>JALMGJ010000003.1:192164224-192291724 GCA_023362775.1 Charina bottae
CTAAAATGTGATGGCATTTCTCCTGGTACTTTTTCTGTGCTACATCAGAAGCTGGATGCATAGTAGCCATTTGCAGCAAATGATATCTACAATTAATTTAGTTTAGTTTAATTATTTATTTTAGGACTAATGACAATGGCTTGCTTAGGCATAATCAGAAACTTGAGGCCAGAGGATGGACTGTATCCAATGATCTTACTTGCCTATGTAGTATATTAGTGCAAGTGGCTTTTCTTTTTGTATTTAACTGTGGTCTCTTATTGCAATTTTCCTGAAGTGGATTCTTTAGAATGAGAAACTTAATACCTGACCTTCAGCATCAGGCAGTAGCTCTTTTACTTTTTTTTCTCTTCTGGTTGTAAGGTATTATCAGCTGAGCAATCCTCTGCTGTAGTTGGAGAACTCATATATATATCAACATCTCTACAGGCTCCAGCACAATGGGCAGAAGGGAGGATTGCACATACATCTCTCCATCTTTTTTTTAAGAGTCCTTCCATTGCAAACAATGCAAAGAAAAAGGTTTATACTAACAAATGGCTGGTTAAAATTCCCTACTGGTGAGGGGCACAGTGGGAGTAGGAGGCAATTTAATCCCATTTATTTCAGCAGGTAATATGTAAGACTAATAGAAGAGAATATATGTAGCTCAGGGTTGAAATGTGAAGTCCTTCATGCTCTTTGAGTGTGGTTGTTTCCTTGCAGACGTTTCATTACCTGACTAGGTAACATCATCAGTGCTAGAAGTAGGCTGACCATACGTTTTGAATAGGACAGTCCCGTTTATTTAGCATTTTTCAACCGTCCCGTCGGTTTGATAAAAATCTCAATTTTGTCCCATTTTTTAAACCCGGCGAGAATGGCACAGAAGGAGGATCTGAGCCAGAGCTGCCGATTGGAGGCAGCCCGGAAGAGGAAGCCCTCCTACCTATCAGCATGCAGAAAAGGAGGGCAGAGAGGCGGAAAGGAGGGCGGACTGGGGATCGGGGTTTGCAGGCGGGAGCCAATCGTGCGGACCGGGGGGTGGGGTTTGCAAGTGGGATCCAATCGCGTGGACTGGGGGTGGGGTTTGCAGGCAGGAGCCAATCACACAGAACGGGGGCGGGGTTTGCAAGCGGGAGCCAATTGTGTGGAATGGGAGCAGGGTTTGCAGGCAGGAGCCAATCGCGCAGACCGGGGGGCAGAGGGACCCTTGTCTTTTTCATAAATACAGAATATTACATAAGACCCTGTTCCATTTTGCCATCCCAATGTCCTATTTTTGTCTCAAGAAAATATGGTCAGCCTAGCTAGAAGGAAGTGGTGTTATTCAGGATATTTATATATTCAGGATATTTATATATTTAGGACTTCCTGAGTATTTAGGACTTTTCTGAAGTTAAGATCTCTTCATCTCAGAAAGTGACATCTGAGGTAGCTGACAGTTAAGAACCAGTGCTGCTTGTTCCTTCTCAATTCAGTGCTCAACTGAGAAAGGGAGAAACGGAACAAACCTATGGCCATTAGAGAGATCTGGACTGCCATTACTGTACCAAGATAATCTGACTGTACCTTTCTTGCATATTTTGCTTGACTTCCTTGTATTTCTTCCTACTTACTTACTTTACAACTTTTATTAAATATTTGGGAAATGTTGGCATTCATTGGCGATCACTCATAGCCGAGTAAGATTGTCTTCCAAAGGTAAAATTTTAACGGTGGATCCGTAAGTGGCTATAAAGGCCAATTCTGGATCCGCACAACCTCCCACAATGAGGGTATAGGTTTCTGGGTGGGAGACGGTCATGATGAGGGTTTGCCTGACGTGCCTTCCTTTTAGCTCTTTTCTCCCTTTCGCCCTGTACTCATGCTTCTTCAAAGTCCATAGCGCCATTAATAAAGGATGACCTCCAATTGAAATGCTCACTACCTATACAGAGTACAAATATTTCTCCACTCTTTAAGATGTAAGATATTTCAGTCTTAAATCTAAGTATTATCTATCATAAATAAAGAAAATATCTTTTTCACCACATTCTTCTCTTTATTTATGACAGATAATACTTTGATTTAAGTTTGAAATATGTTCCAGCAGCCACTCCCTTCCTTTTTCCCCTCTTCTTTTTAGTTATACCTGGAATTTATCCTGAAAAACATGTAGTTTATATATCGAAAATCTATCATCACCCATTATTCCACAAACAAGATTTAATGCTGCTGTATAAAATCTGTCCATAGATTTTGTTACTATTATCCCTAACTTTTCCTATGAGCCTTTGCTCTCTTCTTTATGAAATGGATTTCATAAAGCTGATGTCTATAGCAGCAAGTTTGGCAGTTTTATCTTGAAAAGAGGCCCAAGTTTCTTAAAAAGTACTTCAGAAATTAATAAATCAGAGATCTTCATCAGCCCCAGGGCTCTTGACATTGTAATAACTCGGGCTCCCCCCCCCCCCTAATTCCACTTCTAACTCTATAGGAACTGCTGCTTCTATCTTTTTTTTCTCCCTCCCTCTCTCTCTCTTTTACTTCTAAATCAGTAAACTATGATGTATGTGTCTCTCCCTGAATAACGTTATTATATGATGCTGCTGGAGCTCTGAATAGCTTGGCTGTGGACTGCTGAACCCTTTGAATGTAATTGTTTTAACACCATGAAATGAAGTAATGCATAAAATTGATAATAAACGGATATCTCTCTGCCTGTGCATGCAAATGAGCACTTAGCACCAGGGCACAGATGCCACCATTGTTTTCCCCCTTGAAAATGACAAAGTAAGAGAAAATATCTACCAAGAGCTTACAAAGTACGGTAGCTGCATTTTCATTATTTTTGAGATTTTCACAGAGTTGGAAAACCAGGCAGTTGTGCCAACATTTAGAAAAAGGGGGCATGAGGGAAATTGGAGAATGCTTCCCTGTAATACACTGGAACATACTTGACAGGGTTGGGGTGGGGGGGGGACTTTTTTTTTTGTCACTTTGGCTTTCATTGCTTCTTTTTATAAAAAAAACAAAACTGAAGGATTTATTTCTTGGATGGTTTGTTTCTGTGCTGTCTTGCTGGCTTTCTTAATTTATTCCAAAGAAAGAAAGTTTCATTTTTGTCTGACTTCCTATAAAGTCAAGCTAGAATTGATGCAGAATAAGAAATGCTCTGGAGAGTTTCCTAAAGCATGTTTGTTAAGAAGCCTTGAACTGGGCTAAAGACAAGCATTTCCTGCTGATTCTTCTTTTTAAAGCTGATGTACGCAAGCTCTAATAATAACTGATGACATTCAACAAAACACAAGGCTTGCACCAATTTATTATTGCATGGCTTTCATTTTTTTATTTAATGCACGTTTTAAACATTCCGCATCTACGGCATCTGCAAAAGGCACAGCTGGAAATCCTTTCAGCTTCTGAGTGATTATATTAAAATCTGTTCTGGATGATATGGCTTCAATTTTCAGGAAAAGTAAATGTTGCATTATCCCCAGGACTCTTCCACTATAAGTGGGTGCATCCTGATCCACCTTCTGTTCTATTGCATTTCTCCTTGCCCTGAATTGTCATATATCCTGTGCAGCTGTTAAGCCTGGATAATTAAGCTAGTGTAAAGGGCAAGAAATCATGCATGATGACGCTGACATAATGGCTTCAAAATTTGTCACATTGAGCAGCTAACCCTGCACTGTTGTCTTGAACATTAAAATTCTTCATGTGATTAGAGACTATGATTCAAGGATCTTAGTCACATGGACAGTTGTACACACTGTTCTTGTTGGAAACAACATAAACGTATGTATATATGTATGAATGAGAACAGCTACCTCATTCCTTTGATACAGAATTCTAAAGTTATAGGTTTGGAAGGGACCTTGGAGGCCTTCTAGTCCAATCCCCTGCCCAAGGCAGGAATCCTCAGACCACTCTAGACCAGGGGTCGGCAAACTTTTTTTGCCGGGAGCCATTTTGACATGCTCGTGCACATTTTGAAGTGCTCGAGAGCCAGGGGGCGGGGTTTGCGGGCGGGGGCCAATCGCGTGGAAGGGGGTGGGGTTTGCGGGCAGGAGCCAATCGCGTGGAAGGGGGCGGGTTTTGCGGGCGGGAGCCAATCGCGTGGAAGGGGGCGGGGGAGGTTTGGAAGAAGAAGGGAAAGAGAGGCTCGACTGCTTCGGCGGCGGTGCTTCCAGGTTGTCGCTGCGGCGGCAACGGCTGCCCCTTCGAAAGGGCAGGCTCCGGGGACCCCGAAAATGCCCTCAGTTTAGGCAGGGAGGCTGCCCGCAAGCTGCCTCAGCTGTTCTGCGGGGAGAATTTCCACCCCAGGGCAGCGTGTGCATGTGGGGAGGGGAGGTTTCTGCCTCCCTGCCGGAACCGAGGGCATTTTCGGGGTCCCCGGAGCCTGCCCTTTCGAAGGGGCAGCGGCAGCAGCAGCTGCAGTGCTGCCCCTTCAAAAGGGCAGGCTCCGGGGACCCCGAAAATGCCCTCAGTTTAGGCAGGGAGGCTGCACGCAAGCTGCCTCAGCTGTTCTGCGGGGAGAATTTCCACCCCAGGGCAGCGTGTGCATGTGGAGAGGGGAGGTTTCTGCCTCCCTGCCGGAACCGAGGGCATTTTCGGGGTCCCCGGAGCCTGCCCTTTCGAAGGGGCAGCACTGCTGCTGCTTCTGCCGCTGCCCCTTCGAAAGGGCAGGCTCCGGGGACCCCGAAAATGCCCTCGGTTCCGGCAGGGAGGCAAAAATCGCGCGTGCAGGCTGCCGGGCTTCCCGACGCACAGCTGATTGGCGCGGAGAATTTCCACTCCCTTCAGCGCTTCCGGCTTGTCACGCGACACACAGTTTGGAAAGCCCTGCCCGTCGTCAAGATGGCTGCCGGAGACGGCTGCAAAGGTTGCCAGGGGTATACCCACAGCAACGCACACCATGCCCGCTGCCGCACCTGCCCCGCCACACTCGCTGCCGCACCACGCCCGCCACGCCTGCCTGTGGAAGAGCCACACTCAAGGGGCCAAAGAGCTGCATTTGGCTCGCGAGCCGCCATTTCCGACCCTTGCTCTAGACAAATGGCTGTCCGGCCATTTTGAAATGGTTGAAAATCTCTAGTGATGGCGTACCCATGACTCCAGGAGGTGGGGGTTCCACTGCTTAATAGCTCTCAAAGTCAGGAAATTTTGCCTTATTTCATATTTGGATCCCTCTCTGTAATGCTTCCACCCATACAAGAGTGATTTATCATTATATTCTCCCACACAGTATGAAAGGATGCCTTTGTCATTGCCACTAAAGTGTTCTTCCACCTCCAGCATCTTTTTACATTGCTGCTACCCTACATAGGTGCCCACTTGGTTTAGCTGGACAGCTGGAATGACCTTGGTGGGATTGCATATTAGGCATACATTCCTAGAGTTCTTCACTCATTCCTTCAAAGAACCAAGAACACTCCCCACTATGATGAGGCAGCACATGTTTGTGTTGTTAAAGCTAGGACTGACAGACAAGTTCACCCTCTGCATTTCCTATGATGCTGACCCAAGGAATGATGAAAATGACTGCACATCCTAAAATAGATTTAATATAATTTGTACAACAAAGAAAAATAAATCAAACCAAAGGGAACAAGGTTGGCCCTGTTTTGCATTATTACCTTGCCCAGTGTGGCCCTCAATTACTTCTTCCCCAGTGTTTAAGCAGGGCCACAACTGGGGGGGGCAAGCGGGGCATGTGCCACGGGTGCCGTGCCGGGGGGGAGGCACCTAAAGTCCTTTGTGTTAGGCCTGTGGTGCGAATCAGGACTTAATCTCACGCTCACGCAGGTTCCTTGTGGGTGGAGCACACCGCTCAAGCAGGTCTAAAGCAGGAGCGGCTTTCGTGCGCCCGGCTCCTCCGACAAATTAGCTCTCACCAGAACGGGAGGGCAGGGGCTCGCTCGCTTTTCTCTCACGCATGCTTGGGAAAATGTTACGCAGCTTTGTACACACGCCGTATTGCGAGTAGGGGGGCGTGGCGGATCTTCTCATTTGGGGGGGCACGGAATCCATAGGGGGGTCGTGGAATCCATGTTTGCCCCGGGTGACACAGACCCTAGTTGCGGGCCTGTGTTAAAGTGCAGATTTTGATCATCAAAACTTTGCCCACCCAGTTAAGAGAATATATATCCCAAAAATAATGATAGACTACTCTTAGCATTATTTAGATCTTGCAGCTTAACAAATACGACTTTGTCCTGTACTATGTCAATAACAATTTTTAGTGCTACTGTCCACCTGCATAAATACTTACTTTATTTGCTTAGTCATTATACATGCAAGAAAAAGACATCCCTGGTCATATACATATAAGTGATGAGCAAAAATCTTCCCACAGAAGATTAGAAATTCACTTGATTAAAATATGCTTCACTCTGTATTTAGTCATCCAAAGGTATCATAAATCATTTTATTACCTAATGTTCTAAAAGAAGGGTAGAAATTGCTTTGTTTTTAGAAGCATGCTATGAATTCTCTGTTTTCGGTAGAGTGATTTGCCTCATGAGAAATTTATAGGCAATTATAATTACAGTCCCCAATAAGATCAGATTTCCAAAACCATTCAATTCCAAGATCCACTGATCAAAGGAAGGGTGATCAACCTGTTAATCAAGCACTTTCACTGGATAATGATTAACATCAAGAACCACCTGAATTCTGATAAGTTATATTAATAAGGGATCTTGTTAAGGTGCCAAAGATTTTTTTTCCAGGCATACTTGGATGTTAAACAAGAAATACTAATATACAGCAATTCTGTTAAATAAGTAATGCTCACATATTTCATTTACTCTTTAAGAAAAGAGTATGTGCCCAGGCCTTGGGTCCCAAGTGTGCAAAGGGCTTTGTTTCCTGGTTGTACTGACACCAACAGATTTTAATATCTCTTGGCTGCTATTTATATTTAATTTATATTTTTATTTAATTTCTTTTGTACTGTTTTAATTGTTTGACTGTTTTCTATGACTGTTAGCCACCCAGAGTCACTGGTTTGAGATGGGTGGCTATATAAATTGAATAAATAAATAAATAAGTTTTCTTGATTCACACTTCTCTGATTAATATATTATTAATAAGTATTATTTTTAGTGTCTTCCCTCTGCACTGGATGAACAAAATGTTCTATATCAGTTAAAAGTCTATGCATTGGATTGTACAGTTGGGTGTTACTAGAGGTAAGAATGTTCTATTTAACCTGATGGAACATGTAGGATGGAAAAGCAGAGCTGCCTTCCCTTATTAATGCACACTGTCTCTCTCTCTCTCTCTCTCATTATTCCTTAGATGCAATGAACTATTTTTTTATATAGAAATTATATACTTCTTTTATATATAAAAGAAGTGTTCTAAACTTAAGAGAGCCAATCTGGTGTAGTAGTTAAAAGCATTGGGCTAGAAACCAGGAGATTGAGTTCTAGTCCTGCCTTAGGCACAAAGCCAGTTGGGTGACTTTGGGCCAGTCACTCTGTCTCAGGCCTGAGAGAGTAACTCTAAGGCACAATAAATAAATAGCAAACTATTTTATTATGAAATGAATCAGATTCAGTAATATATCAGGCTTTTTAAAAAATACATATCTTTTTTTTGCCAGTGCCGGGGCATGTTACCACATTGAATGAAAGTGACTGACAAGTTAAAACTTCATTGGTCTACTACTAAACAATCAACATTTGGAACCAAGATTTGAATGCTATACTGAAGAATATATAGCTGTCAAATCTATATGCCTTCCAGGTTATTTTTTGCTTTACTCTTTAACATTAATGTAAAGTCTCCTTCAGGTCAAGCTTGACTTCTGGTACCTTCATGAACATGCCCATATAGTTTTCTTGGTAAGTGGTTTGCCATTTCCTTTTCCCAGATGTTTTTTTTTTATTTCCCAGTCTAGCTCACAACCTAATATTCCCTTGCAATCTCCCATCAAAGTACTAAATAGACCCTGCTTAGCTTTCAAGTCTAGACAATATTAGTTAGATGCTGTTACCTGCTCTTTGAGAAGCATAGGAAAGACTAGAATGCCCTTACTAAAACTGATGTTCTCCAGATACATGTGTAACTCAGAATCATGTAAGTTATAGTTGAACAAAAGCACTAAACTCTTCTTGTAGCAACCGTTATTTATAAAGTGCTACAGGAAAGAAGGAAGGAAGGAAGGAAGGAAGGAAGGAAGGAAGGAAGGAAGGAAGGAAGGAAGGAAGGAAGGAAGGAAGGAAGGAAGACACTGAGAGATACTTGAGATAAGGCTTAAAAAACTTTTTTAAAAATGTGTTCCTAGAACTAATGCATTTGTCAGATTCAGAAGAGAGAAGAGAGTAATATCCCTCATTCCCTGTAGAGTTGATTTGCAGGAAATTGGAGGATATAACCAAAATCTCAATATATCCATCTTAATGATGCTACTGTATGTAAATAACAATGCTAGTATATACTGCTGAAACCTGCAGGTAGGAATGCTGTTGCCTATACTATTCAAGTTATACAAGGAGAAAATGAAAGTAATGCATAAATAATCCAGAGAAAATTATATATTCAGAAGACTAGAATCAAAATTCAGTTTTAAAGTGTCCCAAGCCCCAAGCTTTAAAAATGTCCAGTAGCACTCATTTATCAACTTAAAATAGTGTATTAGAAGAACCAAAGAAGACCTGCATTCTTGTTGGAATTACTGTTGGTAAGCTGTTGAGGAAGGATTATACTTTCATTTTATTCTATTTATATATTTTAATCATTATAATGATATTATATATTTATTTCACTTCCATTAGGATTTGTTTTGTATTTTAACTCAGGTTTTATTGTAAACCGCCAAGAGTTCCCCTTTCGGGGGAAGATGAGCGGTAATATAAATTAAATAAATAAATAAAATAATAAAATGATAAAGTCATGCTTGATATCAGAAAACTCCTTATTGGTTCCCTGCCATCTGCTGGTTAAATGTTAGTGATAAAGGGAACAGATAGCATATTATTGGACAAGCAGGGTCAGTCAGAACTCCAACAAGGAATAGATAAAGCAAAACAAAAGTTACAAGTTTATTAATGAAAGACATTACAGGCAATCCTCGTTTAGTGACTGCAATTGGTTCCAGCAAAATGGTCACTTAGTGACATGGTCACTAAGCAGACCATGTGACAGAGAGAGAGGGGGGGGCGCCACAAAGATCACTGGTTGCTGCTGTCTCATTCAGATAAAGTTCTGTTGTACAGTGTCCTATGCCTGACCCTTTTTTCCCCCTTCTTTTGCTCCCTTGCATGGCAGAGAGATTCCTTAAACAAGCGATCTCTTCCTGAGCTGCTTTTCTCCACAACGCAGTGCGCCCCTAAAAAGTGCTAACTGCTAGTTAACAAGCTCAGCCCTCTGACCTTAATTCGTTGATTAGAACCCTGTGCAGGCTGGCAGCTGCTGCCTGAAACTGACCAGACCTTAATCAGTTTCACTTTTAGAAGGCTTTTGTTGTAAATGCATGCATTGGTTGGAAAATGAATTTTTTTATTACCATTTATTACCATCATATTTGCGAACAGCTGCTATCTGAGGCAGTTGCTAAATGAGAACTACCTGTAATGCAATTACTCTCTGTATATTTTGTAATTGCCCATTCGTATTAAATATTACATTTCCTTGGAACTTTTGGAGAGCCCGCTTGGCCCTGGGAAATCAGCTCATGCCCAAGGTTTTGGACAGCTCACATGGCCAGGGGACATGAGGGGAATCAGTGCACTCATGGTTCTTAATAAATGTTTAGCTCTTTTTCATATTTGGCAAAAGCAGTTCCAGTGGCCACCTCATCTAGCCAGTCATTAGATTCAATAGGGATTATCCTGTCAATGGGCATTTGACCTTCACAAAAAAATGCTTACTACATGGGATTTGCTACCACCACATGCTGAACTGTTCTCCAGATTAAATAGCTTTAGGGGTGATCTAGATAATTCAGGGAAAATGAGGTTTCCCAATGGCTACTAGTCATACTGGTTATGTAGAACTTCTCAGTTCAGCGGCAGCAGCATGATACTGAACACCAAATGCGCCTTGAATACATATTTATATCAATGTTTTGGTCTTCCCTAAAAGAGCCCTTGAGGAAGGACATGCTGGCTAGGAAATGTAATACAGAAATAGGTTGAGAAGGCTTCTGTGGAGGATTCAGTATTACAGGGACAAAAATGCCTGCCTTCACTTCTTAAGAATGCGTCTTTGAAGTTTCCAACCCAAATTATAACTGCATTATATTGTGAGCTGCATGGAGCTCCTTTTTAACAAAGTCCTATTTGCGCTTACTTTTTCCACTGCAAGGAAGAACCAGCCCTGGTTTCTCCTAAAGTGGCATTCAAAGTGAATGTGGGAGTTCATTGTAAGGCAAAACACTAGGGACAATTTTGAAGGAAATTAAAAGAATTTCAATGACCGGCAACATTATCCTGCATATCCTTAATACAAAATGAGTCCCCTGTTGGACTCATTTCCATTTAGTTGCTTGTGCAGCTTTCAATTTTATTTGTAATTAGCTCTGTACCTGAGAAGCATTCTTCTATATTTCTCACTAGCCTCTTTTCAGAAAACACTGAAAGACAATGGAGATAGGGAGGCCTATTTCTCCAGACTCCCTCCCTTAAATCATATCTGAACCTCATCTCATGAACGCTCACACACTCTGCACATGTCTTATATCTAAGACCAAAAGGGTGTTTTAGTTATACGCATGCATGTTACTGCTTTCATTTGCACATTTTTTCCCTTATTTTCCTTCATTTTCACAATATCTTAAGCAATAATTAAGAGCTAGTGTGTCTGGAGTAGGGAATTTCCTGAAGATTAGCAACCAGCTGGGAAGGAGATGATGTCCTGAGGAGCAGCCTTGGGCTGTAAACCTCCAGCTGGCCATTAATCCAGAGGAAGTACTCTGTACTGTGCTTACTAGTGGCCCAACATGATTCCCGAGACCATTTTCCTATTGAGATGTGCTCTTCTACAGGCTGAAACATTTGCTGCTGCTGTTTCTTTATTGTGTCCAACTTCAAAGCCTGTTAATATTAATGCTCAAAATGCATAGGCCATCCCATTCTCCCTACAATAAAATACCCTATTTGTGTTTGCAAAATTATTTGCATCTATAATTATTTGCTTCAACTGTGGGGAAAGTGCTTCTCAGTGGCTTTTCTTCCAAAATGCTTGAAGTTAGAATGGATGAAATATTAAAGGCATTTTCATGGCTTTGCTTTAAATTTGCTTCTATTTCTTCTATATTGTATTAAAAGTAGCATTCATTCATTCATTCATTCATTCATTCGTTCGTTCGTTCGTTCATTCATTGCTTTATGCTTCACCTTTGATTATCATTTACAGTAAAACAAATGCTAAAATCATCTAACAATTACTAGCTTGACAAAAGAGATACATCTTTTCAGACTTCTTAAACACACGAATGGGACAAAATACAACTCCCAAAGGAACAATGCAGGGGAAGGCCCTGTCCCACATCCCAGAAAAACAAGCCTCTGACAGCAGGTGTAGCTTTAAGAGGTCTTTAACAACTGTGTATGTTCATAAGAGGAGAGGATGTCCCTTGGATAGTTAGATCTTAGCCGCTTAGGCCTTTAGCAGTTAATATCAAAGCTTTAAATTGTATTCAGTAGACAACTGACAAGTAGTATAGATATTTCAGTACCCAGGCCCTGAGTCATGTAAGGTTTTAAGCTGCCTGCTAAAGTCTTCCAGCAGGGTGATCAATGCAATTTCCATTCCATAACCAGGCCTAAATCCTGACTGATAGGGAGCCAGATCATCTGTTTTATCTAGGAATCTATGCCGACCCCCTTCTCAATAACCACCCTAAAAAGAGAAAGTTGGGAATAGGTCAATACTTATCTAAAATAACCAGATCTAAGTGGTAGCTTCCTGAGGAAGGGGGAGGGAGGAGGAGGAGGTGATCATCAGCTCTTTCAAAAAGAGAGGTAAATGCCCTTCCCTCAAGGTAGGTTTCACTAGCCAAGTAAAGCAAGGATCCAATCAACAAGTGGCCAGATTAAAAGCACATTGGATCCTTGTAGATTCCTCAGGATCTGCAAGTATAAACTGATCCCAGATAACCTCACAAGATGAGGCCACTATCATCTCAGCTAGAATTTATTTATTTATTTAATACATTTATGTAGCCATCCAACTTGAACACCGGGGGTCTGAGTAGCGTACAATAAACCAAGGAACAGATACCAAAGCAAGATAAGCAATTCACAGTGCAAAAGGTATGCCTCCTAGGTCCTGTCAGATGGCATTGTTTTAAGGAAAGGACCCAAAGCATGTTCACCCTGTTAGAGAATGTGGAACAGATGAACGGATACCCAGCTCCCATCAAGCTCCAAACAAATATGTCTCTTTCAATTTTCCAGATGCTGTACAAATTCTTTACAATGGTACAGAAGCCCATCTTCTGGCCCAGATTTCCCCAGCAAAACCAGGTAACCTTAAATCATGTCAACTGGATTTCTATTTTCTTAATGGAAACGTTTCGCTCCTTATCCAAGGGGCTTCTTCAGTCTGAGCAAAGTTGGTAAGGGAATCCTAAATATGTTCCTAGGTAGCATATTTAGGATTCCCTTACCAACTTTGCTCAGACTGAAGAAGCCCCTTGGATAAGGAGCGAAACGTTTCCATTAAGAAAATAGAAATCCAGTTGACATGATTCAAGCTACAGACAATTCCACCTGGATGACTGAGAACCTTCATAGACAGGTAACCTTAAGCAAGGCGTTGGGTACCTATTGGAGGATCCAGTACAAGCCTGGAAGAAAACCTGCTTCACCACTTGTACTGCCACTGTGTGGACTTGAATTTTAGCTCTTACTTGTGTCCAATCACACTAATTATTTTGCTTAAGCCAGCATTATTGTAGATATTTCTTCTACTACTACTTCATTCCTGGAGTTTCTCAGTAAAAAGGAGCTCCCTTGGACTGACGAGCAGGGAGAGGTGACTCAGGAGTAATCCTGTCATGTGCTGCCATCAACCATTTATTCCAAAAGTTCACCAGACACTTCACAGAATTGCCTGACAAAGCTTCAGACAATTCTACAAGCACTTTTTGGGAAACCCAAGGGACCCATTGGATACCTGGATAGACGATTCAAATAGATCTCCCTCCCTACAAAGAGTTGGGCCATTGGAAAACCCCAAGGAGACCAGTGAATTATCTGACCATGACAAAACACTGACAAATATGATCTCCAGTCTCAGATCATGTCTAATCTGAGACAAAAATCAGGTCTAATGTGTGGCCTAATGTGGGGCTCTGGCCCTGTATCACTTGGGACAAACATGTGATTGTCATGGTTGTTGTGAATTCATGAGCCACATTTGCTTACAAGGAAGGTAAATTGAAGCCCTCAAAAAACCAAAGGTTTGGGGCCCTCCAACATCTACTCAGTAGAGAGGTGTAGTAGCTTGGCAGGTATGCAGATGAACAGCAGAGAGGCAGGAAAACCAGCAGCACCTTCAACTTGGCCCTGAAATCCAACCTCACACAGAGAGAGCTTTAAAGCTGGCAATCTGTGGAACAGAAATGATTGTAAACTATATGCAGTCATGTCTGAGAAAGATGGATGCTGAAAAAGATTCACAATGATCAGAATGGGTTGCCAGCTTTTAAACTGAAGAACTGAACTCTACTTTTACCAGTTTCTTTGGCTACACAAATTAGTTGATAATAAAGCTTATTGCGATGCAGAGAAAAATGTACTTGCTGTAATTCCTACATCAAAAACTACTATTAAAAGCCAAGAACTGCATGACCCACTTTTGCTGTGCTTGTATTGATTGATTGATTGATTGATTGTGCCTTCAAGTCAGTCTTGGCTCCGGGTGACTGCCTGGAATACTCCCTGAAGTTTTCTTGGCAAGATTTTGGAAGTGGTTTGCCATTGCCTCGTTCCTCGGGCTGAGAGAGAACGACTGGCCCAAGGTCACCCAGCTGGCTTTGTGTCTAAGGCAGGACTGGAACTCACAGGTTTCTAGCCTGATGCCTTAACCACTACACCAAAGTGGCCCTCACCATTAATAATTAGGCCCCAGTATTTTTTCAGACTATACCTTTCACAGTGCATGATACAAACCAAAAAGAAACATCATCAACCCCTTAAAGATAACACTGAGAACTTTCAAAATGAGCAATCTTAGAGACAGTAAGCTTTGGAAATCCAGCACAACAGGAAAATATGCTATCATAGTCATATCCTTCTCCCGGCACCTATCTGGACCCTGCCAGAAAAAAAATGGAACACTGGATTAGCTAGGCCTTCAGCCTGAAACAGCATGGTTCTTCTTCCATTCTTAACCACCTAACAGTCAGTGTCAATATGTATTAGTATTAACTCTCCAGATTTAGACATTTTTCACTAGATGTGTGATGGATTAATAACCTTTCCTTATGGTTATCTCCCCTCTGGGAGCATTTGCTCTTGTTTACCCATTCACTTCTAAGAACTTGGAAAAAGTGGAAGAAACGAAGACGGGAAGGCAAGAAATGAAAATATAAAGACTCCTTTCACCCACAGGTTAACAACTGAAAAGAACCCTTTTCCCCCTCAGGGTGTTGTGTTCATGTGTGTTCTTGTGATAAAGCTGTGAAGTTTTGGCTGCCCTTTTCTGGCTTCACTTGTCTTCGGAGGGCACAGTGGGATAGATAGTTTGTGCTGTGACAGGACATGCCAACAAATTGCATCGCTTCTGCCTCGGTGGCTGAGGACAATGGCATGCCATATGCCAATGGCAAGAAATGAATGGGTCTCATTTACAGTGGCACTGGGTGCCTTCAGCCTGACAGTCTTCAGAGGCTGTCCATGGCAAATTGGAAAGTAGCACCAGACTGGAGGCAGCAGCGCGAAGGGACAAGGCATGAAAATCTTCAGCATTCATAACTTTATGAGTGGCATGCAGTTTTCAAAGGGAGGGCGGTTCACATAGACTCTATTGTATCCAAATTATCTCATGCTCTGTGAGTTAACTTTACATTGTGGGAGGAAAAAAGCAACATTTCTTCCCTTGGGAGTGGGACAGAGAGAGAGGGGGAAAAAGTGTGCGTGTGTGTATGTGTGTGTATATGTCTTAGAGTAAATTCCATCTACAAAGAGAAAACAAAAGCACAGTAGGTGTCATGCTTCATGCATTGAAAAACCCTTTCTGTGCTCAGATGGAAACCAGCGCAAAGAATTGCCCCAAAGTTGACCTCACTGCCTTTAGCCCATGTTCCAGCAACAACAACACTCATATTTGACCTCTGACCTTCCAGGCAACATATCATTTGTTTCCACGAGATGAAGCAAGGAATGGTGGGTGATGATTAAAGAGGAATGGTTTTGCTGACCTGAGACACTAATGAGGATGAAATGAGAAGGTCAGTGATCATTCTCACGTGGCAAACCACGGCAAGTAGCTAATCTGTTGTTAATTGTCCCTTACATTTGTTTTAAGGGCAGTGATAGAGAGTAGTAGCAATTATAGTCTTACATCTTTTTAATCACTGTAATTAGCACCATGATATGAATGATGAGGCATCTAAAACCTGCCTAGCAGGCAGGGACTTATTATATAAATTTTTTTAAAGAAAAAACCTATCCATATAGCTTTGTAAAAGAAATGGAAACAACATGACAATAATTCATATTCCAAACTAAAGCCTGATATTTTGTGATATTGTTTTGGAGTCACGTCTGTGCTGTATTTTGGACTTCACAATGATAATTGAGCATCCATGCTTTTCAAGCAATTTGGCACCGAGGTTCTGTCTTCAAATAAATGTTTCCTGTCCACAGGGCAGGTCTGTAGATGTAGGACTGTCTGTTTATATACGTATGACCTTGAAGTATCAGCACTACTGACTACAGCCTATTCTGCAATGAATGTTTGGCAAGTGAATGTTTGATTAAAATGTTGGGCAGCCAAACATTCACTTGCTACTCTAGGCCTCTTCAGAAAAATTCCTAATGTACTGAGTGACTGCATAAAGAAGAAGAAACAATGTTAGACAACCATGGTCCCAACAACATCATGTCCTTTGGTTTTGTCTCCTTACTGACTAATGACCAACAAGTTGAAGTGACAGACCAATCAAGAATCAGCCTGAATGCTATACTGTAACACAGGCCTATTTGTCCTTCAATCATCTTTTCAAACTAAGACTAGTCAATAGACTTCAACAGGAAACACAATATTACTGGCCATTAGCTAATTTAATTGAGAGCTAGGCATTTAGGAATATTTTACCATTGTTGAGGCAATTCTTTGCAGATCCTTTGTGCTTCTTCCTATATACGATATGACTGTGCTGTGCTCCTTGTAGCAAATGTGGGCTGCATTTAGCCTAAAAAACTACATAGCAGAGGTCATGTAGGGCACAGGAAGGCCTCCCTAAGAGGCAAGTGGACAAAATCAAGTGCTTCTAAGGGCTCTTCAGTCAATAGGCCTAGCAAGACAATAGCAAGACAAGGGGAGGGATGAATCAGTGAGAGCTCTTTTTCACCCACTAATTTCCCTAATTACTTTCCTTTTAATTGATACAAGCTAATGTGGGAGGAGAAATAGGCCAAACTTTCCCACAAATTGCATGAAACAGAATTAGATGCTCTCAGAGAAGATTCTTTAATAAAGTCTTGGCTCTTACAGTATTTAACAAATCAATGTACTCTGTGCTCCTTGGACACCAATGTACTTCCTTTAAAAAAAAACAGCATTCATTTGAAATCCTAGAACTGAGCTGTTCTGGGCATGACTTCACATTTTGGCTTCATCCTCCCACTGAAGATAGTTTGGAAGCTTCCATTCATTCAAAAATTGGCTGATAGACTTCTGGAGGAGGTAGAGTTATCCTATACCAATTCTTAATGAACTAGCAGACTATTTGCTTTCAAATCCAGTGGCTTAAAGGTAAGCCATTTTGAGTAAGCTGCCCTAGCATTTGCCAGAATGAAGGGCTGTTCATAACTTCTTGACATAATTAAAATTAATACAAACAGACCATCTTTGTAAATTCAGCATTATTCCCAATAGGATAATAGAAGGAAAAGTCAGTTGGGAACATACCATTTCTAAAGTAAATTTCAGAGTTGGCTCTGAGTTGAGGCAGCCTTATAAATGGAAATTATAAATAAACAAATTATGAAGTAATACATAAACTTCTATTCTGTACTGTATACTAAGGGTGAATGCATCTGACAATTTTACTTTCTCCCACAGTTTTTTAAAGAATCTCATACTCTTTCCATCCGTTTATAAACTAATTTGCAAATTCTGATAGTTTAGAAAACCCCAATTTTTATACCAGGATACATCAACCAAATTCAATTAGTGGCATCTAAAAATAGCACAGAGAGAGCTGTGTTCTATCTGCCTTCTGTGTGGCTTTAAAGATGTGGATCCCAGGAAAGATGTGGCCCCAGGAAAAACAAAATGGCAACTTTAATTCAGTACCATAAACATGGCTGAATACACAAAGAATCAAATCCAATCCTCCAAAGATCTGAGCCTTCAGCCTTCATAAACAAATCCATGAAGACACACCCTCGATAGAAGTACTGTATGAACAAATATACACATTTTAATAAGTTATCAAAATGAATTGAATGAAATTATTACACACTGCTACTATCTGTAGCTTGAATCATGTCAACTGGATTTCTATTTTCTCAGTGGAAACGTTTTGCTCCTTATCCAAGGAGCTTCTTCAGTCTGAGCAAAGTTAGTAAGGGAATTACTAACTTTGCTCAGACTGAAGAAGCTCCTTGGATAAGGAGCAAAACGTTTCCACTGAGAAAATAGAAATCCAGTTGACATGATTCAAGCTACAGACAATTCCACCTGGATGACTGAGAACCTTCATAGACACACTGCTACTATGAATATTGGTTTGTTTTTTACTACACAAAAGTGTTGTTTTCTGACTGCCATAAATCTGATTTTAGAAATTTGCCCATGAGAAATGAGTCTGCTATCCAAGTAGCAATGAAATGGTTAGTTAGTCCTGGGAGTTTTAAAGTACTTGCCCATTGCAGAGTTTACAACTATTCCAATTGTACCACATTTCTTTACTGCTGATTTGAATTAAGTAATAGGTCAGACAAACCATATTGACAATTTATGCCTATCAATGTCCCTTGCCTGCCAATTAGAATAAAGACAGACTCAGTAGATACAGTCCCTTTTTCTACCTCTCCATTGCAATCTGTTCTTCTTGACATATATATGATTATGTACTATCAAGTTGGTTTTGACTCTTAGCAACCACAGATAGATTTTCTTCAAAAGGTTAACTCTCCAGCCACCCAAAATTGGCCCATCCCCTGCCATACGTTAGCTGTCCTCTCAGTAGCATTGAACTGGTCACTGTTTTAGGGGATAGATTTTCCATAAATGTCAATATAAGTGCTCGCAATATACAAAGATAGATCAATTCATATATTACATCCAGAACAATTTGCATCCATTAGATTTTTGTAATCAACAGCAAATGGCAAGACAAAAGTTCTCTGGTCCTCAAAGAAGATTTGCATACTTTTTAAGAAGCTATTACTTGCAGAAATCTATAACAATTAAAATCAATTCATGCAAGCTTCATTGAGAAATTGCTCACATAGGTTCTCCCATCTAGTGGGTGACCATGAGGAGAAAATATAGAGACTATACACTTAAATGATGAGTTTGGGATTGGCAAAAGTCAAATATTTATCTATTTATCACATGGTTTGTTTCCAAATTTTAATGTACAAAGTGACATGCTCAAAATCTAGGTCCTGTTTTCTTCCACCTCTTTCCAAGGAAATTATAGCTTCATGTCTCTAAACCAAAAGCAGAGACTTGTCAGAAACACATAAAAAAAGCAATGTGCTTATTTTCTTTGACATAAATCAATTTGATCTTCAAAAACTCAAAGTGCAAAATATCTTTTTTTTTCTCATTTTGCACTTTTATCTGACAAGAAGCAAGGTCACAAAATGTTATACTTATTGTAGGAAAATCCAAATATTAAAGGCTTTTGCATTTCATTGAATTTGATCCTTAGGAAATGTCTGTTGCTGAAATGCTTCCACCAATCATTATAGACATTTTTCATAATGTACTATTAATTTGTAGCATGAATTCAGACTGTCATCAATCTGCCATCCACTGTATGACAGTGACACGAGAATTAGTGTCTCTTGCACCACTTTGATATTCCAAGTCATTCAGTTTTAAATATGGATTTGGCAATGCCTGTACAGTCAACTAGGTGGATCTGCATGGTATTTTGAAAATAATGCTATACTGTATATGGAAATATTGTAAAATACATATTTTCTTCAATAAATTAAGAAAATCAATTTTATTCTATGTATTTTTATTTATTTATAACAGTTTTAAACTGCTTCAATCCAACAGGACCCTAATTTTGAACTTGTCACTGTAACTGGAATAGACTGAAGTTTTACAAAACGGCATTCTGTGGAGTCCTTGGTGGACTCCATTCTCTTCTATTGGAAACAGTACTCTTCCCAGTGTCAAGGAAACTAAATTTTGAGCCCTCAACATGATTTTTTTTTCATCATAGACTTACACATTTCTGAGAGTTTCCTTATGATAATCTATTAAAAGCAATATATTTTGTGCTAATCTTCAAGTCATTCCATACTGAAGAGATCCTACTTGAAACAGTCTGGATTTCCTAAGGGACATTTATAAATACAAATTCAGATGATCTTCTTGTTGTGTGTAAAGGAAATAGAACTGTTTCAAAATTCCATAATTTAATAATTGGTATGCAAAATAGATTGTATTTAATTTTATGCATAGAGTTGTGTTTTCCATTCTTCCAATGGATAGTTAGATTCTTGCCAAGTCATAGTCAACACCCTGGATTAGTTTTTAGAGCTACTTTTACAATTTTCTATTCTCCATGCAAGCTCTAATTTACTATATATTCTACTCTTTAACTGTATGAATAAAAACAGACACCTATAACATTTAAGATTATGTTCTAGTGCTTAATTAAAACCCTCATACAGAGGAAATAGTCCCAACATTTACACTTGTTGAGAAAGTCTTTCTTTAAATCCTTGTATAGTCCATGTATAGGAAATCAGACTTACGGTCCCACCAAGACTTTGGAATTCTCACTTTCAAGGGAAAATCAGCTTTTCCCTCTTTAGCGAGCTTCTGACACTTTGTAAATACATTTTTGTCATTGTAACCATTGGATTTCTTCATTTTTAAATTTCTTTTTGACCCTCAAAATTCTATTAGTTTTAGTTTTTTTCAGAATTATATTTCATCTAATACTTAATTTCCATATGCATTTCTAACCCTTGCTTTCTTTTAAGACATTAAAACAGAATAGAGTGGGTGGGGAGTATCACACAATGAGTTCCATGGCAAAGGGGGGATGCGGATGGTGGTGGCTTGAAATAAGATCCCCTTGGTCTAACACTTCAACCAGCACCCCAAAGTGGTTCTACTTTTTTTCTACTCTGTGCCTTTACTAAAACCAAGGTGAAACTACTAAATGTAAAATAAAGGGCAGGGTGGCAGTCACAAAATTTGCTTATCACTTTTTATATATTTATATGTTTAGTTTTGTTCTTGGTATCTAACTATTTCTAAAATTCCTCCCCCTTCCCCAAATACTGGTCATTGTTTACCTACAAAAATTAGCTTAAATACTTTGGCCACCTAATGCGAAGAGAGGACTCACTGGAAAAGACCCTGATGCTGGGAAAGACTAAAGGCAAAAGGAGAAGGGGACGGCAGAGGATGAGATGGTTAGATAGCATCACCAATGTAACGAACATGAATTTGAGTAAACTCCGGGAGACAGTGGAGGACAGGAAGGCCTGGCGTGCTATGGTCCATGAGGTCACGAAGAGTCGGACACGACTAAACGACTGAACAACAACAAAAGTGAGAGCTTTATATGGCAGAGGTTATTGCAGACCCTTTGTTGATTTGACCCATAGTGAATAACTTGACCTCTCCTCAAGTCTTCTTGAAATAGCACAAGGAACTGCATTCAGTATTTTAAAGACCATGGATTTAATCCTCTAAATGTGCATTAAAGAACTACTTGCATCTAGTGGGCAACCATTGTACAAGCCTGAAAATTATGGTTACAAATTAAGTAATAGCAGCATTGATAAGACACTTAAACCATCTAAAGATGTTTTCCTAAAGTTCAGTGTGTTCTACAAGCTGAACCTCTGCATTCAGTTCAATGGATCTTACACTCAGGTAACCTATATAAAGGATTGTAGCCATGGTCCATAATCATACACAAGGATTTTATTAGAGGTAAGGTTCTCTGTGGTATGAGACCTCCTGGGGTATTTGAGGTGAGGGAGGCAAATGTTTTTGGATTTACCCACACTCCCGGTCTGTCTAGGCAGCTGGAAACAGACTGGAGGAGAGAGGAGGACATCCCATTGGTCCAGTGGTTTGTAACTTACTCCCTTTACTGGATGACTGATTTCCTTAACTAAAGTGCTCAAATGGATGCCCGAACACAGTTTGTCTACCTGGCATTATCAAACATCTCCTATCTGGGGAAAGACTAACCCCATGCTTATAATAATTCTCATGTCCTGAGCCACATCCTTCAATCTCAGAGCAAGCATCTTGCCCCTCTTCTCCTTTGATATTTTCCCAATATCAAAAGAGGTATACAACTCAAACAAAGTGGTCCCCAAATAGCATTACTTAGTGAACTGGGGAGGGGACAGGGTCTGAGAAATGCAACTCTGTCTTTGCACATTGATTTTATCTCCTAAATCAGAAATAAGCCTGTTCTATTTCCACCCCCACCCTGTGAACACACACACATACAGTACCAGATATCCCACTTACAATCAGTTAGAAGGCTATTCTAATGAGAGCTACCTGGGCTACAAAAATCCTGAAAACAACCAGTAATTATAGTAAAGAGTTAATTTTCTGGGTGTCTGTGTTGCCATCTAATGGTCACATGGATTTTTGTACCCTGTACCTGGCAGTTACAGTTCTCACAAACCTGTTCAGAATTGGCCTGCCAGCAGTGCTTGCCATTGTCAGAAGAGTTCTTGTTTGGCTTTCAGACCTCAGGTAATGTTTTTATGACCATTTGTGCCTCTTTTTCCTTTCCTTTCCTTTCCTTCTTTCCTTTCCTTTCCTTTCCTTTCCTTTCCTTTCCTTTCCTTTCCTTTCCTTTCCTTTCCTTTCCTTTCCTTTCCTTTCCTTTCCTTCTTTGTTCTGGAAATTGCTGAAACAGTTCAAGGAAGGAACATCCTTCATTACAGTAGCTGTTTACCTTTGGTTGGCATAGGACAATGGCAGTAGGACAAGCCATAATTCTTATTGTTCGTGTTATCCCTTTAGTTTGTGCTTCTGGGAAGACCAGATTCTTCCAAAGTGGCAAGCAAAATTATTAATCTGAAGCAAGTCCCACTGGGGCTTTGGGAAGGATCTTTGCAGGCAGGTGGTAGTGGTTCAAAGCAGGTTTGAGGGATCCTTGCTCTGCTGTACTGCATTCATGTCTTAGATGCTGCTTGGTATGAACAGATACATCCCACATCCCTCTCACACCCATGGCCAAGAAAGTATTGTTTGGACGTTATTAGTCTTGACACAAGAGATCTGAGCTTCCCCTGGGGCTTCTTAATTTGTTTCTTTGAATCTGCCAGAACTCAACCTCTTCTGTTTGGAGCGTGTCCTGGCAGGCTCCAGCTTTGCATGTTCAAAGGTTGCAGGTTGCAAATCTAAAGCTGAATTGCTGTTAGAACTTGCTCCCACTCCATCTGGACAAGGTGGTAGGCAGCTTGCCTAAGCAAAGCCGAGCGCAAAGCCCAGAGCACATCCTGAGGGCAGCCAGCTCATCCTTCCTATGAAAAAATATGGTTCTAATTTTATTCTTATTGTTTGTTTTCAGAGAAAACCATATATTGTATAAGATTGCAAGCTTCTATCATTTTTATTTGATACACAGATTAAAATTTAACAATTAAATGCGGTATATTTATTTATTTATTTATTGCCTAACCCCAGTAGAATCATTAGGCATTCACTAAGGAGGTTACACCAATTCATTTATCATTTTAAGGCGACATAACAACATTCTGAGAACACCTATATTAGACATCCTGGAATTGAGGCCCTCTGTATTTTATAATGGAGATTTTGACCAGAGTTATTTCATTTCTAAATGAAAGATAGCAATAAACATGTGTTTACATTTAAAGACATGACAAAGGGTTCTGTTTGAAGAGTTAGCTGTGGGGACTGTCATGATTAAGTCCTGCATTTCCAAGTTTGTTGTTGTTAATTCGTTCAGTCGCTTCCGACTCTTCGTGACTTCATGGACCAGCCCACGCCAGAGCTTCCTGTCGGCCGTCGCCATCCCCAGCTCCCCCAAGGTCGAGTCCGTCACCTCCAGAATACCATCCATCCATCTTGCCCTTGGTCGGCCCCTCTTCCTTTTGCCCTCCACTTTCCCTAGCATCAGCATCTTCTCCAGGGTATCCTGTCTTCTCATGATGTGGCCAAAGTACTTCAGTTTTGCCTTTAATATCATTTCCTCAAGTGAGCAGTCTGGCTTTATTTCCTGGAGTATGGACTGGTTTGATCTTCTTGCAGTCCAAGGCACTCTCAGAATTTTCCTCCAACACCACAGTTCAAAAGCATCTATCTTCCTTCGCTCAGCCTTCCTTATGGTCCAGCTCTCGCAGCCATAGGTTACTACAGGGAATACCATTGCTTTAACTATGCGGACCTTTGTTGTCAGCGTGATGTCTCTGCTCTTAACTATTTTATCAAGATTTGTCATTGCTCTCCTCCCAAGAAGTAGACATCTTGATGTTTGGGCTGCAGTCAGCGTCTGCAGTAATCTTTGATCATTACCTAGCATCTGCCTGGTGTCAGGTCTGAGACCTGCTGAGAGCCTATCCTAACATCTCTTAGAGAGAACTGTGAGCCTCGCTATCTTTAATCATCTCTTACTAAAAAGTCCTATACTGAATATCATTTTCCATTTGTAGCCCAAGGGGAGAAAATTCTAGGATTGCTATTGAAAGGACAATGAGCATTTCAAGGGGGAGCATGGGTTTGTTAAATTTCTGAAAGAAAAATAACAATAGATTTTTATCTTGTTCCCATCCCAATTTTCCTGAGGTAAATCCTCGAGATTTGAATGGGCTCAGCTTCCAAGGAAGCATGCCTGAGTGAGTCACCTTACTTTAATCTTCCAATTATGCTTCAGATTTTATTTCCATTGTGAAAAAAAAAATCTTCAAATAACCAGAAAGTTACTGCAACACAGGAACAAGCTACATAGCTGTAGAGGTGTACCCCCCATCTCACATTACTGGAATCATTTTCCCAGTACACCAAAATCCTGAATCTATATTACCAACCTTTTCAAAAATATTACAAGAAATAGCCTGCCATTCACATCATTCCAGGATTTAAAATGTTGCTAGTGATAATTAAATATTTTTAATATAATATTTTCACTTTCATAATAATATCTTTATTTTTACAGGGTTTATATTCAAGAACATATATTTAGGATAATTCACTGTGACAGCCTCATTGAATGATAAATATAAATATATTTGGATCAGATTTGGAGGGTTTTTTCCCCCATATATTTTGAGATACAAAAAAGACTAATAGGATCAGGATTGAAATCATTAGAGATTTTTAAATAGCTGTCATGTCATTTTCTCGTATTTCTTGGTATTTAATACTTGTGGATTGATATGCAAGTTTCAGGCTTCAAGGCTAGGCTATCTTGTAGTTTATTATCTTTTTACACTTTTTCTCTTCTCACAGTTTTAGAATGTGCTTCACGTGCCTGTTTTTCACATACAGAATGAGACTCACACAGAATGTTTCCTCCCTGAAACTATGTACCATGTACCATTAAACAGGTCATCCAATCAGAAGGCAGCAATTAGCATAATGTACAGACACACTTAATCAGGACTACTGTGTAGTTAATACTTTATTAGATATTGAAGGAGGGAGAAGAGAACTTAACAATTTAGACTTGTAGTGTTACATTCCAATATGGCACGATTGCTGTACTATTTACTTTTCCTGATGATTTTGCTGTTTGTCAAGCTTCATTCTTATATCAGTTAATTGTAAGCATGTATTTTAAAACCATGACCTGCCCTATACAGTATATCAAGGAATCTTCTTAATTTTAAGAAAGGTGGGTAGGAATCAAAATGAAGAGGGGACTCATAAGTAAAAAAACTGTGATTTATTATTCACCATAAATTGATCCAAAATAAGAAATAACCAAGTGTAAACCTTTTCTGTTGTCTGGTAATCGAATGTTTGCATGCAGGCCAGACTATCAGTGGTGAATGCTGAAGGCTTATGTGACAGAAAGAAGATTGACTGAGAAAGAGGAGGGAAAAGGATGAAACAGGAAAAAAATGAGGCTGCCAGCAGTTAATTGACCATACAGATCCTAATGTGACAAGCACTGCCCTCTCGATGAAAGATGATACTTTTTAGAACGCATCTTCCTTTGTTACTGTTGTAAGACTAACAGACTATTGTTGGAAAGAAATCTTCAGTTGTGGAATCCTCAATATGTGGAAAACAAGGGAAGACTTTTTTAGTTGATAGTCACCTACTGCATGTCATCAAGTAATTTCATACTGAAGTTTTTAAAATGTCAATAAGAGAATGCAGTTTATTGACAGTAACATCTGCCAATAGGCTGAAACTGATCAATAAAGTCTTCGTCAGAGAAGTCAGAGTTTTTTTCACATACTGTATATCCCAAAAGTAAACCGGACCTGTTTATTTTATAGTAGCCAAGCAATGAGGTTCCATTAGGCAAAGGCTCCTTTGGTTTGTGCTGCCTTGATTTCTCTGCCTTCAGATTACTGTTAATGAGTTGAGCATTTAAGAAAGAGGAAAAATTAAAAAATGAGATGTGGCGTGTGTAACTTGGTGTGTGTGGAGAGGAAGAGGGTTGTTTTATATTTCCCTTAAAGATAGACATCATGAAAAGAGAAAAAATGATGCTGATCTCTTTGGAAACTGACTGATATTTGGATTTGTACAGAGGAAGACTGAGATTTGTGAGTAAAATGACAGGACTTTGTTACTCCCAGGTCTGTACAGGCTCTGACCTTCCTAACCTCCATGGGGCTTCCTTTATGAAAATTCCAAGCCAGATGGCCAATCTATCAAACTATTATGAGTATAGATTCTGTTTAACCACCTCACGGTTCCTTCCGACACAAAAAGTGTGAGTGGAAGCATAAGGAAAACAAGCTTTTGAAAGTACTGGAAATAGAAACCAAGGCAGAAATGGAGTTTGGGGGAGTCTCACAGGATAAAATATATCTGCTCCTTCTTGTGATCAAAGATAAAAATGAGCATGCCCACAATGCATTACTGTTTTAGCAATGCCAGTGGAGGTAATATTAATGCTCACACCGATTTTGAAAAACACAAAATGAAAAGCAGTGCCCTGTTAAAAATCAGGCTATGTCATAGTCATTAATAATGTGTTTATGGCTCTGATTTTATGCAACTGGAGTTAGACCTTGAAGCCAGCTCCCCACCCACTCACCCACCCCAATAAACCCAGAGAGCAGCAGAAGATGGGGCAATGGCATAGATATCTGACATCAACAACTGACCAGCACGGACATGCCAGACTCTGTTGTGATGATAATATTTGTCATAGTCAGACATGTTTGCAGATGTTCATTTTCATAGTTGTATTCCTACATAGCTGATTCCTACATACATACATGCATCAGGGCAGCAGAAACAAACTCTATTCCTGTTGTCATGATTTCTATGATTTGAGTGAGTTTAAAATTTTAAACCTTCTTGGCTCAAATAATTCATTTCTTTCTTTCAGTATTGGCATTGCTCCCCCAACCCTGAAAAAAAACTGGAAAATAGAAAGAACAATGAAGCATGCAATGGTGGGAGTATGGGGGAGAAGGAAACATTTGTGATGTACTTTACAACTGAAGTAATACACGAGGAATTAAAAAACAGCCCTGAACATTTATTATCACCTATGTTTAAAATTATTTAGCTACACCACCAAACATTTCACAAAGTTAGGCACACTTAAGACCATTAATAATGCACCAGACTCAAAACATGAATAAATTGCAGGTGTCTTCTTAGAATTAGTTTTGGCAGCTTTGAAGAGGCCACAAGAATTCAGCCATTGCACAGAATTAGTAACAATCAAATTTATACTGGGGGCCTTCATATATGCAGTTCAGGGCTTTTTATTTGGTGTTATGATTGTCACTACTCATAGATTCATGAATACTGTAGTGATTTTACTAATTTCTACCATTTTATCTTACAGTATAAAAGGTGACAAGGTACACTTGGTTGCATATGGCACTCTAAGTGGGGCCATGGCACTAAGTCAAAGATGCCCAAAATTACACCTGGAGAAACCATCTTGTTTCAGAGAAGTTAGAGAAAGAACACACCAGACTACGCTTAGAGTGACCTTGTTAACTTTATGAGAATTACTCTCAAGTTTCTCCCTGCATTCCATGAAAACAACCTCTCTTGTGGAAGTCAATTTTCTAGTGATCTTTCCATTGCAGAGTTAACTCGGTCACCCATTTCTGGATTTGAGGGTTACACTTTTTCAATTAAGGAGCACACAGTGAACAGAAAAACCTGTAAAACTGGAACGTTACAGAGACATGTTATAACAATTCTTTGATGTACAGAGCTAATTTTAGAGCCTTTAAAATCAATTCCTATCACCAGCAGGTAAAGTCAAAAATAGAAGACCCATGAATCTGGGTGAGGTCAGACTCCTTTACAGGTTCAGGTTGATTGGTTTGCAATAAAACCACTGAGATCTGCTAGTTTTTAATGAGCTTTTCTCTCAAGAAGTGAACTTGTATTTCCAACAAGGATTGTTCAGGAAGGGTGTGCTCCTAAACAGAAACTCCCACCAAAACTCCTTGTGTGATCTGGAATTTACTTCACTTGTTTGTTGGGTTGTTTTAAAAGATACTCATGAGAAGTGATCATTGTTATTTCTTTCAGTGCAAAACAATTAAGCACGGTCAGGAATGGGGATAGTTTAGAGGATGAAGAGAACAACATTCCTGAATGAAAAACTAGATCATGTTATCAAAGATATTGTGGCCAAGTTGCATAAGCAAACAGTCAACAGAGAAAAAGATTACTATTTGGGATTTGTTTTTAGTTGAATAGTTAGGCATATATTTAAAGTTTAAATGTCCAAATGTTGCACTAGGTGCTTCAGGATGCTCTCCAAGATGTAGAGTGCACCATTATTATTCTGGTTAAGATATCACTTAATTTATTCACATTTTAGCAAGATTTTGATCCAGTTGACAGATTGCTTGGAGCCTAATTGTTATGGAAATAATACACTTCCACTATTTTCAATATGGTGCCTATGGCTACCAATGTGTTTGCAAATTTCTCCTCTTTCTTCTTACTTGACTGTCTAAAAGTTTTTAATTTTTAAAAAATGGGAAGCAACACAGTACAAGTGCCACAAACAGCCACAAAATACTCAATGTTGAGAGAAAGACAGGCTTACACCTTTTCTGATCGCTAATATTACTGATATCATGAATTTGAGTAAACTCCGGGAAACAGTGGAGGACAGGAAGGCCTGGCGTGCTGTGGTCCATGAGGTCACGAAGAGTCGGACACGACTAAACGACTGAACAACAACAACAAATATTACTGAATAGTCCTCTATGCAAAAAATCCCTTCCCCAGAAAAACCAAACTCCTCCCTAGTATTTGTAGGAAATAATCTGGGAGTGAGTTATAGATTTTCCCTGCAGATGACATCTCCAAGTCACTTTCTACTTCGATGCCCAGCTGGAAAAGAACTAGAGTTGAAAGTAGACAATAGGAATGTCCAGGTACCCTCTGAGAAGAAGTCCACCAAATCTGTAACAGCAAAGAAAACTCCCCCTTACCCCTAAAAGATCATTTCTGTTCCCTAGATATTTAGCAAAACTGTAGAGATATATCTCCTTCATCAAGCTCTTAAATGATGTTAATATTCATTTTAATATAAGTTTTTAGATTCTGAGGATTTTTAAATTTTATTCTATGCCTCTCTTGAGTACCCACCACAATAGAAAAGCAGAATATCAAGAATGAATACCATTTTAAGAAAAAAAAATTCACATGTTACTTCCATTAAAGTGGGATAATGCATTTACTAGAAAATGATCTAGTTGAGATCTGGCCTCCAGCATCAAGTGTGCTTCCTGGCTCTGCTCGCAGACATGTGTGTATGCAGAATAGCTTGCAATCTGATCAATACAGATTCTAAGGGAGAATATTTGTTGGGTAAAGGCTTCCTTATGGGTACAGTATATCTGTCATGAGTGTTTCAAAGTGTGTCCCAAGCAGAAAAACACCAACCTCAACCCAGCTTTCTGCTAATTGTATAACAGACTTTGCTTATGAGTAACTCATGAAAGCAGGCTATAGAGCAGGGGTAAGTTATTGGCAGCCCCCAAGATCCAAATCCTTTTTGTAGCTTCTGTATCTCTTTCCACTGGCACTTCTAAATTTCAATTTCTCAATATTCTAAAGTGAGAAATACTCAAAAATTTAGTAAAAGCCCCAAACAGGCCTAACACAGTTTTCTTTAAAACAAAAAAACAAAAAACCTACCTCTCTAATTTCACTCCCCATTGCCCCTTCCCCCAAAGCTGGAAAGAAACACAAGATTTTGATCCAGTTGACAGATTGCTTGGAGCCTAATTGTTGGAGCCTAACACCATCCATATACACAAAGCTCACTTACTTACTTACTTTATTAAATTTCTATGACCGCCCATCTCCCCCTCAAGGAGGGACTCTGGGCGGTTCACAACCACAACATCATTAAAATACAATAAAAACAACAATAAAAATATAAATACAATAAAATCCAAGTGGCTCACTTATGGCCATTGTCCTACTCGGGAACTGCTCACCCCCACAAAATCACATAAGCACCAAAAGGTTGCCAACAACATTATTATTATTTATTTATTTATTATTTCAGTTAATTTAATGTTTTATTGTAAACCACCCAGAGTCACTCTTTGAGTGAGATGTGTGGTGACTAAATTTGAAATATAAATAAATAAATAAATAAATAAATAAATAAATAAATAAATAAATAAAATGATTTAAAAAGAGCAGTCCTCTTATTTTTTTGCTATTATAGCCCCTAGGGCAGAGCTTTCCAAACTCTGTGTCGTGACACAAAAGTGTGTCGCCACACACAGTCTGGTGTGTCGCCACACAACCTGGAAGCGCTGATCATCATCAGCGCTTCTGGGTTTTCCCACGGCGACACACCAACTGCAGCGCGCAAAACCTGAAAGCGCAGCAGTGCTTCCGGGTTTTTGCGCGCTGCCGCACTTCCGGGTTTTCCCACGGCGACACACCAACGCCGGTTGGTGTGTCGCCATGGGAAAAACTTTGGAATGCCCTGCCCTAGGGTAATATATATGTGAAGTGCTAGAAAAGAAATAAATCCCTGCATTAACAGAATAGCTAAAAAAGTATATAATACTGTAATAGTGACTAAAGGTGATGAACTACCTTACTTGTCAGAGTAAAAGGAGAAAGACAGGGTATAAACAGGGGCATGAGGAGAGCTCACTGAGGCATAAAGGAAATCTCTCAGATCAGATGTCCCATCCCAACATCAGTCATCAGTTGAAGAGCTAAATTCAAGGGAGCAGACCTGTTCTGGTGCTTGCATTCACACATCCCTCATGGCGAGGAATGATACTAGTGGAAGCTGAGCAGAGCAATGCCAGCAGGTTGCATCAGTACTAGGGTGCCAGACCAGGGCTGAAAACCTCCAGATGATCACTAGACAGCAACAAAGAGTTATGGATTTCTGTATGTCTTGCTGCTATCTATTGGCTGCTATAATCAAAATATGGCTCAGGCTGTCTGCCATGCTCACACCCATCACTCTTGCCACCTTAGGAAAATGCCTAGGTTCCTCTAGGCATACTGTATGCCTCGCCCTGCAGCAGGCCAACATTGGGTTTGGGCTTTGTTAAGGATTGAAGGCAGATCTAGATTCCCATGTGACTGTGAGCCCCAGGGCAGCCACCACCCACCCACCCCCATCTTGACTGTATTTACAACACTGTGTGTAAATCTCCATGAAAGAAAATCAAATTGCTTCAAAGCCTTTGTGAATATCTCAAAATTACTGAAAATAATTATTTCTGTTAATGTGAACTTGCAGGTTACCTCCCTCAGTCAAAGTAATGTCCCTTGTCAGTATAACTTGCTATTATAATGCCATTCCTCCCAATAGATTTTTAAAAACAAGGAAAGGGGAGAAAATCCAAAACTTGTATCAGCATAAGAAAGTAATCAGTTATTTACCTGAACAAATCAGGTCTTTTTTTCTAGGCCTTCCTTCTCCTTTTCTGAATTTCATGTGTAATGATGTTTAGTAAAATACTGCAGAGTATCAGTCTCTTTACAAACAATGTTAGGCAGCACTTCTGAAAATCTGGCTTCCCTATTTGTAGAATATATTACTGCAAATATGTAAATATTCCAAAATATGCATGGCCTAATAAATATTCCAAAATATGAATGCCCTAACAAGTTCCTGAAAAATGTATGTACATTACAGATTTGCCCTGCAATACACTCAGATTTCAGTTATAAACATGCCTACTACATAAGGCCCAATGAATACAGTGATGCTTATTTCTAACTAGGTATGGACAGCATTGAACTCTGCGGGAGCTAGTATTGTTCCTGGTACACTCCCAGATTTCTATGAATTTACAGTTTCTATAAAAGGTTTGTATCTTTTTGACATGATGAGATGCTTCACCTTCAGGAAAGTCATTTGTATTCACCTTTGGCATGTAGAACCCATATGTACCCAGAGATTTGTCAATCAGTGTCTTACAACTTTTATAAAGATGGGACAGGATGAAAAAGACTTTCTGAAGGTAAGGCAGTTGCATTAAGCTAGAACAATGACCTTAATTTCACAATTAATTATATTGCATTTGGAAGTCAATTTTAATATCATTAGGGTCATTTTGCATCACTCCCAACCCAAGATAAAATATTCCACTTTCAAAATACAGAATCAACTCTGCTTGATTGAATAAAATATGTGCATGTATGTGTGTGTTTGTACAACCCAAATAAAATAATGCAAGGGTATATCATGTTTGAAATGTATGCAATAGAAATTATTTTCAAGTAATTTGCGTAAGACTGCAGCCTTAGCCTACAATCATAAATGCCCTTCCCTGAGAATACAGTGTGTCTCACTGAACTCAGCATGAGATGCTTTTGAGTAGACACTTATGGATTTACAGTGTGCAGTTACAGTAGCTACTTGGATTAGAATTCAGCAATTCTGTGAATACCTCCCAAGAGCTTTCACAGTTCTTTGTAGGAGAGTAATTCTCAGGCAGAATTTTTTTTTTCTCAGTTTAGTATAAAAGTCAAAACAAAGAAAAGATCTGAGTTCTGCTCAGAGTGTGACTCTAAGAGTTTCTTCGTTGAATTACCTGCCTGTCAGTGTGAGGATATCAACTACACAGAAGGATGCTGTGTAGGACTCAGGAGACCTCCCAGTGTGAACTCAAGGGAGAAGAATGTTTCTAGAAGGATTTGAACAAAATTGAATGTCTAAATAGAAGGGCAGCATTAGTAGGCAAAATGAATGCAAGGTCCACGTCTACTTTTTTACACAGCAGTTAGTAGAAACAGCTAACCTTTCATTCTACCACTTTCATTCTACCACTTCTGGACCACCTGCAGTTTGCTTTTCTGCTCTGCCAGAAGCATATCAGAGAGTAAACAGTCTTGAGTAGTTGCTGATCAATGAAGCTATGATTTTGTGTGAGAAATGTATATCCCTGGCCTTGAAAGATAGCCTTAGGAATCAGGTTCTTTTCCTCTGCTGGTCTGCAGAAAACTCTGGGTAAAGGCCTGTCTGGCCACAGCTTCTGTTTGTGTTTAAGCAAGAACCCCAAGTGGCAGTCCAACTTGTTTCCCCATCCAGAGTTATTGCTGGGACTATTGTTACTGGATTGCCACAAACTTTATCAAGTAAAAGCAACTTAGTCCTGGGGGGGAAAATGAGCTTATTTTGCCCCATAAAGATCCTGACAGTCTCTAGACCAGTGTTTCTCAACCTTGGCAACTTTAAAATGGGTGGACTTCAATTCCCAGATTTCTCCAGCCAGCAGAGCAGAGCTGGCTGGGGAATTCTGGGAGTTGAAGTCCACCCATCCTAAAGTCACCAAGGTTGAGAAACACTGCTCTAGACAGAAGTTCAGCATTTCTCCTCAACACTTTCTTATATTTCTATAAACCTGATGAATCTGAGTTCGGTGAATGAATTCACTATTCATGTCTATAATGTCTTCCCCAGCTATTGGATTATTTTTGGCCAAGATGCCAGCTTTAATAATTTTCAGCTTGTTTCTTGAGTTATGTGGGAGCTGACTTATGAAAGTCAATTTAATTATTTTTGTGGACAAGTTTTTTGTTTGTTTGTTTTTGGCTTTCTTTTGACCAGTAAAGCCTAAGCACCCAAAATACAATAAGTTGAAACATACTCAGTTGAGCTGGATCTGATTGTAATCAGTTTGGATCTGATTCCAAAAAGATGCTTCAGAGAGTGTGGGAGCATGAACGAAACACTTGTTTGCAACCACGCTTTTTCCCGAGGGGCCATAGCAGCTCTGAATAGCAGCCACATGATCTCAGGAAAAGAGAGTGACATATGGGTGTTATGTATGTGCTGCAGTATACTCTGAAGCTCCATTTTGGAATTCAATCTGAAACACTGCACAGCCTTAATATTAAGATCGTGTGTTAAGCAAGCAAAATCTCAGGAAATGCACCTAATTAAGTCCTTTTCTCACCATGCTATGCTTTTGTACTTTAGTATATATGGTATGAATAATTTATCTACCCTTCTTTTCATTTGTCAGAGCTCCAGATTCTTTATGTTGCAATACTGTACCAAGACACAATGGGAAGACTTAAGAGAAGAATGCTGGGTTTGGTTCTAAATCTGATAGTTCCTTTAAGACCATTAATGTCATTACCACATAAAGTGGGTGGTTTTATTCCTTATGGAGACTGTTTAAGGGAAGCAACATCTGCCATGGATTGGGTTCTTTTACTAGTAAGCCATAATGCAAGAACACTAGCTCTTTTTTCCTGAATTAAAAGACAACTTGATGACTGGAGATAAAATTGATGCAGGGAAAGTATAAAAGAGAAATAACCTCAAAAGAGACAGAGAAAATCTTTTTACAAATTTAGCACAACTGTCTTCATATGTGTTATTCTACATCATTCAAATCCCAGTACTATCATTACTTCTCTGCTTTTATTATCATTTGGAGTGTTTTCTGTAACCCTTTAGTAAACATTCCAAGCACCAGCCTGAGGCCTTGATTGTAAGCATAACAAATAAATTCAACTGAAATTAATGGGATTTTTTCCTAAGTGAACTCAGCTTGGGTCCAAGATAAATTTAAATCTTCAGTTTGAATTTGGGCAATCATCCCATTTGGGTCATCAAACTGGCTGATGAGCATGATCCCTTAAAGTGATTGTCAAGTATTCTAAAACCTCTCTCAATTTTCCATTCCTGAAAAGTGGCCCAATGGCATTTAATGAAAAGAGTCAAAAGATCTTATAGGCATGTAAGATAAGACAAAGGAAGCTAAACCAGCTGTAAAAGACAGTAAGCTCCTTTGTAACATGCTTTGATTAAATTCTGCAAACGTATCAAAAAGCGCAATTGTACAGTAATGTAACTTGTTATTTTCATCAAGAAAGCTCAGCCCTTTAGGTTCTCGAGCATTAAAAAAAAAGTCACCATGCTGAGCCAAGTTGTTCTCTATGGCCCCTGTCTTTATGAAATAAGTGGATTTTCTGGCTCGGACAGTAAAGACTTATGAAAATGCTGAACTGTTCTCCAGGCCAATATCAGTGCCAAGGCTTTAAATGCATTGTTACATGAAAGATAATTAGGTTACAATGGAGGTGTTCAGAATTCCTCTAAAATATGTAAATTTTATAGATAATAAAAATACTAAACCTTTTTACTGAAAGCACATTTGTAATTGTTTTCATATCATGAGTTAGCATAAAGACTATAGAAGCTAAGTTGGATGGTAGCTAGTATGGTGCTACATTCAGAAATGATCCTCCACCAATACAAGAGTTACTACTTCCATTGGTAGAGAGAACTATGATCCAGTGGAAATTCCTTATTGCATGGAAGGGAAAGGATGATGATTTTTCACGGATTATTCCTCCCGTTCAGTCCTAAAAGAAAAATCATAGAAGTTGCAAAGGAGAGAGAGAACAGGCAAAATTTAACTAAATCTCTTCTTCCTGTAAGGTCATGCTTTGGAATTTTGCTGCATGCAAGCTGATCCACAATACTGGTACTAAATTCCATAAGTGAGCATGGACAGCCTATCTCAGTACCTTAGGAGTAAACAAGAATTAGTCTTAAAGCCTGCAGAGCTTCAATGGCATGCTGAAGAGCAGCTTTCCTAGACCTGGTGTTCTCTAGAAGTGTTGAATTATGTGGTAATGGGAATCATAGCAGCTGTATAATATCAGCTTGGGGAAGATGTTCTAGAAAAACAATGAGAAAATTTTCTATCACCAGCTTCTCAGATGACCTTTCTAGGCACTTTAGAAATTGCCTAGGAGCAGAATTAACATATACCAGGTTAACTAAAATAAATTATTAGCTGTTGTTATAGCAGATAATATTCAGACAAAGGTTTTCGTGGATTTTCCATTATAGGATTATGAGAAAGAGTTAGGACCAGTCGTACCATTAGGCAGACTGAAGCAGCTGTCTCAGACAGCAGTTCCTCATCATGTTCCCTGAGTCATTGAAGATGCCAATTGAAGATAAGTCATTGAAGATGCTTGCTGTCCCCAGTTCTCATGGAGGAAGCTCTGCTGAATTGAGCAGATGGCAGCATTGGGCCGATCCTGTCTGAGCTTGGAAGCTAAACAGGTTTGGGTCCTCATTAGTATTTGGACATGAGACCACCAGGCAATACTGAGACTGTAGGCTAGGCATTCTGGGAAAAAAATCTGGAAAAAAGTAGTGGCAGACAAAGCAAAGGCCTTTGCCTTTAATACTGAGTGACCAATCCATTTGGATTATATGTGTGGAATGGGCAGATGGGTTCATGTTGTCCTTTCCTTTAACCAGCAAAATATTTTGTGTTGGCCTGAAAGCAATGTACAAGAGAAAAATATGAAAATACTTGAACAATGTTGGATATAGCATGAGAACAATGAGCTTGTCATGTATTGCGGCAGTGTTAAATGTTATACACACACCTTGACAATTGTCTGCAAAATTAAAAAGATTCACAACAGAGCTGATAAAATATAGATAGAACAACCCTCTTTCATTAAGAAGAGATCAATGTATCAGTACCAGCAGTTATCAATCAGCAGCTTCATAAACAACAAAAATGTAAATCTGCATATACATATACATGCATACACATATTAACTGATTGTTACATGGAATCCTTTATTTTTCCCAGTGTTTTTTTTTTATTTCTTTAAAAAGAAGAAGCAGTGCTTTCAGAATAAGTTCCCATGCTGTTATATGCACTTACTGGGGATTTAAGAATTGTCTTAACTCTATTTCTACGCTCTCTGTGGTATTTCATGGAAAACAAAAATTGACTGCTATTTCTTTTGTTGTTGTTGTTGTTGAGCAAAGGAGGGGGGAATCATGCAGAGAATTTCCCTTGTTGCCTCAGTCAGCTTTCCATGGTGTATACAGCTGTCTCAAGTGAATTAGAGCAGTGTCCTGAAAGCTCACATTGATCTGTCTAGTCGCTTGTTTAATTTCCCATTGCACTGAAATGGTTTCTCTCTCTTATATAACTGATGCTAATGTACTATAAATATTTCCCTACTGGGATTTATTCCAAATATCAAAAATCTCATGGGAATGATACATGAGACTTTGAATTTATCATCTTGAAATCAGGAGAGAATTCTTGCTTGTTTGTGGGCATAATTCCTTTGTATAACATACGCCATAAGCTTTTTGTTTGTTTGCTTGTTTGTTTTAAATACCAAATGCTATTTTACGCATACATGGACTGGACGATGCAAATATCAAGAAACCCATTTATAAGACAACACAAGCACATGTTCATACTGCAATGCTATGCATGTTTCACTCAAAAACCTCACTGTGTTCTGTGGGACTTGCACCATAATATATGCAATTAGGACATCAGCCTAAAAATTAGGATTATCAGAGGAAAGACTAAGAAAATAAATTCAGTACGTTGGTAGATTTGGGGAAAATTCCTACAGATAGGTAAACAAGGGGAGAAAACAAGAATGGAGAGGCACCTGTGGGATTTTAGTGGGTTTATGGTTCACCAATTTACTCCTGCATGGCCTGGGTCCTTCACACTGGGATAAATTTCATGTTACCAAGATGAATGGAAATGAAGCGCTGTGTAATTATTAGTTTTGTTGCTGGCAGATCAATCATTTGCGATGAACTGCTCACAAAGGTCACGTATGACCTTTCGGCTGGAATTTAACTGGCACCACAGTTGTGATTTGCTCACAGCAGCAGTCCCCTGCTGGCTGTATTATAACAGTCTTGGCAGCATTAAAAGGCGGGCCTGCATTCCATGTCATTGGGCTTCTTATAATTATGACAAATGACTAAATGTGTTATTTTCAGCAAAGCAGTGGCAGTCAAAAGGGGGTACTTAGGGTTTGTAAGAGGTGATGGCTGGCGTGGCTTTTCCTTTTCTTGACTTAACACAGACTGAATCATACATGGCCACCCCACTGACAACTGAGCAGAGTGTGAAACTCATTTCACAAGGCTGCTGCTGCTGCTGCTGTTGCTGCTTTACAGCTGCAGGGCTCTCTTGTCATCTCCAACAAAACCAGAGCTGGTAGCTGCTGCTGCTGCTGCTGCTGCTGCTGCTGCTGCTGCTGCTGCTGCTGCTGCTGCTGCTGCTGCTGCTGCTGCTGCTGCTTCAGACAGCCATACAGTTTACTGAGGGTGGGGCACTGTGGAACCTCATTGGCCTTATTTCTGGCACCAATGAATGGGAAATCTCAAATCTTGAGTATATTTTACTGCAATTATTCATAGATGGGAGGGAATGAAGGCCATCAAAGAAATACACTGGAAGTGATAATTTCACACTGAAAAACAGTCCACCAAGGCAGGAAAACTGTGACATGAACACAGATCTAGATATGATTGTGGAAATTTGGGGTAAAATTAACCATGCAGAGTTTCAGACACAGCAATAATTTGAGGCTATTTGAGATCTAGAACTGTAATTGGTTTTGTGCAGCAGTAAGAGTCTGGATAAGCTCTATTGGTGTAGGACAGCAAGCAAGAATGTCATCATAGGGAAAAATTACAGCTACCTTCAAATTAAAGCCCTATGTAAATAGTTTAAGAACATATACAGTATATGGTATATTCCTAAACTGATTTCTAAATGTATTGCATGGTAATAATTTCTAGTGAAATAAGAAGGCTATAAAGCAAGGTTAACACAACCTTCTCCAACCTAGGAACTCTACAATATACTAGGATTTCAACTCTGAATTCTGAGCCAAGCAGACTTGCAGAACAAAGATACAGAGCAGTCTGTAGCTTGAATCATGTCATGTTTCTAGGGTGGCTGTGTGACCTTGCACCTGTGGCTAGCTCATGGTTAATTTGAGATGTTTATTTCTAAGTCCCTTTATCATCCAAAGGAGGATCGTTAAGATTACCTTGCTGTTGTTGAGATTGTGAAATGGTCTTAATAATAAACATCTCAAATTAACCATGAGCTAGCCACAGGTGCAAGGTCACACAGCCACCCTAGAAACATATTTAAGGATTCCCTTACAAACTTTGCTCAGACTGAAGAAGCTTCTTGGATAAGGAGCGAAACGTTTCCACTGAGAAAATAGAAATCCAGTTGACATGATTCAAGCTACAGACAATTCCACCTGGATGACTGAGAACCTTCATTGACATAAAGATATAGAGCAGTGTTTCTCAACCTCAGCAACTTTAAAATGTGTGGACTTCAACTCCCAGAATTCCCCAGCCAGCATGGCTCTCTGGGAAATTCTGGGAGTTGAGGTTCACACCTCTTAAAGTTGTTGAGGTTGAGAAACACTGATATAGAGAGAGGACCAAGTTGGGGAAGGCTTAGCTAAGGAGTCACAAATTTAGTTTTCAAAAAATGTCAACAGCTGGTGTGACTGCTAAAGCTAATTTGTAAATATGTAATCCTGATGCATTGAAGAATATTTAGGATATTTGTTTATTCTCTTTTTAAACAATTTTTATTAAAATATTTTATATTTATAAGAAATACATTCAAAGAAAAAATGTAGTAGTAAATTTGAAAAAGAAAAAAGAAAATAAAAGAAGAGAGACAAAGAAAAAAAGAGATAGAAAAAAGAAAAATAAAATAAAAGAACAGAACAGAACAGAACAGAACAGAACAGAACAGAACAGAACAGAACAGAACAGAAAACATGAAAAAATATATAAAGAAGAGATTATTATATGCACAAAGATGGAAAGATTCGGCATTAACCACCATGGAGGAATGGTTGGTGAAACGGACAGAACTTCCTGAGATAGCCAAACTGACTTCTTTGATTAGAGAAAGGTCATTATTGACATTCATCAATGACTGGAAACCCCTTATGGACTTTTTGCGTAAAAAAGAAAATGATTTTGTGACTTATGGTTTTCATGATTAGAAAGAATAGGTTATAGAAAGAAGGGAATTATGATGTAATCTTAGAGAGAGAGGTTTGATTAGAATTGTATGTATAACTGCCGAGGGGAAGATTGGAAGCCACTTCTTTATACATATACATATACATCATATACATATACATCATATACATATACATATACATATACATATACATATACATATACATATACATATACATATACATATACATATACATATACATAATTAGGATATTTATTTATTCTCACCATCCATTAGTTAACAGTACATTTTCAGACAGTGGATTAAAACTGCACTGAAATAAAAAGAAATATAACTTTGGAACCAGGATGTGATCTGAAGGCATGTGCAACATTTATGTCTGATTGCTGTCTGGATAGCACATCACATGCAGACTCAGTGCACAGTGCCTTGGACTCCATGGAGGTAATGTAGAATATATATGAAATGTGTAGGTGGTTGGTTGGTTGTTTAAAGAAAGAAGTTCCAGAATTCTGGGCATTGCAATATTTACAGTATGTTTTGCTGGCTATGTTTCAGTGAAGTTTTGTTTTTGTTTGCTTGTCTGTTCATTGTTAGCCGAGCAAACCCTTTGGAGATATCGTTGCTCTTCTGCCAATGCCACCTTGTTAATTGCCTCATGGACCTTATCTGTGTTCAATAGTTTCTCCTAACCCCCCTGAAGTAAAGCAGCTGGGAATCTGGCATGTTCTGCCCATGGCACAGCAGTGGCATAGACTAAACTGCCACACAGGTGCTGGATTTGTTGTTCAGTTGCCCTGGAGTACTGATCATTTAGTTTTGGCATAGGAGGAAGAACTTTTCCCCTTGCACATATGGATTTTCTATATCATTTCACCAAGCGAGTGTGATGTGCTGTTATGGGAGCTGCTTTCACTGAACAAACTTTTTCTAACAATTTATTTTAAACCTATCCTATGCATGGAATTGCTCAATAAAACATCTTTACTCATTTATGTTTTTAGTCAGATTCAGGGGGAAAAAATCACCTTCCATTTTATTTGCTACACTTGGTAGATAAGAATCTACTCAGTTGCTACAGTATACTCAGTAGATATTCTCCTCAGAACTGGAACTGAAATGGGACTTTCTGGCTTAGCCTCAGAATACTACTAAATAGCAGTTGCTAGGAAATAACAGCAGTGAGGTGTCTGTTGCCTTGATTCATTTCCTGCCTCCAGGTGACAAAATGCTGAACTGTGCAGACCTTTGGTCTGATCCAACCAAAATGTTGCATATGTTGTAACTTAGGAGAATCAAGGTTGGACATAAACTTTACCCCTAAACCTAGTCAGGCAACTGCAGATATGGGGGTTATAGAACAAGGTGGTACATGTGGGGGAATCTACTTGTTTTATTATGGAACAGTCATCGAGAATTGTGCTAAGATAAAAGAAGGCACCAAAGGAAGTCTAGAAGTTGCCACTGTTTCTTCAATTTTTTTTCTTTTTGGGGTGAAGGGGTGTGTGTGGCTTGACTAAAAGAGAAGGGATGGAATACCTCATTAAGTTGGATATCAGCTTGGAAATGCATTCAGAAATTTCAAAGCAAAATTTCAGGGATCCAGAAAACAAAAGTTAGTGATATCCATTCTTGTTTTTATTGCCATAAATTTATAACAATAATAAACAAACTCCCAGATCTTATAATTGTAATAACTGATATAGGCTTGGAGGGGGGGGGGGAAGTCTTTGAAACTGACATGATACTTTCCAGCCATGCGTTGATTTGGTTTGCCAATAGTTGTATTAATACAGCTGTCTGCTGTTACATTTCTTCACGTCTCAGTATTACGTGGCATTATACAGTAGTTTACAGTTGGCTTAAACAACTATAAAAAGATAAAGGTACCCCCCGCACATTTTTGCAGTCGTGTCCGACTCTAGGGGCCGGTGCTCATCTCCATTTGTTAGCTGAAGAGCCAGCGTTGCCCGAAGATGCTTCCACGGTCATGTGGCTGGCATGACGCACGCGGAACGCTGTTACCTACCCACCAAAGTGGTACCTATTCATCTACTTGCATTTGCATGCTTTCGAATTGATAGGTTGGCAAGATCAGCAGCCAATAGCCGATTCTGTTTGAAAGTTTAACAGAGCAGTTCAATAGCGGATCAGTTACCTAGTGAGGTGGTAGGCTGTCCTTTGCTGGGTATCTTCAAGCAAAGACTGGACAGTTCTCTGACAGGGATGCTTTCATTTATATTATAAGAGTCTAAGAATTCACTCTAAAAGTAACCATTAACAGGACAGAAAGCAATCTCTAGGCCAGATTTATACCTCCTCTTCCAAATGAAATAGCTCTAATTATCAGTAGGCAGTTCAATAGGGCTTACTCTGCATAGGATTATGCATAGGATTGCAACATTAGACAACCACTTCACCCTCAAAATAATTGCTAATTTAGCATAAAACAATGTGTGGTCCAAATTCAGCAGTCTACCTTCTTAACCTTATAGCTCTAACCAACTGAAGTTATACTCTTTCATTTTCCTTTTCACATTTCATGTCCGTCCAGACTTTTTTCTTTTCTGTTCCTCAGTGTTTGGGGTACAAAGAAGCAATTAGAGCAACCGCAATTATTGAAAGAGAGATTATTTCCTTTATTGTTCTTTGCTTTTTCAGACACTTTCAATTTAGGGGTAGGAAGAAGCACTTAAGAGCTGTTTGGGGGCCTCTTTTTGCCTCACTTCCTTTCATAATGATATGTTCTCTCACTGGGTGATATTCAGCCCCAAGCAAAGGCCTATATACCTCCATCAGAAGTCTTAATTTAGGAGGAAAGAATTAAATTGAAAAGGGCCTATGGGGACTCTTTGTGTAGGGATGAATATTGTCCTCTGTGGTGATGAACACTAAGAGAGTTAACTTGTGTCTACTGGAAAAAGTTCCATCTTGTGGGAACATGGTAAAACAATCACAATGTCTTATGGGAGCATAATAGCAAACAGGTATAACTGAGCTGTAAGGCAATCACTTTACTTTCCAACTTATCCTTTTTATCTTTTTAGAGCAAGTGTATTATTTAGGTATGCACTTTACCTAAATACAGTATTCTAAAGATTCAAAGCCTTAGAAGATCTAAGCCTCCTACTGCATGATTTTTAAAAAAAACCAGCATCCAAAGACATGTTGATTCCAGGATTTAATTTTTTTAAAAAAAATCACTGTCTCCAATTCCATTGTTGGATGATACACTTTCCAAGTTCATTTAGCACCAAGCAGAAATTCAATTTGTTTGATACGGGTGAAAAATCCAGATTTTTCTACTGTTTTCTATGGACATTTTTTGCTTCTATCTCAGGGAGAAAACAAACAAAATAGCTGGGCATGTGACTGAAAACAGTTGAACCAAGGAATACTACCTTGTCAGGAAAGAGAGGGAATTGTTCTGTACCAATACATTATTATTATTATTATTATTATTATTATTATTATTATTATTATTTTATTCCATCAGTCTACCGGTCTATCTATCTGGCCAACTCAAGGCAGCAAACATATCATAATTTCAATTAATGACTGATTCAGCTGTTCCTTCTTGCTTCCTCAGAATTTATTCCATTGCCACTAGAGTAACATCTAAATGGAGGAAAAAACATAGATTAGATGAACTCCAGGTCTAATTTACAATGCTAATTTTGATGTGTAAGCTCTGTAAAATTTAGACCCTCAGTACCTGAAACAAAAATACATATCTTGTAGCCTTCAGATATCACTGAACAAAAACTCCCATCATTCCTCCTGTTTGATTCAAGCTGCTGGAAGTTATTATTCAACAGACAGAGGTTCCAACATCTGACATAAGCAGCATCTTTCTCATAGATATTTATTTGTCTCTTATGTTAACCATTGAGTCCTTCCTAAAAAACTGAACTCTAATGTGAAAGAACTTCTTGTTATTGACTCTTCCTTTCAAGAGTAGCCAAGTGATATCTTCATTAACCTTCCTTCCTTCCTTCCTTCCTTCCTTCCTTCCTTCCTTCCTTCCTTCCTTCCTTCCTTCCTTCCTTTCTTTCTTTCTTTCTTTCTTTTGCCTTCAAGTCAGTGTTTACTCCCAGTGACTGTCTGGAGAAGTCCCTGCAGTTTTTCTGGCAAGATTTCAGAAGTGGTTTGCCATTGCTTCTTTCCTAGGGCTGAGAGAGAGTGACTGTCCCAAAGTCATGCAGCTGGCTCTGTGCCTAAGGTGGGACTACAACTCACGGTCTCCCAGTTTCTAGCCCAGTGCCTTAATCACTATACCAAACTGCCTTTCTAGCATCTCTTTGGTTCTAAGCAAAAATGTTTTTCTTCATTCTAGGACTTCTAATAAATGTTAACATTTTACTATTATATATCTATTTTGTATTAGAGGATATATTATATTACTCTCTATTCTGACCAGGTTTGATTATTCTACCATTATGGGACTGATTGATTATTGATAGACAATCTTCCAGCATTAACAACCACTGGATTAACAGTGGTATAGCTTTTCAAATGCCTAAGAATGGTATTCCCATCATCTTACATATTAGGCTGGATGGGAAGTAAGGTATACTGTACATTTCTCTTTCCTATTCTAAATGGTGAACAAACAGGAATTAAAACAATAGCAAGGATTAAAAACTGAAGCAAAACAATTGTTTATTTATTTATGAAATTTGTATACCGCCTGGCTCCCAACAACTAGAGTCAAGGTCTTATTTAAAAATATCAGACATTACTTAAGACAGAAGTATTTGCCAAAAAACCTGAGAAGCAAATGGGAAAAACTAACCTACATAGAGGTTCCCAGCAACTTAAAATATTGTGACTATGGGACACACAGATAAAGATCCTAATCTAAAGGCAGGTAGGAAAAAAAGGTAACTCAATATAAATGAGTTGAAAATTATATTTGGTGCTGAAAATTATATTTGGTCTGATTTTTTATTGGATTAATGTAACTCTCCAACTAGACATCATCAGATGAGCATGGATCCAGGCACCATGGAACTGCCTTTCCATATGGGAGCAGCTACTTAAGAATTAAACCTGCAAATATTATAATGCATATGATTTTGGATGGAGCAAAACCACAACATGTATAAAGCCCTTTTATAAAATAATTAAGAACTGTGAAAGCAAGTCTTTTAAGATTCTAGAATTTTCTTCCTATTTCCAGCATATTTATTCCTGCTGAGAAATCTATTAAGTATACGATAGAATTTTTTTCTTTTCCAAAATTTAGAGTTTTAACGTGGAATTTGGAGCAGATCATCAGTTTTCAGGTGTTTTGGTGAGAGATTGATTGATACAATTCCTTTTTGCTTTCAAGCAATTTTTTCTACTCTGCCATGCAGAACCAGAGTCACAATTTCTTGAAAAGGAAATATAATGCACCAAATAAGCTCATTATTTACTGGAATATAGACGATGGCATGACTTTGTTTGGAATATATTATATAGACTTTGGTTGAGATGTGCAAGTATCATTCACTACTAGGAGAATTTCAATTATGCTTCCTTCCCCCACTGCATATATTGCCTTTCTCTCTCTGAAAACCACCCTTTGTAATGTTGATCTTTACCATTCTTTTCTGGTGTTCTGTATCCTCTTTGTCCTTTTCTACCATGCACACAACAAAAATCAATTATTGACAGATCAAGATCAGGGGAAAAATGGTCTGAAATGAAAAACCACAAATGTTAGGTATCTTTCAGGGCCCTTTATCATTGAGAAGATGTGACCTTAAGTGTCAGAGTGGGGGTGGGTCCAGCAGGTCGAATGTGCCTATTTTATCTACTAAAGTGAACAGACGTATGGGTGTGCTATGGTGTCTAACTTCTGAATTTAATTCCTTTTTAACATGGAAGGCCAAAAGCCACATTCTTATAAAGAAGACTCCTGAAACAGACCAGCTGTCCAGGCCTTTGAAACAATCTGTACTGCTGTCTTTCCTTGCTTGTCCTGATGCTTATAGCTTTGATTGATGATTTAGCATGTGGAAAACGGCCACCTGAATTTTCTGAAGGGTGGTCAGTGTATATTTGACCCTTAGAGGCCACAGATCAAATGTATATGCATTTCAATAACTTTGTTTTGATACCTGAAGGAGGGAGGGGAAATCATTCACACTGGTAGAAGAGGGGAATTGATGAGATTAAATGCTTCTGCTTGAGAGCATCTTTGAAAGGATCTTAAGAGACTGCTGTCACTGGCCCGCCGGTCAACTCCGCTTAGTTCTCCAGATCTTTAGCCTCTTCATCTTAGAAAAGATAAAATATATAATCTTCTGAAGAAGAATAAAGGGAAAACATGCATATATGTGTTTGTGTATGTGCTCCATGTGGGCCTCTTTTCAGAGAAAAAAAAACTTCACTTAAAACATCATGCCCCTCTGTAGCATCATCTCTCTACAAAGTATGCACAGCAAATGGGCAGGAAACAAGGCAGAGATTAATCGGATTCTGTGAGATTAGAGAAGGGTGGGTGTTTTTTCAGATGTTATACTCATAAGGCAAAAAGTAGGGAAGGGAGGAAGTTAGGGGAAAATATCTAACATAGGAAAGCAAGCAGACCTGAAGGCATTACACCAAACATAAAAAAAAGGTAAAGGTTCCCCCCGCACATTTGTGCAGTCGTGTCCGACTCTAGGGGCCGGTGCTCATCTCCGTTTGTTAGCCGAAGAGCCAGCGTTGTCCGAAGACGCTTCCACGGTCATGTGGCCGCATGACGCGCGTGGAACGCTGTTACCTTCCCACTGAAGTGGTACCTATTCATCTACTTGCATTTGCATGCTTTCGAATTGCTAGGTTGGCAAGAGCTGGAGCTAGTGCGGGAGCTCACTCTGCTCGCAGGGCTAGGGATTTGAACCTCCAAACTTGCAACCTTCCGATCAACAATTACTACTACATTACTACTGTGTATAAAATTAATGACAGAGAAAGAATGGCAGCCCATGCCTATAACATCTGATATAGGATAACTGTTTAATTATCTTTGTTCATAATATGGGAGGTCAGCCTAGCAGCATTCCCAGTACATAAATGTGGGACTCATCTCATAGATGTTGGTTTCTTGTGAATGGGATTGTGGTGGCTACTTTCAACTTGATCCTATCAACTAGGACATCAAATCTGGTTCTTTTTTACTGTATTTAATTTTGTCACAGAGAGAATTGAACTTTGGTTCTTTCCTCTTGCCACATGATTATGAATACTTTTAAACAAAGCTTAGGTTCCAATTTTCAGCAACTCACAAAATTGTCCCATAGAAATTAATTGATTCCCAAACTCTAAATCACACTGGTATTATGTCATGTTACAAACATCAGAGGCCTCCACAAAGTGTGGGGGGGAGTGATATCTCATGTGTCATGAAATCTTTGTGCAGACAATGTGAAATGTATAATTTAGATCAGTCACATCTCATGAGTGACACAAATTTCAAACTGCACATAAATTGTGTAATGATATCATGCCATTATCATGGCTTCTTTCTGAAGCTTACAGTATGTCTGCATGAACTCCAGTTCCATGGAAGACACCACAATCTCAAGTTTACCAGAGCTGAGGTCACCTTTTTGAAATGGAATGATTGCATATTCAGTGTGTTTTTCTTATTTGATCCAAGTTTGGAACATAGTAATAGGGGCCTGTTTTATAAATTAATTCCATAGCAGTAGCTGATATATGCATGATATGTGGATGTAGATTAGTGTTTTTGAAACCTGGCATCCTTAAGATGTGTGGACTTCAACTCCCAGAATTCCCCAGCCAGAATGCACAAAGGTGTGTCAGCTTTCATATAGTAGTCTTGCCATGGTGATGGATAAAACTAAGTGCAGCAAAACACAGCAGCAATTTCCACTGGGTTAAAGAATGGCATTTAACTACGGAATATATTTTATTTGGTAAGACTTTTTTCCAACTGAAAATTACTTTTTGTCATTTTTTTCTCCCTATAAAAAATTGAGCCTCATAAAGTGATGAAACCAAGTACTTTTCAGCTATGTTAATCAGTCTATATCATAACCCCTTATCTTCTAAAGTCTTTGGATTATACTGTTTATATTCATGTAATCATGTGTAACATCCACTCAAGTCAAATGATCATTATAAATTAAAGTTAAGCACATACTTAAGTGTTTTGATGACTTACCACAGTTTAAGTGCCAGATGCTGCCACAGTGGCTATATCGCATTGTTGCAGATGACATCATTCCCATGTTATCTAACTTCATTTTTACATACAACATGGAAATAAAATAGGAACTAAAATAGGAATATCATCATAGGCATCCACAGGGATTCACAATATAGCAAACATGGAGTTGTGATCCAAACGCTTCTCCTTTTGTACATATATGGGGTTTGCCAATCAAAACAAAAAGGGAAAAAAGAGTAATATATCTCTATTGAAACTGTGGGCTATAATTTTCATTTATTTGTAGTCATGTCTTCATTTGAAGACGTTTTATGCACTTATTAAATAGAAATCTGAACTCCTAAAAGACTGTTTTGTGAGAAAGGCCTGTTTAATATTTTACAGTGATAGAATGGGAATGGGGGGATCTTAAAAAAAAGCAGGGAAATAAAAATGCAAAACACAAGGATTGAAATTGAGCTTCCCCTATAAGCAAAGTAAATGATTTAGTGATGTTCTTTTTACGTTAAATGAGGCAGGAGATCACAGACTAAAAGCCACTTAAATATGATTTTAAAATTAATTATGCTTCACCCCCATAATAGTATTTAAATTGCATTTAAATTGACTATCATGTATTGGCTTTGTTATATACTAAATGTCATTTTGTTGTGGAATCATGGTAAATATAGAAGTTTTGTGTGGAAACAAGATAAAATGAGAATAGTCCATGAGGTGATTGCAATATACACTCACAACAAAACTTGGTAACAGAAGTGCAAGCACCTAACCTAAATTCTATTAAGCAGGCATATTAAATCTATATTTAATAATAGCACAGGAATTTTGCTTCATCCTGAATGTAAGAAAAACTGGCTAAGGCGTTCAATAAACCTGACCAATTTTATTGCTAGGGTGCCACTTCAATCACCAGAATAAGGGGCTAACAATTTAATCTCAAGATCATAAGAAACATGGTTGATATTATCTAAGACCTTTTACCATTGATTTCTTAATACGGGACATTCCTATCATTATTCCTAAATTCTTGTAAATAATGATACCCATTTTAACAATACTCATTTCATTAACAACAACAGCAACCATGATTTTGGAATCATCAGAACACATTTCAGTGCTGATAGTAACTAGGAAGTTTTAGACATTGCTAGTGTGATAAGACCAAAATGTGAAATCAAAAGATTTAATTTTATTTAATGGAATATATTGCAATTCCACAGTATTAGACAATCCAAATTCCTCTTGCAATTTGATTTTAAAACTTGATTGGTAAATAACTGATATAAAGTATTAATAATTAATGGGTAAGAGTCTAAATTATAATTCCATCTTCCAAACATGTATGATCAGGAGATGGTATGATGTTTTTGATGGCTGGTTTCTATGTCTGTTTTTATGTTTATTTTTGTTTATTTTTTTTATGTTTTGTTAGTCTCCCAGATTTGCTTTGCTGAGTGTGCAGCCATATATATTAAATAACAAAAATGTTTTAAAATATTTTTATAAATCAGAGCCTTAAAAAGGACACTTATCTTGAGCATCTGTCAGGAGATCGAGCAAAGAACCATGCTGAGAAGGGTTTCCAACTCTAGTTTCTTTACTGTTCTTACCCTATGAACAGAGTCTTGCCAGACTAAAGTCACCTAACTAACCTAAGGGTAATAACTCAAAAGGGCTCTAGGGAGGGGCTGCCTTGAACTTCTTAAGCTTCGCAGCAACAGAGTCCGGGCTTCGAAGTCTCTTATCAGTCTGGAATGCTCTCTCCCCCTGGGAAACAGCATCCCTGCCGGAATGGACCACATCACCCCCTCCTTCAGGAACACATTCTATCACATCATCTTTATTTACTTTCAGCACTTATTCAACATCTGTGGCACATTCTTTATCCAAATATTTAAAATGAATTAATCTTTTTTCATGTAGCTCAACATCTAAGACTTTTAACTCTGCCATTTTCCAATAAAGGGAATAAGTTTCTGCTTCATCGCAAAAAAATTCTGACCACTGTAGTTTTTTTATCTGAAGTTTTAGCCCTTCTAAAAGATTTAAATAATGAGAGAGAGAGAGCTTTTAAAGTAATAAGGAATTCCACATAATATTCTTTCTATGTTACATTCCCTTTTGAATCATTAATACATTTAAATTTTAACTATTCTCCAGCTTCAGTTTCTGCACCAAGAAACTGTTCCCTATCAGAGGGGGAGGAGGGAGGCAATTCCTGCTTTCTCTGCCTTCTCAACTTTTGACCCAAAAATTATAATCTCAGAGCCCTGATTTAAAGGGAAAAAAATCAGAACAACAAAGCAGTCAAAAGATGAGATAGTTCTTCCAACTAGTAGAAGATTAAGATCATGTAGCAGGACATCATATTAAACTCAGCGGGTAAGACGCCAGGCTTGTCGATCAGAAGATCGCAAGTTCAGAGGTTCGAATCCCTAGCCCTGCATGCGGAGTGAGCTCCCGCACTAGCCCCAGCTCTTGCCAACCTAGCAATTCGAAAGCATGCAAATGCAAGTAGATTAATAGGTACCACTTTGGTGGGATGGTAACAGCGTTCCGCGTGCGTCATGCGGCCACATGACCGTGGAAGCGTCTTCGGACAACGCTTACTCTTCGGCTAACAAACGGAGATGAGCACCGGCCCCTAGAGTCAGACACGACTGCACAAATGTGCGGGGGGAACCTTTACCTTTACCTTTCACTAAGCAAAAATCCAAATGATTCTACAGCCAAGAATGTAACAACAACTATACTGGATGAGACCAAGGCTTTACTAATCCAACTTCCTCTTTATCATGTTGGCCACAAGTAAGACATGACAACAGTTATTTTCTCCTATTATTATTCCATAATAATCAGTATTCCAAAGCATGTTACCTCTTAATCTCAAAGAAACATATGACAACCTTTGACAAATTGGAGAAATTCTGTATTTTACAGGAATGTTGTAAAAATTCAGTATACAATTTATTTGTAGAAATATAAAGATAGGTTCATAATGTTCTGGTGGGCTGCAAGTCTCCTGGAGATGTATGCGATTGAAGTTTCTTTCCTGTAGTGGGATCAATCAGTCAAATTCTGTAAGCTATCTGGTTGTTGAGGAGTGGCTTTAACGAAAGTGCTACAGTCTGCTGTAGATGCAGTCTCAGCTCCTTCGATGATTAGTTTTATCTTTTCATCTTTTGTTTTCTTCTCAGTAATCTTTTCCTCCCGAGGTTTTGTGTGCAGAAACTAAGTCAATTTTCTGAGTTGACTGCTTATATCTTCTTTGACCACCAATGTGCCCCCAAATGACCTTTCAGAGTTTATTAAAAAAAAAAAAATCTGTAACCGTTTTTTAATAGCAGAAAACTTAGAGCTTTTTTTGTCAAAACCAGGAAGAAAGGGAACAGCAGAAAACAGTTTATATATTTGAATAACAGTTGGATTTCCTAAATAAAGGGAATTAAATAACAGAAAATATATCATAGCAAGATTCTTCTAAAAGCAATTGATTTCAAGAGATTTGTGTAACTCTATTAAAATCAGTAGGACTTAAGGAGAACCTTAGTTAGACAGGATCATGCCTTTAGATTTCTAGATATACAGTAAATTTAGGGCAACTTGTAAGATGTTTGCCTTGAGTCTGAAAAAGGAAAGTGTGTAGATTTTTAAGTGGAATAAATTTCTATAGCTTAGAATTGAGCATGCTCCTAAGTAAATATTCATTGGACATTTTCATCCATTTTTCTACCACAGCCCAATATCTATTTTATTTTGATTGCATTCCAGACCTACATGACTAACATTGTTTATCCCATTGTGTATGTCACTTTATATATGCTGATATTAAAATGCACTTGCAACATTTGTCCTGTTTGGAGGGATTCTTTGATATTCTTCACCACTCTAAATTATTTCATGCCATAAACAAATACAAAGTGGGTCATTCATCAATGTTAAAAGCACTTCCCTTACAATACAGATCCTTGGTTGACCCTACTGTTTACACCACTAGTTGTAAGAACTACTAATTTACTCATACTGCTAAAATACTTCAGAAATATATTTATCTATAATTATTATGTGCTACTGCATTGAATCTTAATGCAGGGCTCTTAGCTATTTTCAAAAGTACAGTACTTTTATTCAAAAGCCTGAGAAATGTAGAAGTATTTTGAAATGTTATATAAATGAAAGTGGTGGTATGAATTGTATGAACATTTATCTGGATCACAAACATAATATTAATATAACATAAAAATATAATCAATCATTTTAATACGCAGCCACATCCTCTGTTGAAAATATCAATTTACTGTGAGTTTTTTTCAGCCTAAGAAATCACTGCTAAAAATTATCACATAACCGTGATGTAGTGGTGGAATATGCATACTTTGTGCCTTGATAGGAATTCAGAAATATAGTCTTTATTTTGGTTCCAATCAAAATACAAGTTTTTATAAGCAAAAACTAAAATAATTCAGTTACAAATCAGGGCTTCTTTTATTACAGATTGCAAGTGAATTGTTTGGCAAATAGATCTTTTTCCTTGCTTTTGCTTCTTCCAATAACTATTTGTCTTATGCTCTAATGAAAGTCAAGAAACCAGGCAAATGTTGATCCATCAACCACATGGTCCTTGATGAACTAATTCTTCTGGATTTTGCTCACCTTGGGAAGAGCTTATGACTTTGTTGCCACAAATCTATATGTGATCAAGTCTTTTCACTCACTTTTTACCTTGTGTTCAACTTGTAGGACAAGATGAGTTTTCATCAAGGTTATATTGGACATGGCTGGTGGTGACAGTTTAGAGGGGCCCTGAGAGATTGTTCTTTGGTCAGACCCATCATTTTAGACTTGCTGACCAAAAAAAAAAATCTTACCAAGTGTTGAGCAGTAGTGGGGCTGGACAGCAGTATTCCATCCTATAAGAAATACTTGGCTCCAGTATCAGCTTCATTCATTTCATGATGTATCAGGTCCAGAAGCAATCTGGAAAAATTAAGGAAGACATGCCCAGCATCGGTATTACTTCACCAAACCAACATCCCTCAGTTTAAAAAAAAAAAGTTAAAAAGCCTGTACGTACCACATATTTTATTTAATAGCATAAATTAGGGTTCAATAACCTTTCTAGGCACCAGACACCACCACACACTTTATACATTAATGTGAACAGTTCTCAAATATATATATGTATACACACACAACACACACATATATGCACACACACGTGTGTGTGAGAAAGCATATGCATGTGCCCGTAAGCAAGTATGGGCACATCTCAGTGCTAGTGAAATAGTGAAAGCCTGCAAAATTTTGGTGAATTTATCTCTAAGATCTTATGGGGTCATGTGTGTCAATGCCAAAATCTGATGTACACTGACGATTTAGTGTGTATTTTTTATCAAGAATTATTGTATTTTCTTTGGGTTCTTCGGATACCATGTTGCTAACTGACATACTGTAGTGCAATATCTAGAGGCTTTCACAATACTTACCCTTTTTTTGTGATGCTTGTTTAATTGCTTTTTTGGAAGGCATTATTTAGCTACAAAATTGGGGAGAATCCCATACGTTGTATTTCAGAAATTTCTATACACACACAAATGCACATGTAATAAGGAAAAGGCACCTCAGGGTAGAACCAGCCCCTCCGACTTATTTCAGTTCTGAGATAACTCACGCCTGGGGATGAACAGCAACTGGAAAATTAGGTCCCCTTGCTGCCACCATCCCTATGTTATAAACTAGTTTCTTCCTTCTGCACCAGCCCTCTGGGGAACCAGGAGAGGATTGAAGGGGATATGCTCACCCCATCCTGGGTCTGGCTAAATGCAGAAGGGGAAACCAAACAAAAACTTTGGGAGTCTGTACCTCAGCCATACTGTGGCAGGTGCTAAATGGCCACCGGTCAACTCCAGGATTTAAACAAAAATCAACTTTATTAAAAGTGCCAAAAGAAGATAAGTTTCCACACATACAACAGAAAGTTAAAAAGATATAAAATCCAAAAAACCCTAATGCAATTCTAACAACAACCAAACAACTCAATTTCCAACCTTGCCTGAGGCCACCCCTTGTCAGCCCTCAGGTAAACCAGACAGGAAACATGACCAGATGAGCTAATTCTACTTTATTGTACGGCTACATTAACAGAATCTTGCAAGTCTGAAAGTACAAATCTCCCACCCTCCCTATTTACTGCCTGATTAGGGCAAGCCTTTCCTAAGTTTCTTTCTGTGGCTGTTACTCTGCTGTGGGCTCCTTTCTCTTTTATCTGATGGTTCCCTAGGCAGCACCTCTCCCCTCCCCAGATCTTCCAAGGTCACCCACACATTCCATCACACCGCTTCATCCAGGACTCCAGCCAACTCTCTCAAAAGACCAAAAGCTCTTCCCACCCAAAACCTAACAGAACCCCTTCTTTTTCCTCCATTGGCCCTCAAGGGTCAGTGACTCCCTCTGGGAGGGAGATAAGGCTGGCTTGTTCTTTTAAAAGGCCAGCTGCTCTCCCTACAGCACACATTCAAACACACATTTTCCTTCACACGTTTGAGTCCTGAGCTTGTGGACAGGCAGACAAGCTTCCTAGGACTTATCTGCAGACCAGGGAAAGGCCAAAGGGAAGATTTGGAACGTTGAAAGTATGTTGTAGACACCCTTTCAAAATAATTGCCACAGGAAGAGGCTTGCTATTAGCAAAGTAAAAGCAAGCCAATGAATATAATTCTTGCAACTGTCAGCTCCTTACTATCCCAGTTTACCTTTGCCACTTTTTTTCTGGAGAAGTGGGGTACATTTCCAAACAAAGTACTACCATGCAATATCTACCATTTTTATTTTCTAATACCTGTGGTATCCCATCTCCTTACAAATAGTGTTGCATGCAGCATTCCACTCATTTCTTTAAGAGAAACCTTTTCAACAATAGACCGGTGGGTTGGGGAGCTGATAGGTGACCAGAAAGGCATATTGTTGCTCATAGGCACCATGCTCTTTATCCTGAAATCTTCTCCAAATGTAGGACTATATCCACCTTCAATTCTTATTTTAGTTCCTTTCTGGATTTCCATTAATGGACTTTCTGTGCCTAGATCTGCACCTCTGCTATGTGGGGAAACTAGGTGTAAAATTAAAATTCCTAAGCAATACATGCCAGTCTCTTCCCAATGCAGGAGGCAAATCAAAATCATCCCTCAGGTAATGGAGGTTATAAAGCACCAAAAGGTTTATGAGCCCTGCCTATTATCTAAGACAGGGCTGAGTGCTTCCCTTCCCTCTTTTACATGAAGTCATGGCCAGTCACATATCTTGAGGGTATAATTGTGTCAACAGATGAAATAAAAATAGACACTAGGAAAAAATAAAACAGGAGACATTTACTAAATGTATTTTTATACTTGATCATGTAGACTGATACATATAGAATGGTAAAAAAAAAACCTGAGGTAACAGTGTACATACTTTGTATAAATAAGGAGATGAATCTAACTATGAAAATAATGGGGGACTTAATTATATGCAATTTGCTTGAACTGAACAGCTGATATAGAAGTCTCCTGCAAGATACAACATTAAGAATAGGAGGAAATTACCTTCTGCCTTGTTTCTTGTTCACCCAGTTGTTTCTATACACAGTCTCTTTGAAATAAACTTCTTAACATAGATCATATTAATTAAAGGTAGCTCTAATACTTACTGATTGAAACAAGCACTCTTTCAGAAGAGCTAGATGAATTTGCAGTGCTACTGTGGAACAAAAAGTTTCAAAACATATAAGAAACTATCTGTCAGTTTGTGTAAATCTTCATGCCACCTTTATGCATATCTATCTAGATATTTAATAAATATGCTTAGAGCTAAGTCTTAGAGCTAAGTCCTTCTGAATACAGTGAGAATTACTTTCAAAGATAGATAGATAGATAGATAGATAGATAGATAGATAGATAGATAGATAGATAGATAGATAGATATAGTGCTATTTGCATTAAACTACTGGATATGTGCATTTCATTAATAACGTATAATATAAAACTACAACATTGTAATTAGCAGATTAGTACTACTGGCAGCCTGCCCATAAAAAACATACAAAATACTCATGAACATCTGTAAGTAGACATGGGTCATAAGCTGAAGTAGCTGCACCATTCCTCTCTCAGTGCTTCAAAACTTTGTGTCTGAAAAAAGAGGGCTCATCTCAACTGGTCAGGCACTAAATTTCTCTTTCTGACCAGATATGAACTTCTCACCCGTATCTGCAATTTCAGCTTCGGCGTCATTTTCAAGGCCAGCCCAATATAAAGTACATTGCAATAGTCTAGCTGAGAGATGGTGAAGTATGGGTCACTCTCTTCAGTGCTCCCTGGCCTATGAAACGCTGCAACTGGTGGGCCCACCAAAGCTGGATAAAGTCTCTCCCAACCATGGTTTTCACATGCTGTTTCAGCTGCAGCCATGAGCCCAGGAGAATCCCCAGGTTGCATGCTAGCTTCTTCAGGGGAAGTGCTATACCATCAAGAGCTGTAGACAGAGCAACTATGATATCTGAAAGTTTCTGAATCAGCAATAATTTAGTCTTGCTTGGATTCAGCCACAGTCTGTTTTGCTTCATCCAGTCTCTCACAGCTTCTATGCATCAGGTCAGGATTTAAATCTCATTTCCTGTTCAACCTGGGGTCAAGATTACCTCTGGCATTTCATGAGAGCCTGCCCATTCAGTGTCCAGTTCAGAACAAATGTGAGTGGCTTTATCCTCAAAATCCTTAGCAAACTGCTTGCAAAGATCAACTGGAAAATCTTCCAATGTCCCAGAACCCAAAAGGGAGTGAGTCACTCTAAATAGAACTGCTTGTCTGCTACTCCACAGACTCAATAACTGCAGGGAAGTGTTGGTGCTTCACCGCCCTTACAGTCATAACGTAAGCCCAAATATGGGCTCATACCTGTGTCCAGTCATCATTACCCCTTCTGCCGGCCTCATTCCACATGTCTCCTTTTGCACTTCATCTTCCAGAGCTTCTTGTTAAACCAAGCAACCCTTGTATCAGCCAGAAGAGGCCACTCAGAAACAATGCTGTTGAATGCCCTGGAAACCTCCGCATTCTGTACTTCAACCAAGTGCCCCCTTGGGTCACAAGGAATCTTACCAAATGCCATTTGGAAACAAAGAGGATTTGTAAAGCACCTGGGGGAGGCCAATTCAATAGGACCATTCCCTCTATGAAGGTTGGTGGTGGTGTGAGTTTCAAGGCTACCACATAGTGGTCTGACCATGACAACAGACCGATGTTAATGTCCTCTATCTCCAGATCACATATTAGCTGCTGTGAATTGAAAATCAATTCCAGTGTATAGCTCCCCACATGAATTGGCACTGTGGTGACTTGAGACAAGCCTATGATTTCATGGTGGCCATGCACTTCCAAGATCCCATCCTCAAGGCACGGAGGTTAATATTACTCAGTACATAAGGCTTCAGCAAATCCACCACCACCCAAGAAATGAAATTGAAGAGCTCAGGGATGGAACTGGCTGAGCAGTAGGGCATCAGCACACCAGCAAAAAATCCCAGCACCTGGCACCCAACGGCACATAAAAGAACTCACATCCAGCCATGTATGAAACAACACATCTGATCACCACCAGATTTTCATGAGATATCAAAGCCATTCCTTCTTTCTTACATAGTCAAGGCTAGTGTATCACCCAAAACCCAGCTGGAAATTTTTTGATAGACCACCATCTTCACCCAGCCAGGTTTCTGCGATATATGCCATATCTGCTCATTCCTCATGGAGGAGCATGTTATTACTACATATAGACCTAGCATTCAGTAGAACCAGCCCAGAGTCTCCAGAGATCAGCACCCAGGTCCTTGGCTTGAGGCTAGAGACCCAGAAAGTGGAATAGGAACCAAATTTAGACTTTCTGATAAGGGTTGAGCAAGCTAAAAACATAGCAGACACCTTTACTTGTATTCATAGTCTTCCATCTTATATTCAAGGCCTGATTTAATTTCTTTAATAATTTCCAGCACTAACGATGTCTACTTAAGAAATCCTTTTAAAAGTTTGTAACATTAATTTAATGGAAAGATGCCAATACCATTCTAAGAACTATTAGATTTTCCCCCTGTTAAATTAATGTTACTAACTTTTAATGGATGTTCTAATTAGATGTTATTATTAACAGGAATATTACCCAAATTAAAATCAGACCCTTGGAAAGAGACAGCCTACATTTACAAGTGCATTAAACATTAGTATCTGGACATTATACATACAAAATAGTCCAACCAGATGGCCTTTCCTTTGTTTTCTCCACTCCATTCCCTGGAACCACCTTACAGGACCAGGCGTGCGAAGTTTTATTAGCACATCATCTATGTCAGAACTGAACAGCTATTACCCATCCTACTTACTAAAGCAGGAAGTGAAGGTTGCTCTTGTACCTTCTAAAGAACAGAAAGGGGAGATGCATCTCACAATTTCACACTCAATTTAAAAGGTTCACTCTTGGCATACTCTGAGTTTGGCAGCTTGAAATTGATTGTTTGGGTTATAAAATTTACATCTCTCCCATGCCAACCTAAAGGAAGTTTGGGGGGATGACTTACATGATTATAATGACCTGGATCAGGATTTATATATAAAATGTAAATATTTAATAAATATCAAATCCAATTAAAATATTTTAATAAATATTTTAATAAAATATTTTAATAAAGTCTTTTTAAGCTGCAATCCTTTATCTACTTTCCTCAGATTACATATCATTGAACATAGTGGGATTTAAATTATGAACAAAACCCTGTGGAATTGCAGTTAGGCAATATTTAATCTACCATTTTGATGTGTATATTGATCAAAAGTTTTTCTGAAACACAAAGCATTCTTTACTTTTAGATGATGTGGATATATGCAGCAGCAGGCATCACCTTTGAAGAGACATCTCTTCTAGGAGTAAAATAAGGAAATCTTGTTTCTTTAAGTGCTGGGATTAGATGCTGCAGCCCTAATTTTAAGTAGCATTTATAGTGATTAGGGATCTCTTTTCCCTATATCACTCAACACAGAAAATTTCTTTAAAAGAAATTCAGAACATTCACCACAAGCAACTCTTCCTTTCCTTCTCTATTTTTCTTCCAACAGAAATATTAGTTTTTAATCATTTTGTCACCATTGTTTACTTTGCCCTTTTCTAGACCTAAGCTAGAAGATTTATGCATGTTTTGAAATGATTTTAGATAATTTGCTTACATTGGATAACCTTTGCAGCTGCAATGTTTGACTCTGCCTTTCTAATACTATGCCAAAACCTCCTGTTAATTTTGATATAAAAATGTTAATTGTTAATATCATGAGTGAAGTCCAAAAGCACACAATTTCAAAAGAGAGAGAAGTACTGACATGACAACTTAATGTAAATGGGAGTATCTGCTCCAACAGAGATATAGGGAAGTGACTTTCACAGAATGGAAATATCTAGGCCTGTTCATCTATATTTGGCTTTCCTTACTTGTTGTCTTATGGATGTATTAAATGATCGTTTATGTCATTCCCAAGCAGGCAGGTGATGGTGAGATTATAGGCCAATTTACCTGGAAGATACCAGACAAGGGAAGAATCACCAACTAGACTAACAGCACTGTAATGGTTTACAATACTGATACATACAACGAACATTCTCCAGAACTTTTGGATTACAGCTACCATCATGTGGCTGATTAGGATGCCTGGAACGATGGAAAGCTATAGCCCAGACCTCTGGGAGGAATCAGATTGCTACTCATGTATTATTCATTATGGCATAATCTTTCATGGGCTATGTCCACTTCATCAGGTGCATGGACTGAGAGACAGAAGTATATACATGTGGGGGGAAGTAATAAAAGGATAGATCAAGGAACCCAAAATGTAGGAAATGCAGACATTGATATTCTTGCACATATTATGCCATCCCAAATCTGCAAGTGTCACAAGGTTCTTCAGTTTTTGCTGTAGTGGACAGTCATGACTACCACTCAAAAAACGGGCTTCTAAATCATCAGCTGAGGCTGATGTCCTCGCTCCCAGCTTTCCGGAAAGGCTTAAAGACCTGGTTCTGCCGTCTTGCCTGGGAGGGAAACGCCAACAGTTCCTCTTGGGGATGGCTGGCCCCTTGAAGCCTCCCAGTGACTTATTTTAACATTCTTTCCTTGGAATTCATATTTTGTATTGATGTAATTTTATAGATTTTTAATTCTATTTTATTGTGCACCGCCCAGGGTCCCCGTTGGGGGAGATGGTCAGTAATATAAATCTAATTAGATAGATAGATAGATAGATAGATAGATAGATAGATAGATAGATAGATAGATAGATAGATAGATGTTTCTGCAATCCATTCACCAGGCCTGCTTCTTGTTTCATCTTGGTATGGTCTCCAAATGGATAGGTTAATGCATGCTAAGCATTCTCCTCAGGGGTTTGAGGCTATTTATAAAAAACCTAGAGATGCTTTCTGGTAGATAAAGTAAAAATTTATTAGTGGACCAACCAATGTTCATTATGCAATGCCAAATTAAAAGTTAAATAAAATCTTTACCCTAAAAAACATAAATTTCTGGGCATCCATGGGGATGACAAGGAGGGCAAGTGATATAATGACACATAATTCATGGCATTTGCATGATGACATCATAATACATGTGGCATCAGTCATGGCTTATACCAGGCATCTGTGTTGAAAATGCAATTAAAGTATAACTGTATGCAAAAATATTACAGTAGAAGTAATTTAAATCATGCCTTTACCTAAGTTTTAACTTTAGGTAAAAGAAGAAAAGGCTAAGCAGGGAGGTAGGAGAATTGGGTACATAGGACTGTAATCTTTAAATAAGACCTATTAAACTGAATGGACCTGTAGATGGTTTTGTAGAAGACAACACAGCCAAACTAAGGTGCCAGAAACCAGAAAATAGTGTTCCAAATTTCTAGTCACTAAAGTTTCAGAGCACCCAGTGTTCCTCTGATCAGAAGCAGTTTCAAATTAGGCAATTATTCTTTACACACTGAGTCGGCAACACCTAGATATAAACCAAGATGGAGAAACTAGTTAAGACCTCAGCGCTGTCCCACTTTATTAGCCATTCACTTTACTCTAGGTGACAACCACTGAATCTGAGAATGCAAAGAAGTGCTTTCCAATGCTAGCAACTAGCAAACACCCACAAAACCACAGAATGGAAAAGCTGTATGCATCATGATGAAGGGGATATATAAGTAGCTTTATTTCTTTCAATTCATGCTGTGTCTTAAGGAATATCTTTCTTGAATGTTTAAACTCAAGGTCATTGAACTGCCAATACCAGTTCTGATTTCAGCTTTACAGCAATAGAAGACCTAAAAGTTTAGAGTAGCTAATTAATGTATTTTATTTTTCAAAAAAGGTCAAAGCACAAATTTAAACCTTTTAGTATTCTTCATCTCCACACCTAAATGTATTGCAGAGGATAATGGTTGTAAGGATCCATCATCAGTGCACAGAATGGTTCAAAAATATTAATAACGAATTTGATTTTCTAGATACCAGTGATACTGATTTGGGGGATATTACATTTATCCTTACAATCTCAGCTATTAATGATATGTTTAATGTAAAATCAGACTGTTCACCTCCATAGTTTGTAAACCAATTCTAATTATGATACTGGAATAGGCTGGTGGATACCATTCTTTACTGCAGGTAAAGAAAATCATGAAAAAGCCATATTTATATAGCTAACATAAGTATGGCTGCTTGTGGCCATTTCATCTAATAGAAACTTTTGGAACACAATCCACTTTCATTTAATATCTCACTTCCAAGGCCGGCCAGTCTACTGATTGGGTATCTATGCTCATGTTGCTACTTCTATACTGCCACATTCATAATAACTTTGCAAGCATATTAGAAGCCCACTATCAGTTGATATTTAACCAACAAGGGTTAATTCTAGATTGAAATCTATACATTCTTCCAAATAATAATATGCCACTTCCATACCTTTAATTTAGTGCAATTAAATAATACAATTCCTATTTATTATAAACCCAGGCTAAGACATTCTTAAGAATGTTCCAATATTTTAAAACTGCTACTTTCATTATTTCTACTGTGCCATATCATGTTTTTAAGTCCACCCTCTCAATGCTCCACATATGGAGTGAAATACACTGGCTCTTGTTTAATCTAGTTAGCAACTGGAGATTGCTGAATATACAATTGATGTTACGAGCCATATCTACACAATACGCCAATGGCTGCCAAATAGTTAATAGTAATGACCTTGCTCAATGCATCAGGGTGGTTTTAGGAAAAGCCTATATTCTAAATAAAGTACTCATTTTTATTTCAGATTTTTTGTGGGACAGCAGCCAATATTCTCATATAATGGACATGCTATGCAGTAACAATCTAAAAAGAGATAATAGCCTTCAAGATGTCTAAGAGTTAGGTTTGATAGTTCATTATGTATATTAGCAACCCAGGACACATTCTTTGGAAATCTTCCTGCCCGTTAATGTCCTTTATGCTAATCATTTACAAATAGACATTGTATGTGAACCATTACAATCTGCTTCCCCTGGTCTTTAATTGGATTTTATTAACTTTAAACTATTGTTAAGCACTGATGAAGAAGAGGGGGAAAACAAGCAGATTTCAGATTTGAGTTGGGGGAGGGAGATTAATCTCATTTAGTGATACACAGCTGGATAAATCTGAATATTAAACAATATTGGTGATGTGGCCTTGATCATGGAACAAAAAGACATCTAAAAATCATAGTGAAAATATACAAATAAAAACAGAAAAAATATTTTCAAAGCAAATTATTCAAATAATTGTCGGTTTTCATATTTAAGACTAAGAATTCCATTTTGTCCTAGATGCCCTCTGCCAAAAAAAAACCCCTTTCAAATATGGTTAATCAACATGAGAAGTAGGTAATTAACTTAAAATGACCATCCTTAAATATGACTATTGGATTTAAAGGATATGGCTGACATTTTTTTCTTGTTCCTACTAGTGCTTAAGGCACCGGGCTAGCAACCGGGAGACCGTGAGTTCTAGTCCCACCTTAGGCACGAAGCCACCTGGGTGACCCTGGGCCAGTCACTCTCTCTCAGCCCTAGGAAGCAGGCAATGGCAAACCACTTCTGAAAAACCTTGCCAAGAAAACTGCAGGGACTTGTCCAGGCAGTCGCCAGGAGTCAATGCTGATTCAAAGGCACAAAAAAAAAAAAAAACCACCACCACCCTATATGAAATACTTTTTGCAAATTGCTCTGTATGAGAGAGAGATGGAGAAGGAAGAAAGAGTATGTGCAAATTTTTTCCTCTTAAGAACCAAAGTTATTGGAAACTATCTATGGAGGGCTGCTTGCAAGGAATGGGTGAGCAAACACTGGGTATATCAGTGTCAAAAATGCACAGGGCCACCTACTCCTTTTCTGACACTTCCTTTTCCCTCATCATCTTTCTTCTATATTTTTATTTTTCTCTTCAATCTATCTCTCATCCTCTTTGCCTCTGTCCAGCAGATTGCTAGGAAACAGACCAGATCATTGAAAAAGTATGATACTTTCGTCTTTTTATCCTGTCAATGATACATTTGTTTGTGTTTTAGACGTTCCATGATCCTTTCAAATAATAGTTAAATCAGTAAAGTTTACTTTCTCTACTATTTGCCCTTTTGTAATCACAACTTTGTTCTATCCCATTTCCATATCACTTTGCAAATTACAGCACTGCATATTTGTGCAGTTTCACACAAATCTAATTTTCAGTGCAATAATTGCCAATCACTACTATTTTTGCAAGTTTGTTCCTGAGGTAAGTTTTCCATGCAACCTCCACTACTGAACGCATTTTTGCACATAGTTCTTCCTAATATTATTTTAAATAGAGAACTACATCATTTTTTCAAAAGGAGAGAGAAGTATAATTGCATTCTAATTTACATTCTAGTTTGGGCAATGAAACAAGATCTAAGTTAATTCTGGCACCCATTGGTAGCTCTTTACTGCCTTTGTTAAGAATGACTGATTCAGCTCCACTAGTGGAACTTAACAATATATATATATGTATGTATGTATGTATATATATGTATGAAAGGAATGTTCTATTCCTTTCATCCTTAGTACCACATTGGAAGATTAAAGGTTTGCGAGAGAGAGAGAGAGAGAGAGAGAGAGAGAGAGGGAGGGAGGGAGGGAGGGAGGGAGGGAGGGAGAGAGAGAGAGGGAGGGAGGGAGGGAGGGAGAGAGAGGGAGGGAGGGAGGGAGGGAGGGAGAGAGAGAGAGAGAGAGGGAGGGAGGGAGGGAGGGAGGGAGGGAGAGGGAGGGAGGGAGGGAGGGAGGGAGGGAGGGAGAGAGAGAGAGGGAGGGAGGGAGAGAGAGAGAGAGAGAGAGAGAGAGGGAGGGAGGGAGAGAGAGAGAGAGAGGGAGGGAGGGAGGGAGGGAGGGAGGGAGAGAGAGGGAGGGAGGGAGGGAGGGAGGGAGGGAGGGAGGGAGAGAGAGAGAGAGAGAGAGAGAGAGAGATTTTTTTTTGCAAACCTTTAATCTTCCAATGTGGTACTAAGGATGAAAGGAATAGAACATTTTTTAAAGCATGCTCATACTTTCAGTTTAGAGAGGGATATTATAGACGTCCCTTAGGGACTAGGGTTCAGTCCCCAATAACTACAGATAATGATGGAAAATTTCTACCTGAAACCATGGAAGTGATGCTGCCTATAAACGTTGGCCAAGGTGGCCGAATGGCCTAATTCAGTATTGATCGTATTATGTTTCTATTGAATTAACAGGTCTCCTGCCTGATCCTATGCAGCATTAGGCATAGGATTGGACTATTCAACTATATCTTCATGTCAAGAAATAATCTTCTGACTTTGGATGATCATAAGTAATTAAATCCATGATAAATATTTTTTAAAAAATATTGATAATTGTTTAATTCATTCTAAAATACCACCTATGTAAACAGTCTAAAATGAATAAAAAAATCATCCAAACGGATGAGAAAAGCTCTACCATAAAAGTTAAATTGCAAGCAGCTGGATGCAATGTCAGATGCAGTAAATTAACTGACCTGCTATAAATCAGTTTAATGGCTCACACTGTAAATGTAATTGCCTATAACTTTTTTCCTTGTTAATGCTAAGCAAAGTTTTATAAAATAATATTTCAATATGCACATAAAACAGCCCCATCACAGTGTCTAAGCACTGTTACATTCTCTCTGCCTAATTGAAAAAAAAATGTTAACAATATGGTGCAACAGTAATTTGCAGGATTAGAAGAAGAGATCTTCACAGTTTAAAGAGTTTCTTAAACAGTAAGAACATACCCTTATTGTAACTGATTGCAATAAAAATGGCTTAAATGTAACTGTTAAAATTAGCAAGAATGCTGGCAGCAGTTAACATGTTGTTGGTAAAAAAGGAAAGAAAGAGAATGAAACAAAAGGTCAATACAAGGAATCATTTTAAACTTACAAGGTTTCTATCTTCTTCTTTTTTTTAACCTAAGTTTTAGAAGTCTGGTTCATGGTTCATGAAGGTGAAACATTTCCTTCACAAGGATGCTATGTGTAACACAAGGTTTTATATTCCATCACTGAGGAAATATCTATTTATGTAAATTGGTCTCAAGGAAAGAGGATAAATCCTTACAGCATTGTGCTAACCTCTCCAAGGAAGAGCACAAACAGCCTTTCTAATGTAAAGTTACGTTGAGGAAAAAGCACACCAAAGCTTACTGGAGGATTTTCTTCAAGTGACAAGCCGACAGCATCAGATGGCTCTGACCCTGTTAGATCTGCCTAAATTCTTCCAAACTGGAAGTTGGATTGTAACATCCAAGTCTCCATTCCAAAAAGAAAATCCAAATGAAACCTCAGTCTGGACCCAATGTTGTGTTACATGTCTTTTGGTAATCACACAAGGAACACACATTAAGTGGCACATGCCATTGTGAAGTGACATTTTGACACAGGGCAAACAAAAGGTCCAAATGGCAGTGATGGATGAATGTGGGCATTACTCCAGATTTTTGTAAAATGACTTTCCACATGTATTCACTTCTAGATTGCCATTTTGACACATGTGCTATGAGGAAGTCATATAATTCACTCATGCAATCTAATAGGGGTGTGTGTGTGTGTGTGTGTGTGTGTGTGTGTACCCTTGCATGCACATGTGCTACCAGTTTATCTTTCTTTGTAGGCAACAGAAGGGTTTTTTTTCCCACGGTATGTATAACAGTATTATGCTATAATTCTAAATACATTTCCTTTCTGTTTCTTCAATATTTTAAATGTATCAATATAAAATTCTCTCAATGTAAAACAATTCTCAAGTTACATTTTTAAAAAGATATTTTAATTATCCATATGCATTAGGGCAGTGCTTCCCAAATCTGGGTAAATTACCCAAAATTGGGTAAAAGTGGTTTTTCTTTGGGTAACGACACCATTACCCAATCACAACAGGGACATTTAAATTGACTTAAAGTGTGTTACCTACATTGGGTAAAAAGGACTTTCTGATGAGTGGTAATGAAGGAAAAAGTTTGGGAAGTACTACATTAGGATATTTGCTCTATATTCAGAAAATAACTTTTGATACTTTAAATAAATTCCCCAAATAGATGCAAATTATAATCATTTTAAGTACACTTTCTATGTTGTTGTTATTGTCTGTTGTTGCTTAATATTGTTATCTGCCTTGGGTGTCCAATTAAACAGACAGGCAGGATATAAATGGAAATAACAAGTGAATGAATAATTAAACAGGTTAATTATTATTTATTAAGTGTTATTAATTATTTTTAAAGAATCTGTTTACACATTAGGCTTTTTGTCACAGACATTCCCTTTAATTGTTTTTTTTATGCCAGATATAAGACGCCAGGCTTGTCAATCAGAAGATCGCACGTTTGGAGGTGGAAATCCCTAGTCCCGCGTGACGGAATGAGCTCCCGCACTCGTCCCAGCTCTTGCCAACCTAGCAATTCGAAAGCATGCAAATGCAAGAAGATGAATAGGTACCACTTTGGTGGGTAGGTAACAGCGTTCCGCGCACGTCGTGCGGTCACATGACCATGGAAGCGTCTTCGGACAACGCTGGCTCTTCGGCTAACAAACGGAGATGAGCACCGGCCCCTAGAGTCAGACACGACTGCACAAATGTGCGGGGGGAACCTTTACCTTACAATATTTTCAGTAGCTATCTGCTGTGTGTTTGCAAGTGGACACCTCTATGAGTCAGGAGGCTGATAGACTAGGGTTGCTAATCACTTTTTTCCCATTTTATTTTCTTGTCAATTTTTAAGTTTACTTAACATTTCTTAGAATCATTCCATTCTCAGATCTACAAGCAATAAACACCTTTTCATCGAAATTTAAATAACTATTATAAAATTAATAAATTAAAACTTATTTTTAAATTTCTAAAATAAGTCCCACTGGATTCAGTGGGATTTAGTCTCACATCAATATGTAAAGAATATGGACTATCTGAATGCAGTATAGCACCTATATGGGTGTTACAAAAATGGTGTACAGCAGTCTTATAGAATATGCTAAATAAATGCAGTGCAATGCAATGCAATCTCCTAGGTACTAATTTGCCATGGATTGTATTTAAGTCTCTATCCATTATGTGAATTAGAGGTAATACAAACAACAGGCATCAATACACTATTGCAGTCAGCCTTGCCTGTGATCCAACTCTGTGTGTGTGCGCACACACACTTTGGACATTTTATATTGATGCTGTCCTGTATATCACACTCATCAATAATGGAAATAATTGCATTTTAATAATTAAAACCTCCCCATCATTTTCACAAAGCTACAAAAATGACTGTATTTCCTCCCTGCCTTTTATCTACCCGCTAATCAAGTGACAAACAAGTTATTTATAAACACACAAAACCCCTGCATCATCATCATCATCATCATCATCATCATCATCATCATTATTTTCCTACCCCAGCCAGATGATATCTACACAACTCTTTTCCCCAAGCTGCTCCCAAAATGGGGGAGGGGATAGAGAATCCAATGACCTCTTTAATCACTGACTTGTTCAAGAAGATAACATTACAGCAAATATGTAGATTTTTAAAAATCTCTTTTTCAGTGGCTATTCTTCATTTCATCCTAAAGTTGACAATGTCATGTTTTAATTTCTCTGTAAGGAATTTACTGTTCCCAAATTAACTGCATGTTTAACAATTCTAGAACTGGTCCCTCTTGCAGATCCAGTGTTAAATAATTTCAGGGATGAAAACCTGAGCTTTGATAGACAGTGGCTACCATCAATATATCATTGTGTGTACCTAGTACTGTATATCATTATACTGTATATCATTAAAATCAATAGGACTGAGATATGCATAGCCATATGCCTAGTTAGAAAATATACTTACTGTTATGGATAACATAAAATATTAAGGAAAATACAGGGTGTTTCAAAATAGGTAAAGTCCCTTTCACAAGTATGAAAGGGTCCTTCCCTAAAAAGGGTTGAGGAGAGAAGCTACTGAGCTTCCTTGTGATGATGTTTTGCTTCCAATTTTGCTTCCATCTCCCATATAGACTATTGTAATGCGCTCTACATGGGGCTACCATTGAGGAGTATCCGGGAGCTTCAACTGGTGCAGAATGCAGCCGCGCAGACAGTTATTGGGCCAGAAGATCGGCACATGTGACACCTCTGCTGCACGAGCTGCATTGGGTACCGGTTTGCTTCCAGGTGCAATTCAAGGTGTTGGTTATCACCTTTAAAGCCCTATATGGCATAGGGCAGGTTACCTGAGGGACCGTCTCATCCCCAGAACATCGACCCATCCCACCCGATCCGTCAGAGAGGGCTTGCTGCGGACCCCATCAGCTAAAGAGTTCCATCTAGCAGGGTCCAGGAGGCGGGCCTTCTCTGCAGTTTCGCCCGCCCTTTGGAATATCTTGCCCCCAGAGCTGAGGCGGGTCTCCTCGCTCCTGACCTTTCAAAAAGATCTAAAGACCTGGTTCTGCCAGCTTGCCTGGGAGGGAAATGTTAACAGCTCCTCTTGGGGATGGCTGGTCCCATGAAGCCTCCTAGTATCACCATTTTAACATCTTGAATTTTATTTGGATTTTATATTATTTATTATGTTGTAAATTTTCCATTTATGTTTTAACTGTTTCTATTGTGAACCGCCCAGGGTCCCCAATGGGGGAGATGGGTGGTAATATAAATTTAATTAATAATAATAATAATAATAATAATAATAATAATAATAATAATAATTCTTTGCCCCAATATGTACATTTTGGACATAGTTAACTGAGACACCAAAAAGTGATGAAGCTGGCAATGCTTAAACACACTGGGTTTTGCTGAGAAAGCTCTCTAAGAAGCCTGTGCCCTAAAGGTGCATATATGTAGGCTGATCCCTACAGGAAGATGTATCCCAGGAAAACAGCTCATACTTCTTTCTATACTACATACGGATGATCCTTGCTTGTTTAAACTGTAAATAGTCAAACAGGATGATGAAACGAAATCAGTTTAGGCAAGATACACCCTATTTTCCTCCATGATATTTTCCACTTCAGTAGAAAGAATATAATGATATTCCTAACACAATTTTTTGCAGGAGCTAATCACTCAATCTTCCCTTTATAGATCCACTTATTATCCTGGGCAAATGAATTAATACTAGGGCTTTTAGGAAGAAAGGAAAACACAAGATTACCCCTGTAAGGAGGATATTGGACAAGCTCTGAAAGCAGTGGAAGCTTGCTATTTACAAACTAGCTATTTTGCCAACAACTGCCACTGTGCATAATCTTCTGAGACCTACTTCTCACTATATATTTTACACAAAGGCTTGATGATTACATTTGTCATGAACTTTGCAGGGCAGGAGGTGAACATAGAAAGTAAGCAATTCAGAAATCAAGGCCATGTGTAACATTGCACCTTACCCAACCAATTCTCTCATTTCATCCTGGGTGATTGATTAAATTTTAAATTCACATGTTAATATAATCCCACTGCAAAGTAAATTAAGTACCATTTGCTTGTGTGTTTTGTCAATTGTAAAATGCTACTGGGTGATATTCATTTTCTGGGCTTCTAATTGTTTCCTGCTCAAACAATGGAGCAGAAACTGAAATTTAAAAACTGCATCATAAGCTTACATCCACAAAATATGTAAGAACCCAATCAATCTATTATTTTTGCTTGTTAAGAAAGGTAATAAAGTGTCTAGAAGCTTGGACATGGAACAGCTTAAAGCCAGCTGAGTCTATCTCACTAGACTGCAATTTCCAATTATGTTAACCTATGCACCTTGCTTAAAGGATAGAATATAAATGTGAAACATAACATAAACTATTAATCTCAAAGCCATTCTTCCTTAACAGTTTGTCAAAAGTTTGTCAGGGGCATTTGTTGGGGGGTGGGAGTTAAGATGGCAGCCGTGACACAAGTAAAAAAGGGGAGGGTTTAACATTGCCTAGTTGTGGCTGCCATTTTGGTATTTTTTTTACCACCACCACCTGGGTTGTATCACCTCCTCAGAGTGTTTTTTTTTTTTGAGGGAGGGAGGGTAGAGAAAAAATCCTACACACCCTGATTCTTCACTGATTCATAATATGCATGTAAGGGTCCAATCCACCAACTGGGATAAAGGACAGAGAAACAGGTTTTGGGGATTTTCTAAGCATATAACTAGCTCAGTTTCTTATACAGTTATCCTCAAGAACACTTTCCCTCTGCAGTACCCCAATTCCATTTCTGAAAAGGACATTTTAATAAGCAACTTTTAATGACAGCATACTGTAGATGTCTGCTGCGAGAGGAAATCAAATCAAAAATTTATTTCTAAATGTTTTGACAATTGAAATTCCTATTTTGCTCTATATGCTTTATTAATTCAAGACCTAATTTTTAGCCAAATTATGTCTCTTAATATAGGAGAAACCATTTCTGTAATGTCAAGTTACTATGTACTTTACAACTGATCAGGCAGAACTTAACAGAAGTATCTGAAGTTTATGCTAATACTGCAGTCTTCTGCTTACTTGCCTACTCATTAAGTTCTAATGAATTTAATACAAATAAATATATTTAAGATCAGATAATATCAGTGTTTCTCAATCTCAGCAACTTTAAGATGTGTGGACTTCAGCTCCAAGAATTCCCCAGCCAGCATGCTGGTTCAGGAATTCTAGGAGTTGAAATCCACAATCTTAAACTTGCTGAGACTGAGAAACCCTGGATTATATGAAGCATAAAGTCTACTATGTTTCTAGGCCAAGGGTCGGAAATGGCGGCTCGCGAGCCAGATCTGGCTCTTTGGCCCCTTGACTCTGGCTCTCTCTCTCTCTCTGCCGCCCGACATCCAGAAAGCCGGTCTCCGGAAGCAGCAGGCTTCAGCCCGCCTCTCTGCTCTCCTTTGGCGCGCGCTGATTGGTGGAGGCTCAGAAGGAAGGACGCCTCCACCAATCAGCATCTCTGTTTCTTCTCCAGGAGAAGAACCCTGGAGAAGAAACAGAGATGCTGATTGGTGGGAGCTCAGAAGGAAGGACGCCTCCACCAATCAGCGTCTCTGTTTCTTCTCCAGGAAACCCCGCCCCCTTCCATGCGATTGGCCCCCGCCCACAAACCCCGCCCCCTGGCTCTCGAGAATTTCAAAATGTGCACGAGCATGTCAAAATGGCTCCCGGCATAAAAAGTTTGCCGACCCCTGTTCTAGGCAATCAAGAATAGAAATCAGAGAGTTGACTTAAAACAAAACAAAGAAGAAAATAGTCTTTATTGAACATACTAGAATTAGTTATAGATTGCATCCAGACTAACAGTACAACATATCTACTCTGAATATTGTCTGATACAGTTCAGCTGTATTCTCTGGTAAAGGTAAAGGTTCCCCCCGCACATTTGGGCAGCCGTGTCCGACTCTAGGGGCCGGTGCTCATCTCCGTTTGTTAGCCAAAGAGCCAGCGTTGTCCGAAGACGCTTCCACGGTCATGTGGCCACATGACGCGCATGGAACGCTATTACCTACCCACCGAAGTGGTACCTATTCATCTACTTGCATTTGCATGCTTTCAAATTGCTAGGTTGGCAAGAGCTGGGGCTAGTGCGGGAGCTCACTCCATCACATGGGACTAGGGATTTGAACCTCCGAACTTGCGATCTTCCGATCGACAAGCCTGGCATCTTACCCGCTGAGCCACACCCCCCCTTGTATTCCCCGGTAATGGCATACGATTATAGTCTAATTTTATTACTTCTCAATGCAACAATTTTGTTATGTGGGAACTTCTAATACAGCTGATTTAGACTGGGTGCACCCTAGCTTTGCACTTGGATGCAACTAGATGCATCTAAACTGTGTACACCAGCAAAGCCCAGCTCCAAAACAACTCTACATTTTGTGCATACGTTTTCTAGGCTCTGTCTGTGTTTGAGGTTCTTAAGGAAATGGAATTGCATTTGGAGCAAATATGATAGCAGGCAGTCATATATGTAGGTATACGAAATAGTAATTTTGTAAACTTATGGAACCAGGCTACCAATAAGCATAAATTCTCCCCAGAAAAAGAATGTGGGCTGCAGTGGTTAGAATATTGGCCTTCAACTGTGAAAAAAATGGGGTAGGCGGCAGGGGAGAGAGAATGAGGAAGGAATCTTCAAGCAAAATAATATTATTTTGGCTCAACTTGTTTCGATTTCCTTTCCAAAATTATGCATAGGATCAACTCAATAGGCAGAGTGGGGAAATTGTTTTGTTTTGTTTATGATTCATGTATTTACTGCATTTTTAAATTCCCCATAGCAACAGCCCTCTCAGATTACAGCTGGGTAATGCTAAATTAGTTACTATCTCTCCAGATGTTCTGACAAGTTCGATTTGAGATTAATTAGGAGGAAGAAAAGAAACTGCATATTATACCATTCTAACTTTGGTACTGGACCTGGGAAATCAAACTGCATTAATAACATTAAATTTCAAAGCCTTTCACAATTTTTTTGAATTTTTTTGAATGTACCTGTACATTCTGTACTTTTGAGTGATTCCACCAATGACCTTTACTCTGAGGGGAACCAGCTCAAAAATAATTAGAAATGCAGTTAATTCAGTAATGTTTCACAGCATATCTAATCTTCCTCCTAACTGAGCTGCTCCCACAGAATATCGTGAAATAGAATAGAGAGAGGGGAAAAATTGAAAATACCTGGGGAAAAAAGGGAGAGAACAAACTGATGGGGTAAGATGGATTACTTGAATTTTCCACCAATCACTGAATAACACATTGGCTAAAGCATTGATTGATGAAGTATTTAAGTCGTCAATCTCACATCACAAGCCTTTTTACAAATGGCTGCAGAAAGGGGCTGACAAGACGGTGGTATCAATGGAAGTTGGCTTTGCTACAAAATATAAGAAAGACCTCTAGTCCACAATTTGCTCTCTGGCAAGGGGCTCAATAACCACTTTCGACGGCCACTTTGCCAGCAAATGTTTCACTTAAAATGTCGGTATTCTTTACTTAGGATTGCCATCTACCTCCAAATTTATAAGCCTTTAGGATGAGGAGATTTACTTTCCTTGAGGTTGGGCTAGATGATGTTTGCTTTATTTATGCAGTCATTCCCATTTGAATGGAAATTTTCCTCAAATAATGAATACTTTGTGCCTCTTTATATCTATTAGAATATATTAAATTACTTTCTGTCAGGAATCTCATCTTTCCTCCACAGAAAAATTATGCTCAGCTACTCCTCACTTAACTACAGTGTTAAGTACTGAAAATTAAGAAATAAACATCTACTCAGGATGTGGCTTGAATCATGTCAACTGGATTTCTATTTTCTTAGTGGAAACGTTTCACTCCTTATCCAAGGAGCTTCTTCAGTCTGAGTAAAGTTAGTAAGGGAATCCTTAAATATGTTTCTAGGCTAGCTGTGTGACCTTGCACCTGGGGCTAGGTCATGGTTATTTTTGAGATGTTTGTTTCTAAGTCCCTTTATCATCTAAAGGAGGATCGTTAAGATTACCCTGCTGCTGTTGAGCTTGTGAAATGGTCTTAATCTTCCTAGGCAAAGAAGACAAAGCAGGAAGGAAGATAGGGGAAAGGTTATGCCTGAGGCCCCCACCTCTATTCAAGGAAGGATTTTCCAAGTTGGCATGAATGGATTCCTTGACCCCTCTCTCAAACCACCTATCTTCTCTGTCTAAAATGTGAACATTAATGTCCTCAAATGAGTGTCCTTTTTCCTTTAGATGAAGATAAACTGCTGACTCTGGTCCTGTGGTGTTACTTCTCCTGTGTTGGGCCATCCTCCTGTACAAAGGTTGTTTGGTTTCTCCAATGTAGAGTTCAGAGCACTCCTCACTGCACTGGATTGCATACACTACATTGCTTTCCTTGTGTTTTGGAGTTTGATCTTTAGGGTGTACAAGCCTCTGTCTCAGTGTGTTGGTGGGTTTGAAATATACAGGTATGTGGTGTTTGCCAAATATCCGTTTGATCTTTTCAGACACGCCAGCCATGTAAGGAATGACCAGGTTCTTCCGTTTACTCTGAGTCTCAGCCCTATCTGTCGCTGTTTTAGGTCTGGTAGACTTAGATTTGGTGAAGGCCCAATTTGGATATCCACAGGCCTGCAGAGCTGTTCTCAGATGCTGCTTTTCATTCTTTTTGGAATCCATGGAGGTGGGGATGGTTTCTGCTCTGTGTGACAATGTCCTGATGACTCCTAGTTTGTGCTGCAGTGGATGGTGGGAGTCAAACATCAGGTATTGATCTGTGTGTGTGGGTTTCCTGTAGATCCCTATTTCTAGCTTGCCACCGGTCCCAATGAGGACTTCACAGTCTAGGAATGCCAGTCTGTTGTCCTTGGTGTCTTCTCTGGTGAAGCTAATGTTGGCATCTATAGTGTTTATATGGTCCGTGAAGGCCTGTACTTCCTGGGCCTTGATTTTGACCCAGGTGTCATCCACATACCTAAACCAGTGGGTGGGCACCGTTCCCTGGAATGTGTTGAGTGCTTTCTTCTCCACTTCTTCCATGTATAAATTGGCCACAATGGGTGACACAGGAGAACCCATGGCACAGCCGTGTTTTTGTCTGTAAAAGTCACCTCTGTATGTGAAATAAGTGGTGTTAAGACACAGGTCCAGAAGATGGCAGATCTGGTTTGGGTTGAGATGGCTTCTCCTTTCCAGGGTGCTGTCCTCTTCTAGTCTCTTCCTGACAGCGGATAGAGCATGAGTGGTGGGGATGCTGGTGAAAAGGGAGGACACATCAAAGGAGACCATAGTTTCATCTGTATCCAGTTTCAGGATCTTTGCTTTGGAAACAAATTCTTCCGAATTATGGATGTGGTGTTCAGAGTGTCCAACTAGAGGTGCTAGTATGGTAGAGAGGTGTTTGGCAATGTTGTATGTTACCGAATTGATGCTGCTGACTATGGGTCGGAGGGGTGTTCCTTCCTTGTGGATCTTAGGAAGTCCGTAGATGCAGGGGATGGCTTCTCCAGGATACAGACGGTGGTAGGTAATCCTATCGATGGAGCCATCATGTTCCAATTGTTTCAAACTGTCTATTGCCTTTTTCTTGTAATTGTTGGTGGGGTCTCTTTTCAGTTTTTCATATGTATGGTGATCCTCCAAAAGTGAGGTAATTTTATTGTGGTAGTCTGCAGTGTTTAGAACCACTGTACATCTTCCTTTGTCAGCAGGTAAAATGGTGATGGTTTCATCTTTGCTGAGGGCTGTCAGGGCTCTCCTCTCTTGGACGGTAAGGTTGGGGGGAGGAGGTTGAGCACTGGACAGAGCTGCAGATATTTTAAGCCGGAGTTGTTCTGCTTCTTCAAAAGGTAGGTGGTTGTTGTGGATGGCAGATTCTGTGGCTGTAATGAGCTCCACAACCGGAACTTGCTTGGGAGTGATGGCAAATTTGATAGGCTCAAAATCAAGGCCCAGGAAGTACAGGCCTTCACGGACCATATAAACACTATAGATGCCAACATTAGCTTCACCAGAGAAGACACCAAGGACAACAGACTGGCATTCCTAGACTGTGAAGTCCTCATTGGGACTGGTGGCAAGCTAGAAATAGGGATCTACAGGAAACCCACACACACAGATCAATACCTGATGTTTGACTCCCACCATCCACTGCAGCACAAACTAGGAGTCATCAGGACATTGTCACACAGAGCAGAAACCATCCCCACCTCCATGGATTCCAAAAAGAATGAAAAGCAGCATCTGAGAACAGCTCTGCAGGCCTGTGGATATCCAAATTGGGCCTTCACCAAATCTAAGTCTACCAGACCTAAAACAGCGACAGATAGGGCTGAGACTCAGAGTAAACGGAAGAACCTGGTCATTCCTTACATGGCTGGCGTGTCTGAAAAGATCAAACGGATATTTGGCAAACACCACATACCTGTATATTTCAAACCCACCAACACACTGAGACAGAGGCTTGTACACCCTAAAGATCAAACTCCAAAACACAAGGAAAGCAATGTAGTGTATGCAATCCAGTGCAGTGAGGAGTGCTCTGAACTCTACATTGGAGAAACCAAACAACCTTTGTACAGGAGGATGGCCCAACACAGGAGAAGTAACACCACAGGACCAGAGTCAGCAGTTTATCTTCATCTAAAGGAAAAAGGACACTCATTTGAGGACATTAATGTTCACATTTTAGACAGAGAAGATAGGTGGTTTGAGAGAGGGGTCAAGGAATCCATTCATGCCAACTTGGAAAATCCTTCCTTGAATAGAGGTGGGGGCCTCAGGCATAACCTTTCCCCTATCTTCCTTCCTGCTTTGTCTTCTGTGCCTAGGAAGATTAAGACCATTTCACAAGCTCAACAGCAGCAGGGTAATCTTAACGATCCTCCTTTAGATGATAAAGGGACTTAGAAACAAACATCTCAAAAATAACCATGACCTAGCCCCAGGTGCAAGGTCACACAGCTAGCCTAGAAACATATTTAAGGATTCCCTTACTAACTTTACTCAGACTGAAGAAGCTCCTTGGATAAGGAGTGAAACGTTTCCACTAAGAAAATAGAAATCCAGTTGACATGATTCAAGCCACAGACTGTTCCACCTGGATGACTGAGAACCTTCATAGACATATCTACTCAGGATATTTACAAAGAGCATAAAGTCATATGGATATGGTAGGTGGATAGAAATACACCCATACAAATACCCATACTATCTTCAAATAAAAACCTAGGATTTTCTAAATCTTTCAAAATGTTTGACATTAGAAGCCCTCAGTTATTGGACTGTGGAGTTCATTAAATACAACTCATCCATCCATCCTTCCTGCTACTTGTCAGAAGTGGCATGTAACATTTGGGTGGTCAATATCTTTATTCATGCTTCTCTTGGTGTCTAAGACAGTGGTAGAGAACCTCTGGGCCCGTCAGAGGTTGATGAAGTACAACTGAAGCAATATTCAACTACAGCTAAAGGTGAGAAAGACTGTGCAACATTATTCAGCAACATATGGAGGACCAAAGACTTCCTGCCTACAGCTTTATTATTACAGCATAATATACTTTTACTCTTAACATTGTTAGTTAACATTAATTAGAAGAAACAAAGGCAGGAGCTGAAAATCAAGACCTGTGGCTCAGAAAAAGGTATGGATGCTAATGCTGTGCCTTATGCCAGTGCTGAAAGTAAGTTATATATCTTTGGCCCACAAGATATTCATTTGTTTTCTGCTTTCATGTATAAACCCAGAACACAAGGATGCACCCATACCATCTTTTCTGTCTTCAATATTGATTGAGGTATTTGCTTAAACTCTAATCTACTTTCTCCAACACCAAAGTCTATGAAGCCTTACAGTGAGCCAGCAAAATATTCTTTGCAACCTTGCCTATCTTCATTTTATGCTAAGCAGATATGGAATTTAATTTCTTACTATGTACCCCATTTTAACTGATCTTGATGTCCTAAGGCAAGGGTCGGAAATGGCGGCTCTTGAGCCAGGTCTGGCTCTTTGGCCCCTCGGCTCTGGCTCTCTCTGTCTGCCGCCCGACATCCGGAAAGCCGGTCTCCGGAAGCAGCGCGAACCCTGTGGAAGAAACAGATGCTGATTGGTGGAGGCTCAGAAGGAAGGACGCCTCCACCAATCAGCACGCGCCAAAGGGGAGCAGAGAGGCGGGCTGAACAGGGCGAAGCCCGATTGACCCTGCTTCCTAGAGGTGCGAAAAAAAGACCGGCGCGGGGCCTCGCTCAGCTGCGTGAGGAAGCGCTCCAAAAAGACCAGCGCAGGGCCTCGCTCAGCTGCGCTGGGCTGTGAAGCTGGACGAGCTGCCGGACCTGGAGCACTTCCGCGCGCAGCTGAGCGAGGCCCCACGCCGGTCTTTTTGGAGCGCTTCCGCGCGCAGCTGAGCGAGGCCCCGCGCCGGTCTTTTTGGAGCGCATTTCCACAGCCCAGCGCTCAGCTGCGCGCGGAAGCGCTCCAAAAAGACCGGCGCGGGGCCTCGCTCAGCTGCGCTGGGCTGTGAAGCTGGACGAGCCGCCGGACCTGGAGCACTTCCGCGCGCAGCTGAGCAAGGCCCCGCGCCGGTCTTTTTGGAGCGCTTCCGTGCGCAGCTGAGCGAGGCCCCGCGCCGGTCTTTTTGAAGCGCATTTCCACAGCCCAGTGCTCAGCTGCGCACGGAAGCGCTCCAAAAAGACCGGCGCGGGGCCTCGCTCAGCTGTGCGCGGAAGCGCTCCAAAAAGACCGGCGCGGGGCCTCGCTAAGCTGCGCGCGGAAGCACTCCAAAAAGACCGGCGCGGGGCCTCGCTCAGCTGCGCGCGGAAGCGCTCCAGGTCCGGCGGCTCGTCCAGCTTTACAGCCCAGCGCCAGCACGCCCGGACCGGCTCAGAGACACGCGCCGCCAGCAGCGCCTCCGCCTTGGTCAGCCTGCGCGCCTTGGAGAGCTGGGGTGCAGCGGGACGGGAGTGTCGCCGGCGGCCCACGAGGACCAGCCATGGAAGTGAGCGAGGGCCGGGGCGGCCGGCCAAGCGCAGCGCAGCCCTGTATCTTACCCTTCCACACGATTGGCTCCCGCCCGCAAACCCCGCCCCTTCAGCGCGATTGGCTCCTGCCCGCAAACCCCACCCCCTTCCACGCGATTGGCCCCCGCCCACAAACCCCGCCCCCTTCCACGCGATTGGCCCCCGCCCGCAAACCCCGCCCCCTGGCTCTCAAGCATTTCAAAATGTGCACGAGCATGTCAAAATGGCTCCCGGCATAAAAAGTTTGCCGACCCCTGTCCTAAGGGGTTGGGGGGGGTTGGGAACAGAATAAAAAGGTAAAGGTAAAGGTTCCCCCTGCACATTTGTGCAGTCGTGTCCGACTCTAGGGGCCGGTGCTCATCTCCGTTTGTTAGCCAAAGAGCCAGCGTTGTCCGAAGACGCTTCCACAGTCATGTGGCCGGCATGACACGTGTGGAACGCTGTTACCTACCCACCGAAGTGGTACCTATTCATCTGCTTGCATTTGCATGCTTTCGAATTGCTAGGTTGGCAAGAGCTGGAGCTAGTGCGGGAGCTCACTCTGCACACAGGGCTAGGGATTCGAACCTCCGAACTTGCGATCTTCCGATCAACAAGCCTGGCGTCTTAACCGCTGAGCCACCACGCCCCTCGGGAACAGAATAAGCAATGTTATATTGATGTGATTGCCTTTCACTTCCCTCTTAAAATGATGAAAGCAAAGTGCCCTCTTTAAATTACCAAGAATGACACACTAACATTCACTCTGTTTCTCTACTACATCCTGTATATGCGCAAGTTTTCTGCTGAAATTGGAGAGGCAATACATGGTTTTGTAAAAGGAAGAGGTGGGAATTTTGCATGCATGTGTACATAAAAATCATTGTCAGCATAAAAGAAACCCACTTTAGTTGCTCATTGAAAGTCATTTTGGCAAATAAGTGACCACAAGAAGCAAAAAGATCTGGTTACCAGGGAATGTCTGTCTAAAGTTTATCTACAGGAAGGTCAGACTATATGATGGCTCATAAAATTCTTCTCACACTTAAAGAGCTACTGAACCCATTCATACAAAGGACATCCTCTATCAAAATGCAGCTCTTGCATAACTCCCATAATTGAAGATCTACTAGTGGATGGGGCTGTTCATTCATTCATTCTGTAAACATAGACAAGGAGCAATAAGAACTTACGTACAGAAATCAGATAAAGTGTATAACAATAGATCATATCTATTTTTTAGATACTATGGGCAAAGAGATAAAAAATGAAAGGACAAATTTTAGTGTAGTCAAAGTAGTAATATTTTTAAAAGAGGGGCAGGCAAGCTTTATAAGCCAGTATAAGAAGCATGGACCATTCTTGTCAGACTTACTTTCTTCTGATTCTAATTGCTAGGTAGCTTTCATGAAAATTTTGTGGGACTTATCATTTCATAGCAAAAGCACAATTACTCATTGGGATCAACCTGAGCATCTGCTGATAAAGGAGAGATTAGCACTAGGCATGGTGCAGGGTCAACATGTGTTATTGACTCAACCTCTGCATCTAAACATAGGCAGAGGCTTTTCTGATAAGGGATGTTGTTGAATCCCTCCCTCATCACCTTTGAGGGCTGGCATCAAACCTTATCAGAGTAAATGCCCTTTGGGGAGAGAGCTTAGAGCATAGCTTTCCAAACTGTGTGTCACGACACAATACTGTGTCGCCTGCGGACCTCAGGTGTGTCGCATCAAAACCTGGAAGCGCTGATGGCGCGCCGCTGTGCGCAGCAGCGTGCACAGCAGCGGGGACCCATCAGCGCTTTCGGGTTTTCGCATGGCACACCAGGACACTGCTGCCGCCACCACTGTGGCGCGCGGAAATCTGAAAGTGCCACGGCGGCGGCCTGCAAAAACCCATAAGTGCTGCTGTGGCAGTGCACAAAAACCTGGAAGCGCAGCTGCCGTGGGGCGCGAAAACCTGAAAGCACCACAGCGGCGGCGATTCCAGGTTTTTGTGCACCGCCACGGCACTTATGGGTTTTTGCACGGCGCTGCGGCGCTTCCAGGTTTTCATGTGCCGCCGTTGGTGTGTCGCCAACGGGAAAAGTTTGGAAAGCCCTGGCTTAGAGTATTGTAAATATATTTAAGGATGGCATGGATACTGATGATGAGGGTCCTATAACTATGTAATGATGCTTTAGCCCTACTGTTTTGTAACTCTAATTCAAATTATCTCTGTTTAACCTTGGCCTTGGCTTTTCCTAAACCCAGCATGAATAAGGAAAAGTTAAGAGTCTTCAGTGGGCCAGATCAGAAGCTATTTATTTCTTCCAAAGGGAGATGAATTTGTCAGCCAGGGACTCACCCTCAAACACTTGGTTTTCATCTTGGTTGGAAAGATCTCATTTGTGCCTCTATTGAGATACAACCAAGCTCTAGCCAAGGAAAGTGTTTGCTACTAGGAGTGAAATGCTGTACAACATGTTTTGATGAACGGGATTATGGGCGGTGAGTTTTATGTATTTTGTAATGGTATTTATTTATTTATTCATTCATTCATTCATTCATTCATTCATTCATTCATTCAACTTATATCACCGCCCATCTCCCCCCACAGAGGGGACTCTGGGTGGTTTACACAAAGTTAGCAATAAAACATATAAAAACATATAAAATACAGTACTTAATATAAATAAATTAATAAAATGTATAAAACCCAAGAGGCTCTGGTGTAGTTTAAAAGAACTCTACGGAGCCAGCCATCCCCAAGAGGAGCTGTTACTCCTCCCATCCCAAGCGAGGTGGCAGAGCCAGGTCTTCAGTTGTTTTCGGAAGGTCATCAGTGTGGGGGCTTGCCTCACCTCCAGGGGCAGAATATTCCAGAGGGCAGGTGCCACTGTGGAGAATTCTCTTATAGATGGGGTCCGTAGCAAGCCCTCTCTGCATAACATATTTTTATATGCTTTTATATTGTTTTTTCTTGTTTTTAAATTGTTATATTTGTTTTGTTTGTAAGCTACCCAGAGTCATATATATGAGATGGACAGCTATATAAATTTGAATAAATAAATAAATAAATAAATAAACATGGATCTCAGACATTTGGACTAATCCAGATGTGTCCTTATAGGTGCCATATAGGAGAAGACTTATTGCCTTGGCTTAATATTAGTGGTCTTTAGAGGTCACATTTGATGTTTCCATGCAGTGGTAGATTGGACTTATCTAGTTATTTAAAGTCTTTGACCTAGTATAAGTGTTTAGTATATAGCCTGCTTATGATACTTAGCAAACTGACAGGACAGTAATTGAGCTAATAATTTCAAATGTGTGTGTGTGTGTGTGTGTGCGCAAGTGTGTGTACACCCCTGAAAAACTGAGATAGAAGAATTGTAGATGTCACAATCCTACACTTGATGGGAGGGCATTTTCACCAGGTATCCAGTTTGCCAAGCATTCAAAATGATGTACAAATAACTTTCCATTTCATGAAAGTTTCACAAAGCACAATTCTAACAGACTGTGTGGGAACCATCAGATGTCACCCACAGCTAATCTATATAGAATAAGTTAAAATGGTAATGTTTTCCGCTGGATTTCTTAATTCTTATAGTCAAACTGTAACATACTTCTTAAATACCTTAAGCCTTACAGCCAACATCCATACTTCCCCTAATCTATGTTGGCCTAGTTTATATTGCAGAAATCAAAAATCAAGAAAATGATGGTGACAGTTGACAAGACAACATAAAGAGAATCTTACAGAACTAGCATACAACAAAATTAGCATCTTCTATAACATCTATGAGAGCCAGTTTGGTGTAGTGGTTAAGGCATCAGGCTAGAAACTGGGAGACTGTGAGTTCTAGTCCCACCTTAGGCACAAAGCCAGCTGGGTGACCTTGGGCCACTCATGTTCTCTCAACCTTAGAAAGAAGGCAATGGCAAACCACTTCTGAAAAACCTGCCAAGAAAACTGCAAGGACTTGTCCAGGCAGTCTCTGAGAATCGGACACAAATGAACAGATATAAATAAATAACATCTATGCCACATATGCTCGGAAGTTAAATCACTATTCTATTCTTGAATTCCAGTTCTGAGTTTGCATAGCAATGACTGGTTACTGCATCTCTACCAATTAGCTGACTAACAGCTAAACTACCATTTTTACAGCTGATGTTTATTCTGAGGCCAGTTCACAGAAGGTATTATGGTTTTTTTTTTAATTATTATTATTACTTGTCGTTGACGTACAATAAGAAGGCTGCCATTTCTTATTTGAAGTTGCACTGTGGTTGTTTTCTTGGGCATTTAATATCATAGGAATGCTGATGATATCATGTGAAGCTTAGCTGGTGCCACGTAGCCAACACCGTTTGCTTGCAACTACAGAAAGATTTATACCTCCAGCCATGCAATATAAAATAACTTCAATAGTGGAAAAGAAGGCAAATGTTTGCTTATTCAACTTAGACTCTTATGAGTTTCCCAGCTGACTAAATCCATGAAGATAAACATAACATGATTTCCCTGGCCCAACAATGATTCACATGGTCTCCAAATAAATACTATAATATTATTCCTCCTTGTTTTCCTGAGTCCTGGCAGGCTATGCAAACAAAGCTATGGTAGCACCCAAAGAAGTAGTATATGCCAATCTTTCTTAATATGATGCTTTTCCAATTTTGTGGAAGTATCATTCTTAGATTTCCAGGCAAAGTTTATGCTACCTGGGAATTCTGGAAGTTATAGTCCCAAAACATCTTATGGCACTAAATTGAGGATGGCAAATATATACCACCCAAGTACCACTGTAGAAGGACATACTGTAGTCTTTTTACCCCCTTTCCCAAACATGACTGACATCCAAAGCTGTTGCATCTGATAAAGTGAGCTGCAGCTCACAAAATCTTATGCCTTTTAATAAAATTTGTTAGTCAGAAAAGGTGCTATCAGATTCCTTCTGATGCTTACCACCATAGATTAACACAGGGCTTTCCAAACTTTTCACATTGGCGACACACCAATGGCGGCACGCAAAAACCCAGAAGTGCCATGGTGGCCATCAGCGCTTCCGGGTTTTTGCGTGACACACCTGACACCAGCAGTATGACTTTCCAAGAGTTTGTCTCAGTATAACATTTTTGCTTCTTTATTTCTAAGCTGGTTCTCTTGGTCATCAACAGCATCCTAATGAAGAGAGGGCAAACTTTATAAAGCAAATAGATATAGCAGTGCTTCCTGTGAAAACAATATGAAACAAAAAAGCCAAGTTAATAAATTTATTTTCAGAGAGAGAGTGGCGCAGTTAAGCTCACTCAGATGACTCAGGATAAATCTTTCCATATGAATACAAATAAAAGAAATATATATAGCTGACATACTTTCTAAACATCAACTCATGAACGTTCTTTTTGAACTTACATATGCAAATGAGATTTATTTATTTATTTATTCATTCATTTGATTTCTATAGCCACCCACTTCAACAAGTGACTCTATAATCTCATATATAATATGTGTTCATTAGAATAATTTCCCATATTCATCTGCCAGCCATTAAGCCTTAATAACCATAGAGCTTCCAGTGAGGATTCATGGAAACCTAGATGTCCCTGAAGGAGCAGGGATGGCATTGCGGCTAGATCGGTGGCCAGACAGCAAATTCTGGCCAGCTGCTCGTGAGTAGACTGTGGGAAAGGAGGTTTTTGTGGTTGGCTCATGAGTTGAGTGGCTGGGAGGCGAGGGATTTCAACCAAGCTCATAGCTGTAATGCAGCCCATATGGACATAAGGTTTGCACAAGCCTCATTTCAGATGTAACTAATTTACAGTTAAAGAGAGATGTCTATGAAGGTTCTCAGTCATCCAGGTGGAATTGTCTGTAGCTTGAATCATGTCAACTGGATTTCTATTTTCTCTGTGGAAACGTTTCGCTCCTTATCCAAGGAGCTTCTTCAGTCTGAGCAAAGTTGGTAAGGGAATCCTAAATATGTTTCTAGGTAGCTGTGTGACCTTACACCTGGGGGCATGGTTATATTGAGATGTTATTTTAAGTCCTTTTATTATCTAAAGGAGGATCGTTAAGATCACCATGCTGCTGTTGAGCTTGTGAAATGGTCTTAATCTTCCTAGGCACAGAAGACAGAGCCGGGAGAAAGATGGGAGAAAGATTGTGCCTGAGGCCCCCACCTCTATTCAAGGAAGGATTTTCCAAGTTGGCATAAATGGATTCCTTGACCCCTCTCTCAAACCACCTATCTTCTCTGTCTAAAATGTGAACATTAATGTCCTCAAATGAGTGTCCCTTTTCCTTTAAATGAAGATAAACTGCTGACTCTGGTCCTGTGGTGTTACTTCTCCTGTGTTGGGCCCAACACAGGAGAAGTAACACCACAGGACCAGAGTCAGCAGTTTATCTTCATTTAAAGGAAAAAGGACACTCATTTGAGGACATTAATGTTCACATTTTAGACAGAGAAGATAGGTGGTTTGAGAGAGGGGTCAAGGAATCCATTTATGCCAACTTGGAAAATCCTTCCTTGAATAGAGGTGGGGGCCTCAGGCACAATCTTTCTCCCATCTTTCTCCCGGCTCTGTCTTCTGTGCCTAGGAAGATTAAGACCATTTCACAAGCTCAACAGCAGCATGGTGATCTTAACGATCCTCCTTTAGATAATAAAAGGACTTAAAATAACATCTCAATATAACCATGCCCCCAGGTGTAAGGTCACACAGCTACCTAGAAACATATTTAGGATTCCCTTACCAACTTTGCTCAGACTGAAGAAGCTCCTTGGATAAGGAGCGAAACGTTTCCACAGAGAAAATAGAAATCCAGTTGACATGATTCAAGCTACAGACAGTTAAAGAGAGAATTTCTGAGTGGCAGGATAAGAAAATTCCACTTGGTGAGTTATTATTTTTTTCTGGATTACAAAGGAATAAAGGGGAAAAAATTAAAGACTTTAAAACTTTTGGCAAAAAGCTTAACAAGGAGTCGATGTAAGAAAGTTTAAACCGATAAAGGGGAGATATATTTTGAAATATTGTTTTTTGGTGAAAGTGCTTTTGAACAAATTGGAATTAAATTAGACAAACAACCCGGACCTTTATGGAAATGTTTTTTTGTTTACTATTAAAGAGTGGATAGATTATAGAAAGAAGAGAATTATGTTGTAACCATAGAGTAAGAGGTATATTTATAATTATAACTGCTGTAAAGAAGATTAGAAGCTACTTATTTGTATCTTTTTCCTTTCTTTGTTTTCTATTTTTCTTTTACTTTCTTCTTTCTTGCACTTTGATTTCTTTCCCTTTTTTCTCTTTTTGTTACTTTATATTAGTTTGTACTAGTTTTTATCTTCTTTTTTTAAAAAAAATATTTAATAAAAATTATATATATTTTTTAAAAAGACAATAACCATAGACTTGACATCCCAGTGCCTTGCCAAACATGGTTGACTCTCATGCATAATACACAATGCTGATGCAGAACTGCTTCCAAATATACCATAATCAGTTAAAGTATATTTTATGTGAATATTGATATTAGGCTAACTAATGGTCTTTATAATTCCCTGCATTCTCTGTGCCATGTACATAGCTTATTCTTGTTTTAAATATGATATTTATTTATTCATTGGTATTAGAATTTATTATCCTTTCCCAATATCAGTTTGCTGCTTCTGTTCATTGAAAAGACAATTTCACCATTTTGTAGACATTATTATTGCACTGCTATGGATTTTTGAGCAATTATAATTCGTGAATGAATATTTCTGGGCCAGGAAGAAACCTCCAAGTCAAAAAAAGGTTAACACTGATTGCAGAACTCTAAACGTGGCATGGAATTTCCAGATATGGAGGAAGACACATCCAGAATCATGAAAGGTAATTTATTTAGAGAAGAGTACTATGACTGTTGTGGATCATAACAAATTGTGGCAAATTCTTGGTGGTATGGGGATACCAAGTCATCTTGTCTGCCTCCTGAGGAATCTGTATAACGACCAAGTAGCAACGGTAAGAACAGAGCACGGAACAACGGACTGGTTTAAGATTGGGAAAGGAGTATGGCAGGGTTGTATACTCTCACCCTACCTATTCAACCTGTATGCAGAACACATCATGTGATGTGCTGGGCTTGATGAATCCAAGGCTGGAGTTAAAATCACTGGAAGAAACATTAACAATCTCAGATATGCAGATGATACCACTTTGATGGCTGAAAGCAAGGAGGAGCTGAGGAGCCTTATGACAAAGGTGAAAGAAGAAAGTGCAAATCTGGGTTGCAGTTAAACCTCAAAAAAACCAAGATTATGGCAACCAGCTTGATTGATAATTGGCAAATAGAGGGAGAAAAAGTGGAGGCAGTGACAGACTGTATTTCTAGGCGCAAAGATTACTGCAGACGCTGACTGCAGCCAAGAAATCAGAAGACGTCTACTTCTTGGGAGGAAAGCAATGACAAATCTTGATAAAATAGTTAAGAGCAGAGACATCACACTGACAACAAAGGTCCGCATAGTTAAAGCAATGGTATTCCCCATAGTAACCTATGGCTGTGAGAGCTGGAACATAAGGAAGGCTGAGCGAAGGAAGATAGATGCTTTTGAACTGTGGTGTTGGAGGAAAATTCTGAGAGTGCCTTGGACTGAAAGAAGATCAAACCAGTCCATACTCCAGAAATAAAGCCAGACTGCTCACTTGAGGGAATGATATTAAAAGCAAAAGTGAAGTACTTTGGGCACATAATTGAAGATCATTCAGTGGCCTTTTAGAACCAGTGAATGGAGCAGATCTTAACGTTGTCTAAATTCGTGGGCAGAAAAAGAAATATTGTTTAAAAACACAGGCTGTGAGCACGTTACAGAGATTCAGGTTCCTATTCTTACACATTTAGCCCACCCAAGCATAAAGAAACATGCTTACACATTGCAGTTACAAAAAGTAAGTACAAAAGAGTTCTTACATTTATTTTGTCCAGGTACAGCCATTTCAGTAGAAAATTGGTTTCAGTTCTTCTTTCTGTTCCCTAAACTGCATACCTCTGGCCCTGTTTGCTGTCAGAGGCTGCGTGGAGAAAGGGGGGGGGGATCTCCTAGGCCCATCCATGTGGCCAAGATGGAGGGAGAGCAGCTTGCATGCTACTTCTCTGTCGGTGGAAGGAGCAGAGAGAGAGAAGAGGAAGTGGGAGGGGCAACAAGCAGCTTCCTCTAGTAGCATAGAGTAGAGCAATCACCCATATGCTAATGAGGCATGCTTGATTTGCTGGATTCCAACAATAATGAGAAGACAGGATACCCTGGAGAAGATGCTGATGCTAGGGAAAGTGGAAGGCAAAAGGAAGAGGGGATGACCAAGGGCAAGATGGATGGATGATATTCTGGAGGTGATGGACTCGACTGTGGGGGAGCTGGGGATGGCGATGGCCAACAGGAAGCTCTGGCGTGGGCTGGTCCATGAAGTCACAAAGAGTCAGAAGCGACTGAACGAATAAACAACAAACTATGACTGTTTACTCAGAAGTAAATTTCATTCAGTAGGATTCCAAACTTAAATAGCTAAGAAAGCATTATCAGCAATCCCAGAAAAGGTGGTAAGAACCTGTGTAATTGCCATATAGATTAATAGGATCTTCTCTCCTTTAGTATCTTGATAGGATGGCACTGCATTTCCATCTCATCCACCATCTCCATGCATATCTTTGATGCCTAGAACTTCCACATTCATATTGTTACACATCACTCTAATACCTTGCTGAAAATCACAGCCAGATGTAACCAGGACAATTATGCTGAAATAATTCCCTTCCTTCTCCTCCCTCTGTTAGGGGCTTGAGAAAGTTTATGGGTGGCCTTCTCCAACAACAAAACAAGAGTCCTGCATAAGCAGTCCCTAGGCCTCTCTAGTCCAATATTTTATATCAGACAGTGACCAAGTGGATGAACTTGGGAAGTTCAAAAGCCTAGACTGGAGGATGATAACCCATTTCCACCATATATTCATAGCAACCCATATTAAAGGGATGGTGCCTATGGCACAGGAAGTTTGCCCAGAGTTCCCTTGTGGGGAGATGGAGCGGTATATAAATTCAAACATAAATAAATAAATAAATAAAGTAGTAAACACCAAACATTATTATCTATAACATGCCTGGTTTTATATATTCTATTATGTCTCCCCTTATCCTTCTTTGTTACTCCTCCTTTCTTCATAATGGAGTTGCTCCATCCCCCTAATCATTTTGGCTTCCCTTTTTTCACCAGTTCTATCTTCCAGATATGCAGGTACTCCAACTCCGAAATTTAGTCAACACGATGAATTTGGAAGTCATAAAGATGAGACCATGGAGGACAAAGCAAAAAGCACCTTGGATAAAGAAATGCAGAAAGGAAAATGAGAAAGAAAATGAAATCACCTGAAATACACAAATCACCAGATTGGTTATTAAGGTAAAGCGTTTTGAGAATCTAAATTTTTGTTACTTTCCCATTAAATCAACAATTCCCTTCACATACAAACTATATTGTAAGCAATACTTGACACAGAGATGCTAAGGTGGCTTGTGTCATACATTTTATATTCAGCAAATCTTTATCATACAAAAACATAATGTTTTTCCTAAAGATTAGGGATTTTTTTCAAGCATAAGCTTAATCTATTTTCAAAGAAAATGTGTATATTTCTACTGTGACTCTTTATTGATAGTGATATGCTTTATCTCTAGGGCTTGCCAGTGCATTGCATGATACAAGAACATACAGTGCAAAGCTGGATCTTTTATCACTCACTTTAAGCTTAGAATGGCCCTGTTTATCCTACTTATGGGAATTCCTGTCAAAAGAGCAGCCTTCATAATAATAAAAGGCACTTCCAGTAGCATAGTACAAAAACTTCATCTCTAGCATGTGTTTGGCTTTTGTTCTATCAATATGTTTAACTCCAGGAAATGAATTTCATTGACCCTTTGTAGTTCTGCCTTGAAAACCTACTCCTTAAAAAAATGGTACTCTTAAAAAAAAAAAGGAGATGGAAAGAGATTTTTTTTAATCACTCTATTCTGTATTACAATTGTGATTGGAAATGTGAAAAGCTTTTATCTGGTTTTCAGAAGAGTTCAGCATATACGTATACCTCAATTGGATTTAATTTTGAAATTATCAGAGGATGTTTTGATAGTGTATGAATTATAATAACAATAGAAAATTGTGCCATCTGCATAAAATCAGGTTGGTGGAATATATTTAATTAGGGTCAACCCAAAAAGTTTTGTTACCCACCTTAAGTCAGACAAGAGAACACTCAAGGCTGGCCAAATTATGCTGGCCTTTGAGATTAAAAAATCCCACAAGTAAATTTCCCTAAAACTAAAACTATGGAATAATACACTGAGTGGCTAAAAATGTGCTACCTTTTCATGATGATATCCAAAACACCCTGAGACAACTGCTTCCTTCTCTGTGAAGGTAGAGATAGTCCCAGATTTACTGTTACAGAATCAGCTTCAAAAGCCAGAAACGATTTCTGAATGTAATATCTAAACCGCCTCTGTGAGTCCATCTCTCTCTTCATACCCTTGAAAAGGTTAGTCAATCATAAATTAAATCACGTTTGCCACTACTTCAACCGGAAACTTCACTGGTTCAGGACTACTGTCATTGGATTGTTATACATTGCTCCAAGTTGGTTTTATTACTCTGTGATGAGCAAGTTGGGTGTACTATCTCCCCAAAAGGATTAGGTGTCCAGACAAATGTCCAGTCTTTTCAATGCCCCAAAGGATCTTCTACTCATCTCTCTGCTACTTTTTTAGCCATAAGCCTCTCCTTGAACACATGACTTTATACCACCAATATATCAAAGGAGGTGGTGAGTTTATCCTGTTGTTGAGTAACCCGGGTTCAATTATTTTTATTTTGCTAAACAAAGAAAAGGTTATGACAGCTGTAGTTCTTTGTCTTACCTTGACAAGGCAACAGTAAGAAAAACTACAATCGCTGCTACCTGTATCAGCAAAAATATAATACCCCAAAACATTCCCTTGCCCAAGATTCCTGCTGCACTGTATTGAAAACAACAGGTGCACACAGCAGATGGTGGGTGCGCAAGGAACAGCAGCCGCAACATGCTATTTGCATATCCATTGGCCAGTGTTTGATTTGTTTCCAAAATTAGTATTTGATACATTCTTTTAGTTTATAATAAATTTCTACTGAAATTACACTCTCTCCAGAACAGTGCTGAACCAAAAACTTTGGCATTAGGATGAGTGAGCTCCCCTGTTTCAGAACTAAGGCTTTGAAAATAATAATAATAATAATAATAATAATAATAATAATAATAATAATCCCTTCAACTCCCAACTTTGGAACAGTGCTTCATTTTTTCCAATCTAATTCCAACAGTTTGATGCCTGCTGTTTCTTGCTTGATGTCAAGGTTGGCACAACGTGGCCTGATCAATAATTGCTGCCCCCCACTAAGCCGCTTGCTTCTCCTAAGTCCCAGTCTGACTTTGCATATATATATTTTTTATTGTTGCTCCATTAGAAGAGTGATGACAAGGGAAGAGAAGGAAGCCTATGTTCCCTGCTCCCCTCCTGGATGCCTGGCACACTATGCACATAGAATCATTCTGGCTAATGTGATTTCTCCAGTGCTATGGATCTTTTCCCTGTTCCTGGTGAAGCAAAAAGGGGAAGGAGCTTGTCAATAAAAGGCGTGACTCACAGGCAGAACAGAGGGAGGATTTAAGTTGTTCTCCTGACCTTTAAATTTAAATCAAGGAACTTTCCAAGTTATAATGAGTTGTGTTTGGATAATATTAAATGTTACCTGGTGGGCATATAATAAAAGAAAGGTATCTGTTGAAATATCCATTTGTCTATCTTTTTGATAAGGTGAGGTTGTCATTAATTTTTCACATTACAAATGGAAATTGAGACAGAAAATCCAAGAACTGCTAGCATAGCTCAATGGCATTGGATGCAATCGCATTTTAACACAAAACTTTGCAATTTCATGCAACTGAAAAGCAGAAGTCTGAGCACAGACTGAGACACCTGGCTTTAAGATTGTTTTACACTGTGCCTCCATCACTGAACAGAACCATTATGTGATACAAGAATGAGTAAGACTAAATAAGTGAAACGGACCCATCCATACAGTACTGCGAAAGATACATGGAGATACATTTACAAATAATTCTTATTATGAATTGATTGCATGCATAGTTTTCATCTCAAAAGTATATGATGTGACATATGCCTACTAGTATTCAAAATGCTACATTTTTTGTGCAACCAAGAACAGTGAATGTATTGCTTCAGAGCTCCCAGGACCACAAATGCAGCACCTGTCATTGATTCATTAAAGTAGCCGTATCCTTTTCTGTATCTGTTTCCACATCTGCTGCTACCACAGAATCCTGGAAACCAAGAAGACTACTTTAATAGGTTGTCAAGCGGCTACACATTCCAAAGCACTTTTTCAGAACTGAATCCAAAGCACTGCACGGCCCTGTGGAATAACCAGTGATGGAGTGCAACACATCAAATTCAAGTATGGGGAAGAAATTTATTCAGATCTTTTTAATTTGAAACTCTCTACCTAGACTTGAATTTTATTTTTTTTAAAAAAAGGCTGCTATAAATGCCTGCCTGACTATACAATGTGATTCACAATTCAAAACATATAAACAAAGTGCATACATTAGGATAAAGTGCATATATTTATATATGGAAAAGTATTCAAGAAGTTGTACTTATTGAGGAAAAAGGCCAAAATGTGCTGAATTATGAAAAATCATTACAAAAATATGTATATTAGGAAGTACATATAGAAAATATGTATAGTATTAGGGAAAATGTGTACAAAATTATATAAAGTGTATATGAATTTTCAAGTAGGTTTTTTTTTTCATTGCAACTGATAGGGAAATGAAACAAAATGAAATAAATCTCAGAAAATGAACTAAATCAAATGATTCTATTTTTCCTGTCCCTAGTTCAATAGGGTCCATTAAACTGCATTTTGGGGAACATCACTAACATTTCAACAAACCTTCCTTGGGAGGAAAGCTATGGCAAACCTAGATAGCATATTAAAAAGCAGAGACATCACCTTGCCAACAAAGGTCCATATAATTAAAGCTATGGTTTTCCCAGTAGTAATGTATGGCTGTGAGAGTTGGACCATAAGGAAGGCTGAGCGCCAAAGAATTGATGCTTTCAAACTGTGGTGCTGGAGAAGACTCTTAAGAGTCCCTTGGACTGCAAGGAGGTCAAACCAGTCAATCCTAAAGGAAATCAACCCTGACTGCTCATTGGAAGGACAGATACTGAAGCTGAAGGTCAAATACTTTGGCCACCTAATGCGAAGAGAGGACTCACTGGAAAAGACCCTGATGCTGGGAAAGACTGAAGGCAAAAGGAGAAGGAGACGTCAGAGGATGAGATGGTTAGGTAGCATCACCGATGCAATAAACATGAATTTGAGTAAACTCCAGGAGACAGTGGAGCACAGGAAGGCCTGGCTTGCTATGGTCCATGAGGTCACGAAGAGTCGGACACGACTAAACGACTGAACAACAACAACAACAAGTTCATTAGGGCCCATTAAACTGCAGTTTGGGGGACATCACTAACATTTCAACAAACTCAGTAATACAATTCATAGTACATGAGCCAAAAACATTGTAAACTATTGTAAATAATAACATCATTTAACATTACTTGCTAAATTTATTTGCAGACGATATGATATTAACTCTATCAAATGCAATCTATTCATGTCATCTTAAAAAGGAGGTGCAAGATTTTGCAGAATTATCAGGTTTAACAGTTAATTTTAAGAAACCTCAAATGCTATGCAGCCATAACTCTCCAAAAATAACCCCCCCCCCAAAAAAAATACAATACCTTAGAAAGACCTACCTCTCTGAACTGTAAGATCAACAAAGAAGGCCTTATTTTCTATTTTATCAATAAGAATGGCTAAATTGATGAAGATCAAGGAGAGGAGCATTTCTGCAGAGAATTCACATCTTTGAAATGCCATTCCACATTGGTTGACCTGCAAGAGAATTTTAAAGAGTTATTTGCTCTTATCAGTGCATGGTTAGCTGTCATGTGATTTTAATTACATATTACCTTTTGGTTGGTTTGCCTCATTTTGGAATTATCTATATATGTTTTTTTAACATATTTTGATTGTGTATCTTGGATTCTTAAAATGTATATTGTTTTATGAAGATTTCTATCCTAAAATTCAGGCTATTAAAGTAAATTGGGTTATTTTTTTCCTTCTCATTGCTATACCATTTGATCAAAATACAGATTTCTTTTCCTCTTCCCCATCCCACTTCAACAGATATGTGTCAGAACCTGGGCTTTTACAAACAAATGTATCCTCAAGCACAGGTATTCTTAGCCATTTTATTCCTAAAATCAAACAATCCTGTATTATATATGTGTGTTACTGGGAAATAGACAAAACTTTCCGTTTTTATCAAAATCTTCTGTCATTTGTTGATTGCACCTTTGTATTTAACATTATTTCAGCTTTTGTATGTTTAAATAACCATTATGCACTCCTTATGATTCCTGAGTAAGAATGAGTAATATTTCAGTCATTTATATTCCAAGAACTTTGCATTTGAGTAAGAAGCACACCCTTGACTGCACCTTTTTAGGCTTTCATTTGGTCAAAATCACAAAAGCTTAATGTCAGATTATTATTTCTGGCATTCAGTCATCAGCAAATAACGTTTTACCTTAAGATGTGATTCTCAGATACTAAGCACCAGAAATAATTGATCATCATGACTTTCCTTTGTGAATTTCAACTTTCATTTTCTTCTCCGAACAACACATTTAGTCAGTTACATGTACCAATTACTATGGTACATAAAAACAGGGTTGCTCTCGCTATTGTGTTTTTCAATAGAAGATTTACTCTCAATGCCCTTTCTAGGACAAAGCCAGTGAATTAGAACTTTTAATGCTGTGCAATGTGTGTGTCCCTCCCTGCCACCCCCACCCTCAGCCACCCCAGTTTCTGATTTGAGTTGTAAGTTGAAATTGTACCATTGTAAAATCCTGTTAGGATTTTAGCATGATCTGAGGAACAGCTCTGTCTCCTCCCTTCATTTCTTATAGTTGTTTTCCTTCTGCTACTAACGGTCGATATAAATGTTGGGGGTGGGGGTGGGGAGTTGGATTGAATAAGCAAATTCATAAACATTCATCCAAAGTTTTGGTTGTGTTTTCTTTCAAGGCGGGGCGATTCAAACTGCCAAAGAGTGACCCAAGAATACAGAACAAAGAATTCACATTCAAGAGCAAGTTGGAAGATGCGGAAACCTCAAGAGCATTCTTGCATAGAATGGAGAATAAAAGCACTTGAACAGTAACTGGAACAGAAGGCTTGGTTTTGCCTACTGCTGTGGTCCGTATATCAGTGCTGAAATTGGACATTAATTAGCACTTTATTTGCTGTGTGCTCCTTTTCTTCCAAATATTTCCTTTGGGGCCATGACAGCCATTTCCTGCCCTTTCATCTTTTTTTCCCCTAGTGATTGAACTATTAGCCTCCTGTACCTGTGATAGAATGAATATTAGCTACTTATGGGAGAACCAAAGAGCTAAATAGCACATGTCACATGTAGGAATAGCAGATGAAATGAAATTAAAGTTACGTCTGCCAGGCCTCAAGGAGAAAAATATCACACCATTTAAAGGGCAAGGAAGGGGGGAAAGTCAACATTCAAGTCAGAAAGTGACCAGTGCAGCATTTTTTCTTAAACACTGGTGGGCCTTGAGGATGTGCTTAAGTTCTCGGTGACTTGACAGGAACCTTATCATTTATGTAATGGATTTTTCTAAACCAGATCCAAAAGGAGTGAAAATTAAAAGCATTCATGGCTGTTTTCTTGAGCCGGGCAGCAAAGTGCAGAGCAGTGTAGCATATTCCAACAAAGCACTTAACCATGTAATTAAATCAGAAGCATTAGAGTAGCTCATTTGAAATTAACTGGAGCTGCTTAAATGCTAGGTCTTATCATTATTATTCATTTATATAGCACACTGAGCATTCGGAATGCTATACTGCCCTTATCGGATTTATCCATGGTCATTATTATTCCCATTTTATACTTCAGGAACTGGGAATGAAAGACACCAAACCTTGCCCAAGTCTACCTATCATTCTTCAAGCCCAGCCACTGTACAATGTCACACACCGTTACATCTCTTAAGTATTAAATAATTTATTTTATTTTTATTTATAGTGATATTTATACCCCGCCTATCCCCTCCCTAATGGAGGACTCTAGGTGGCTTACATTCATATATATACAATTCAAATTATACAATTCACCAAATTCAATTCACCGCGCGTGAAGGAAGGGGGGTGAGGGAACCGACTCTACTAGGCTCTGGACTACAATTCCCAGGATGCCTTGAGCCGGCTGCTGACGTCCTGTAGCTGTCACATCCGGGTCCGTCGTCACCACTGCCATTCAATCTTCCTCCGATCCTCTCCTTCGGTGGAGCCGACTTCCCGACAGGACACCAGCAAATTAGCCCACTTAAGGTGGTACCCATTTTACCTACTTGCTAAGCTTTCGAACTGCTGGGTTGACAGGAGCTAGGACTTAGCAACGAGAGCTCACCTTGTGCGCGGGGTTCGAACTGCCGACCTTCTGATCGGCAGCCTACAGCTCAGCTGTTTAACCTGCTGAGCATCCGCGTCCCTGGAGAAACTTTGTTTTTACACATTTCAAATGAGAGAGGTGTGTAGTTTGGTCATGGTTTTATGGAGTATTGTACACCTATAGATTATAGGTGACCATGAGTCCGTGCTGTCTGCACTATTATATATATATATATATATATATATATATATATATATGATTTTTTTAAAAAAAATGAAAACATACAAATGCCAAAATGCACATTTCTAAGAAGTTGTAATATGGTTCATAATTCAGAAGAATACTCACAAAATTACATGTATGTAGGCATGTATGTATCTTTGTATACACAGACACACAAACGTGCTTTCATGAATTAAACAATAATACACACAAGCAGCAATTTCTAATGGGAAATTTATTTATCAAAATGGAAGCCTGGTTGTTCCCCCACCCGCCCATTTTCCAAACAATTTAACTTTAAATGAAAGTTCCATCTTAGATTCATTGAGAATATTGTAATTGAGGCATTTGATTTTTTTCTGTCTAATCTTTCTTGGAGGGAATTGGTTTAAATTCAGGATCATCTTCCTTTCAGGTAAATACAATAATTTGTAAAAGGTGTGCATGTAGGAGAATACAAACAACTCAAATGTTCATGTTATGAACATTTATGCATATTGTTCTGTTTTATTCCATATTAGTAAATATAGTAAATGTTCTGTTTTATTCCATATTATTAAATGATTGTAGGAAATAAACTTTGCTTCCATTTAAAGGGGAATGGTAGCAAAAATGAAAAAGGATATAATGCTCATAAGACTGACTATACCTGAAAGAGCCAGGAGTTTTATAAATCAATGGCATTTCTTGATCTCAGAGTAAGAGTGAGAGTGAGAGTGAGAGTGAAAGTTACTTCAATCTTGAGGCTATTGATTCCAAACATGGGGCCAAGGAACCAGATCTGGTACCTTGAGAAGTGGTTCTGTAATCAATCACTGCGAAATTGATTATTATTTATTATTATTTATCGTATTTATACCCCGCCTATCCCCTCCCTAATGGAGGACTCTAGGCGGCTTACATACATCGTATTCATATATATTTATACATTTCATATATATAGTACAACAGTTTAACCGCGCGCTAAGGGAAGGGGTAAGGGAACCGACTCTTCCGTGGTTACTGGACTACATGTCCCAGAATACCTTGCTTTGGAGCCGGCTGCTGACGTCCTGGATGTTGCTGTTCGGGATCCGTCGTCTCCATCGCCATTCACGAGATCTTCTCCGTTCGGTGGGCGACCCCCGACAGGACGCCAGCATATTCTCCCACTTAAGGTGGTACCCATTTATCTACTTGCAAAGCTTTCGAACTGTTGGGTTGACAGGAGCTGGGACAAGTAACGAGAGCTCACCTCGTTACGCGGGGATTCGAACTGCCAACCTTCTGATCGGCAGTCTACAGCTCAGTGGTTTAACCCGCTGAGCCACCGCGTCCCATTATATGGACATTCCTCAAGAAGTGTGGCCAACTGAGGAAGATGTATAGTCAGTGATGAATAGTTAGTTTCTGCTACAGGAGATCTAGGGTGTTACAATGCTGTCCGCAAAGGGCAATCTAAATCCTTTGAGCTTCACCAAGAGGATGTTGACCTGCAAATGGGCACCAACAGGCAATTTCTTCCTTTTCCTTTAGTAAAACTATTACAATGCTGAGGAAGAACTTCATATTTTTTATGTTGATAAAGCAATACAAATTCCTAATATAGGGAAGATGATCCAGAGAGACAGTAACCATGTTAGGCATCTTGGGAAATTTTTGATGTGGTCAAGGTCAGTGCTTTGGGACTGAACCTTAAATTGCCCTCAGTAGGGATCTCCACCAGAAGAGAACCAGAGCTGGGCAAACTTGTTTCTACAAACTTGCTTACTAAATTCCTGATAGTAAAGCAACTATCCACAATGTGACCTTCAGTGAAGCTTGGAAACCATGAAGAATGGGTTACTGATGGGATTACCAACTCCAGAAAGAAGTCCTGACTGATCAACCTATGATCAGCCTTCTTCTTCAGCATGTTAAATGGGGATAAGTCTGGAAGCAGCCTTTTCTATCACTGCCCTGCCCTTGTGGAATGTGCTGCTGCTGAGATACAGATGAAAGTTGAAAAGAAAAATCATCCATGATAGCCCAGGAAACCAGTTAACATATTTACAGAAATGTGTCCAGACAACACTCAGACTCAGACAGGAAGTACGTCAAAGAGTTCGTCACCTTGTTGTGGTGAGTGGGCTTGTGTATTCCCAATGAACCCTGTGAGCGAAGCCGTCAGGAGTCCTGTACTCCTGGTAGGGTCACCCATGGCGGTAAGGTCCAGCGGGAGGAACCAGACAAAGAACGATCCAAGAAAGTCCTCAACGGCAGAACAGGTGGAAGATAACAAGTTGTATTGTTACAACGGCTGCGAAGGCGGATGAAGGCTGCAGCAAACAAAAGGTCACCAATCGTCATGGTATCCATGCCATTGGATTAGAGCCTTTTTCTGTGAAGGTTGTGTGCTGATCGTTGTGCACCGATCTCCACACATTAAACAAATTCACACACAGGCGTCTTCTAACCACACTAAACCCAAACCAACCAAATTTTACCCTTGGAAGACAATCTTACTCAGCTACGAGTGATCGCCAAGAAGAAGAAGACGTCAAAGAGCCAAGATACATTTTAAAGAACAATTGTATTGACAAAGGTGAACAAAGGAAGAATAAAATAAAAAGGACATCCTCTACTACAGAAGATGCTGAGGATACATGCTTAGAAGAGAAATCCAAATGCTGCTGCTTACGTAGTGATCAAAAGGAAACTGAAGGAAAAGATGAAAACCACACAGGAACATGAGCAGTGGAGCTGTGCTTCCACCAGAAGCCCATCGCAGTTTTAAAAAATTCCACCATGGGTTTGGTCCTGGTGGATCACTCATATGTGTTGATACCACATAGAAGAATAAAATAAGTATTCTGTCCTTTTAAAGGAGAATAGCAAAATGAATACAATAGAATCACAAATCCTTATGAGTATCTGCCATAGAGGATTAAAGGACAGGGTTGGGGATTGCTGGGAGAAAAAAGAGATTGTCAAACTTGTTAGCAAGGCCCCTTTCTTCACTGAAATCTTTTTCAATGGAAAGATAGAACATTAACAGCTGGTAATTTTGGATCAAATTCATATTATTTAATATTCTGGTTGTGAAGGTATAGAAATGTGACAAACCAATAAATATCTGTATCATAAACAAATACATCTTATTATAAAAGTTATAGTGATGTATTCCCTTTATACTTTTCTTGACATTTGGATCCAGCTTTAAAGGGTCCTTTTTAAAGGGGCTATATTGCAACCTCCAGCTAGTATTATCAAGATCTCAGTAGGTTTCCTGACATTATTGAGCAGAGGAATATTTTATTCAGCACTAGGAAGCCCCCTCTAGCTTAAAGCTATCATTTTAACTTTCCACACTGCCCCAGAGTGACACAATGGGTGCCCTGAAATTGCTGCTCAGAGACATAACAACCTGTTTAAGAAGGACACAATGCATTCAAAAGGTACTGTAGTCTGCAAGGGTGTTGTAGGTACTGAAATCAGCCCTATGTGTAGAACAGTGTTTCTCAACCTTGGCAATTTTAAGTTGTGTGGACTTCAACTCCAAAAATTCCCCAGCCAGCTGGCTGGGGAATTCTGGGAGTTGAAGTCCACACATCTTAAAGTTGCCAAAGTTGAGAAACACTGGTGTAGACAAACATGTGAAGTGTTTCACAATGGAATATCCCATCTAGAACAGCATGTCAAGCTTGATTTATTGAAATCCATACAACATTGGTTTATTTTCCATCTGGATCTGAGACTGTTTTGTTTTTGCACTGGACAGTATTACAGCTGATGATTTTGGATTATCAATCAAAGAGAATATTTGTAGCTCAAGGTTGAACTGTGGAGTCCTTGGTGCTTTCTGAGCCTTGTTGTTTTCTTGCAGACGTTTCATTGCCAGGCTAGGCAACATCTTCAGTGCAAAAAGGGAGTGGGACTTGCTCTCTGTTTATATACCATGGCTTGTCCTACTTGTGTTGGTGGAGGTGTTGTTCTCTCCTTATGAGTTCCTTGATTAGGCTGTTGTTTGCTGCTTGGTTGATTGACTGAGTTCTAATTTAAAATAGAAAGAATTCTAATTTATTCGCATCCTCTGTGTTGTAATTGAGGCCTCTCTGTAGGATATTGTGTTTTGCAGTGGATACTGGGTGGCTGGACATGTTGACCACTCATTCCGGTTCTGGTCATTACTTTCAACTGGGAAACTGTGAGCATCTTAAACCAAGCCAAATCCAAAAACACTAGAGAATTCCTGGAAGCTTGGCACTCAGACAAAGCAGCAATCAACAGACACATAGAGGTAAACAACATTTACATACCATTCATAAGAGACAGTAGAAAAGCCAAAAGACCAGAACACCTCCTTGCCAGCAATCAACACCCAGATATGCAAAGAGTAACACCAGGATTAGCACCAGAGGAACAATCAAACAGCACAATATACCCTAATCAAGGAACTATTAATTCAGTCAATCAACCAAGCAGCAAACAACAGCCCAATCAAGGAACTCCTAAGGAGAGAATAACACCTCCACCAACACAAGCAGGGCAAGCCATGGTATATAAACAGAGAGCAAGTCCCACTCCCTTTTTGCACTGAAGATGTTGCCTAGCCTGGCAATGAAACATCTGCAAGACAACAACAAGGCTCAAAGAGCACCAAGGACTCCACATTTTGGATTATGTTACAATATTATGGTTTAATATTAATTTAATTGGAATGGTCTGTCCTTTGATTGTTAAGATACTTTTATATTTTTAAATGGAAATTATCTCCTGTTATCTTTCAAACTGTGTTGAGGTACCACTGAGTTTAGCAAGCTGAAAACATTAAATAAGTTGAAATATATGAAATATATGTGAATCACTGGTTACTACTCAAAGCTCTTCCCATTCTGCAGAAGCATATTCTCCAGCAGTTATTGTAATCATCCAATTCACATATTATATATTTGAAATGAATTTGTAATCTGGAATGATCAGATCTCTTTTAAAATAAACTATCGTCCATGATGAAGCCAGAAGTTGTATTGAAATTATACTTCTTACCAATCCTGAGTCAATTTTATTTGAAACTTATGCAACAGAATTTTTTTTAGCTATTCCTAAATGCAACTTGTGTCCTGTGAGTCTCCAGATTTGTGTACAAGTAAATCCCAAGATTCCCATCTGAAGGCAATTAGCTAATTTAAGCAAACTTAGAAAAATAGAACAAAATGATTGTTCCTAATTCCACTGCTTCCTGGACAAGAAAACTTAAGCAGACTTACATACTAAAATAGAACAAATTGAGTATCTTGCCTTTGTTCCTGTTTGCTCATAGGCTGTATGCAAAAGCCCTTGGAGGAATTTCAAGTAGGTGATTGTTGGTAATCATTTTGTTTAAATGTGCCAAGTTGCACAGAACCTCAGTCTACTAGAAAACAGAATGTTCTCACTCAATTATATTAGCAATCATTATTTCAATAGTGGAAAGTTCCACAGTAAATAATACAGACTCTTTATCATGCTGGAAAGGAAAAAGGAAGAAATGCTTTTCTTTAAAAATCACAGGAGATTTAAAATAGTCAGAAGGGAGGGCAAGATGTTCTATTTGCTCTCAAACAAGTAAAATTAAGCTATTCTCTTGTCCCTGCTATGACTTTATCCTATTGCTAACCGAGGACAATGCTGCTCCTGTCAATAAGAGACAGGAAATAAATACTCCAGGACAAACTTGTAATCATTATGTTCATATACAGTGCAATTTGCAAATATGTTTTTGAATGACAATTTAAAAGGATATATGCCATGATTCATGTTTCCCTCTTTCTTCGTTTCTTTGCAGGAGGCCTCTGTTCACAGAATTACACAGTGTGGCTCCCAGTAAAACAGCAAGATTTGATAAGTATTTGTTTCACAGAGAGAGTATTTACCAAGGTCCTTGGGGATATGTCCCTTCTAATTTTTGACATTCTGATTAGGGCTATTCCTGACTAAGGTTTATTGTTTTAATAAATCCTTCCTTTGTCCCCTCTTTCTGTCCACAGGGTAAAATGATATCCCTGGGACTAGATTCTGCTTTCCATGGGTAGTGCAAATCCTGAATGCCTATGGTTGGTTTTTGATGTACATACTGCATTTAACTGCTGAACTTTGATTTTAAAACAAGATTGATTGAAAACAGCTCCATTTTAAGTAGCTTGTTCTCTAACCCATGAATATATCTTGGAGTTACTGAAAGTATGCTCAGTGAACAGAACCATTGGTCCAAAGGTTAGGTAATGTTGGCTTGTTCCAAAGATAGTATAAATTTGGCTTCAGGAACTAATTTCCATTTTTTCCTTGACCTGTGCCAGTGCCATAGTAAATACTTATCAGGCTATGTCAGGGCCACAGGAATCTTTACCAATTGTTGATATATGTTCTTCAATACTGGGGTTTGGATTGAGACTTAGTCATGCCTACAATAGATAAATTAAAATGAGACAAGTTAGTTAGGACTTAATGATGGATGAGTTGGGAAAAGAGAAGGGTGTTTACACAGTTGAAAGCTATATCCATTTCTGGTCCTATGCCTATTCAACAGATCATAAATAATTGTGTTAACCAATCATCTTCCCTAGGTATAGGTGTATAATGCTAGGTCAGCCCATAATACAACAACTCTCCAGGAAACAGTAGACAGCCATGACAGTTAACATGACAACTCTAGAGTCTCTACTAGATTGTTGTAGAGCCTGGGTAGCTCCTGATATCTTTGGACAGCTGCAGGCAATAAAGCAATCCAGGTGACAGCATGCAAATGGTAGAAATCTCATAGTGGATATGATCAAGCACAAGTATGCACATTTAGCCACTTTTATTAAGTAGTCATGATGGGGGTTAAGTGAGATTCTCTTTCACTATTATGCCAAATGCCTTCCATCTCAGTTATATAAGTGCAGAAGAATTGTCCTGTGTATAAAATCCTCTATAACAATCTGTGACAAATTTCCTGTCATCACTTGCATTCAGTCTGAAATGACTGCCAATGGTATGAGAAAAGAAGTATAGGGTTGGTAAATCCTTAGACTAAAGGTATGGATTTTCCTATATCTCTAACATATTGTTGATACCATCAGCATTGTATCTTTCTGGAACAGATCTGTCAGGGGAGAGATGGAAGCATGGTGATTCAATGGTTTCAGTCCTTCCTACACATTTATTTCTACCATGTAACACTGGGGTTGTCTATTCTATCCACATATTTTAATATCTCTGTGTGGCTGGCGGATTAATGAAGTCTAGGGCATTCTATCACACAGTTCCTTTTTGATCAATTCAGACACAACAGTGACTAGACCAGCATCTGGAAGCAGTAGTGAGCTGGGGGAAAAAGCATATAAATTGGATCCTAACAAGACATACCGTACAGTATGCCATTGGACAGGAGATGGCAAGAAGATAGGAAGATAGCCTATCCATGACAAAATTGCACTCAAGGGCTCATCTGTATTTAGCTTTTTTAGTTAAGGTCAAAGCTGCTACACAAATTGATGTTCTTGTTAAGGTGGGAGCAAAAGAGTGGATTTAAAACCCCACATGAATGCAAATTCAAATCACTAAATATTCCTACAGAACTTATTGAGACTAAGTTACATAAATATCATCAATTGCAGAGATCTTCTCATCCTCATCTAGCATGAAGGTAGCTATAACTCCTGTCCTGTCAAATGGATACAAGAGCTTTAACACAAAAGCTTGAAGTCCATTACTCAGGCAGAAGGAACATCATTTCTCCCTGCATTGTCCCCCAGTGATAAATGTTAATTAGCTACATTGGGGAAGAAAGTTTAAACCCAATTTCTGGGTAGCCTAGATTCTGATTAGGAATTTATGACACTCTATGGAATGATGACATGAAACTAACTCCATATATTAGGATTTTGGAACCTTGGTACTGTAGATGTTTTCCATCTTTCTTGTCTCAGACAACTGCATGCAGCTTTGGTTGTGCTACCTTATCTCTCTCGGAAAAAATGAATTCTGCATTATAAGATGGGTCCACTGCACCCTGGTGGCTGAAGCTGGGTCCTATCATCAAGCAAACCAATGAAAATGTAATAATGAAGACTTAAGCTTCACACATGGAACTTACTCCAGCTCTTTTCTGCTATGGAAGGCAGCTTCTTGTCGTCTTCACTTTGGATATTATATAAATACTACGTAATCCGAGAGGGAAATCTGAAAGAGTTGAACACTTTAGTGTTCAGATTTTCATGGCTATAAAGATAGTTCTTGCACTCATCAGTTTACTCTGCTGTTTCATTGCTTTGTCATATTAAATCCATTACATATGTCCTTGAGGGAATCCAAGAGTGGCACTAAAAAATACCTCTGTGCTGTTAATTGAAATACTAAGCATTTGTAGTATATTTACAGAACAATTGAAAATGTGGGATTAAACATGAGTGGAGGGTTTATTGTCCACTCAGAAGCTTCACTTTATGATAACCCTTTTCTCCTATTACTCTCACAATAATTGAGTAAGATTTTCCAATAAAAATTGATCACAGGACCACCGAAAGTATAGCATAGAAGGTCTATTCTCCTCCTTGGTGTATAATATTTTAAGATATTAAGAGGAGCTACTGGACTCTTGTTTATTTTACTCAATGTGGTGATCTGTAATGTAAAAACCTAGCCAATTACAAAGAATCAAAAGATGAAATGCTCTATTATGACCTACTTAAACATGAGCAGATTGCAGGGTATCTTCAGAATTGTAGAGAGCCAGTTTGGTCTAGTGCAGGGCTTTCCAAAGTGCTGCCGCTGGCGACACGCCAGTGGCGGTGCGGTGGCAGCGGCGGTGGCACGGCGGCGGTGCAGGGGCGCGCGTGTGGCGGCGACACAGGAGTGCGTGTGGCGGTGCGGGGGGCGTGCGGCAGCGCAGGGGGGCGTGCGGCGGCGCGCGCGTGCACGGTGGCGGCGGCAGCGGCTGCCACCGTGCACGCACGTGCCGCCGCTTCCGGGTGGTGTGGCGACACACCACGCTGTGTGTGGCGACACACTTTTGTGCCGTGACAGACAGTTTGGAAAGCTCTGGTCTAGTGGTTAAGGCAATGGGCTAGAAACCAGGAGACTGAGAGTTCTAGTCCTGCCTTAGGCGTGAAAGTCAGCTGGGTGACTTTGGGCCAGTCACTCTCTCTCAGCCCAACTCACCTCACAGGGTTGTTGTTGTGGGGAAAATAGAAGGAGGAAGGAGTATTAGGTATGTTCGCCACCTTGAGTTATTTATAAAAATAGTAAAGGCGGGATAGAAAATAAATAAATAAATAGTTTATAACAATAAGTATTTGGATACTTTAAAAAACATTAATACATATACAGTATACCTACATATGTACCCATCACATTATTACCTTTTGGGGCAAGTGACATTATACAAAGTGCATACTTGTGCACTTTCGGTATTATCTAAAAGCCTCAACTGATCAGTACCATGATGGATGTTGGAGTTCAGAATCTATGGGCCCTACTAGTGATAGAAAACATATAGTTCTAATAGAGATTGCAGTGTCTTGTCCAAGTAACAGGTTACAAAACTGAATCAGTTTTTTTACATAAGAGAAGCCCTCATTCAATGGTACTGTGACAATCCGCTCCTTTGATATTAACTTAGAAACTCTTAGCACAACCCATGGTAGGATATGCAAAAGTTCTTTTATTAATACAAGTGAATAGAATTGATGCAAAGAGCAGACTGAGCAAAAGCGTGCACACTTACAACTTTAAACATGCCAGTTCCCACTCACTCCTCACCAACCCCTCCCCTACCGACTCAGTTCCCATAATTCTAAACTGTTAGTCCTTTGATGCTCCCAGCTGTATGGCCTTGGAGTCTGGTTGCTGTCTCTCTTCCCCCACATTCCTCCGGCCTGCATTCCTTGTCTATCACTAATGCCCTGCAAGCATGCTAACTAATTACTGCCCATCTATCTACTAACTACAAACCCCATCTACCTAATAACTACAAACCCCATCTATCCTTGGCAGGATGACATTGCCATCCTGACAGGTACAGCATGTGATCTGAACACTTAAGGCTTGGTGACTGGAATTTTCAGGTTAAGGATTGCCTATCACATGGCTAGGAAGGACGGCTGCTTGAGTTCTTGCTGCCTGCTGTTTAGTTTGGATGAAAGAGTGGGTGTTGTTAAGAAATAGATTATTGGATTTAGAAGGCCATGATTTTTTATTTGGGTGGCATAGATACCTACGGTATGATAAAGCTAAGGTGAATATAGATTTTAAAAATCATTATGTTAGTTGGGCTATTCTTAGAGTATGAAATAAACATAAATTCAGGTTTTGCTCAAAAACTTTTTTGTGGCTTTCCGTGCAAGAAGCATTTTATAGACAAGAAATTATAAGTAAACATAAATGGTTAACTTACCGAGATGTACTAGAATTTTGTCAAGGTGATTGTAAAATGAAATCAAGAGAAGATTTGATAACAGAAGGATGTGCTTGTCAATGGTTTTCTTATGCACAACTAACAGAAAGGTTTAAAGTGGATAAAAGATTTCATGGTTTTGAACAAAATAAGACTGAGTTTGAAGTAGAATTATGTACTAATGATGAACATGTTATTGCTAAAATGTATAAACTTTTGTGGAGTCCTTGGTGCTCTCTGAGCCTTGTTGTTTTCTTGCGGCTTGTCCTGCTTGTGTTGGTGGAGGTGTTGTTCACTCCTTAGGAGTTCCCTGATTGGGCTGTTGTTTGCTGCTTGGTTGATTGACTGAGTTAATAGTTCCTTGATTAGGGTATATTGTGCTGTTTGATTGTTCCTCTGGTGCTAATCCTGGTGTTAATCTTTGCATATCTGGGTGTTGATTGCTGGCAAGGAGGTGTTCTGGTCTTTTGCTTTTCTATTGTATCTTATGAATGGTATGTAAATGTTGTTTACCTCTATGTGTCTGTTGACTTCTGCTTTTTTTTCTCTTTGATTGTATAAACTTTTATTGAAATATGAGACAGAAGAAGAACAAGTGAAAGAATGTATGATAAAATGGGCTAAAAACTTTGGCTATAGCATACAAATGGATCAATGGGAAAATATGTGGTTGAAAGGATTGAAATTTACATTGTGTTCCAGCCTTAAAGAGAATTTTTATAAAATGATGCATCATTGGTATTTGTCACCAGAGAAACTGTCTAGAATGCATAAAGGTACCTCAAATCTTTGCTGGAAATGTGAATAACATGAAGGGACATTTTATCATGTTTGGTGGACATGCAAAAAAGCTAAAAAAAATTGGATAGAAATACATACATTAATTCAGAAGATCCTAAAGGTTGAAATACAATTGAAACCAGAGACTTTTCTTTTGGGTCTAATGGACAGGCAACTAGGAAAAAAGTCATGGAACTTTATTTTTATATATGACAACTGCAGCAACTCTATTCTACTGTATGCTCAAAAGTGGAAAGGTTTGACTCTACCCACAATGGCGGAATGGCTGGTGAAAATTATGGAATTTGCCGAGATGGCTAAATTAACTTATTTGATTGGAGAAAACACAATATCTACATTTATGGCTGACTGGAAACCCCTTATAGACTTTTTGCATGAAACGGGAGAAAATGCAGTTACGATTTGTGGTTTTGATGATTAGAAAAAAAAAATGTATAATAGAAAAAAGTGAGCTTATTTTTGGAATCATAGAGTTAGAGATGGTTTTGTAATTGTACTTATATTTGCTGCAAAGGAAATTGGAAGCTTCTTCTTTCTATTTCTATTTATTCTTTTTTCCTGCACTTTTGCTTTTTTTCTTTCTTTCTTTCTTTGCTTCTTTCACTCCTTATTAGTTTGTGTTAGTTTTTATGTCCTTTGTAAAACTTTTAATAAAATTTATTTTTTAAAAAAAGATAACGTCTATCAATGTGATCACTGGGGGTCAACAATGACTTAATGGCACATAATCAATCAATCAATCAATCAAAACACGCTTTAAAAGTACAAAGTAAGAGAGGCTGGTCTGCTCTGAGGGATAGTGCAGACTTTGGGGCCTCCAGCAGGTGTCTTTCACATCATCTGCTACTCTTTTCATTTCAAAAGGAGTTGCCCAAGACTGAATTCAGGGGCTTCTGAATTCAGGGGAAAGCAAGTGTACCACCAATGAACTTCAGTGCTTCCTCTTTTGTTACCTACCAGCCTGTTATCCTTGTTCTTTCTCATGCTCAGTCTAGTTAAAAATATTTTTGCAGAGTAAGCATTGTAACTTTAAGCTAAACAACACAGGATCCATATGATTTTGTATCCCACTGCTGTTATCAAACCATAGGACTAATACAGTGTACAGCAGAGGTAAGGCACTGTGCCTTATTATTTAGAATGCTTTATGTCATCATAACACTTTGCTAAGTTTTGGGAGAGTTAAATGAGTATTGTCCTGATCAGCATCCTCTTCCATGGAAGGTCCCAGTTCAGCTTCCAGGCAGTTGGAGTTTGCATTTCACTGGGCAATCACCCTTCCTTCCTACAGCTGAGAAGAACAAATGGCATCTCACTCTTTAAAACTGTACTTCCTAGCAACATGTTTGAAACTACAGCTGCCTGATATGGCTAATGAATTTTACAATCAAAAGCTAAAGTGAATTAGCTGTAGCAGATGTTTTTTCTCTGGGAACCACCAGACCTTTCTGGCCACTCATTTATCCTTCAAGAGGATAAAACTTTGCACTTCTATTATGTGCTGTCATTGGAGCATTGCACAACTTTATCAAACTTTTTTTCTTTTTAATCCTAGAAACTGAATTAATTTTCAGCAAAGTTTTTTTTTTTAATATGTGTCTCCCTTTAATCACATTTCCTGGGGAACATGTGTACTGTAAGGTTGGAGAGCAGATTATGGCTTTCAGAAAGGCATTTTCAAAAGAAAACTGCCCTCTCACTCCCAAGGCCTCCATCTGAAGGCCCTCTGGTTTTGTGAAGAGGAAAAAATTAATTACTATTTTAATAATGAAGCCAAGCCTGCTGAAAATCCTCTTAGAAAGTAGCTGGGTGATGTAATGGCTAGCAGGGGGGATATTGAAAACAGTGACCACACAGTCTGCCTTTCGCTTTTTCTATTCAATCCTGTAAGATGATACGGACTGCTGGACTGCACATTAGGGAATTAAAAGCATAACATTGCCTGCTTGGAGAAAGGGGTGATACAGAGATAGCAGGTCACTCTAATATTAACATGTGCTTTAACCTTTCCAGTGACCTGCTGTCATCGGAAAGGGGCGCAGCAGGAGGGAAGGGAGAGGAAGACAATGATTTAGCCAGAATGATATGTAGATAAAGAAGGGACCTCTCAGTTGTGTGTTGGGGGGTATTTATTTACTTTGCTCATTGTCAAATTTTCCTATACCAATCGGATAGCATCATTTTTTTAAAAACAAAAAAAAATGGTTTTGGAAGCCCAGTTGTTCAGATATCATAAAGCCTGCGGGCAATGGTCAGGAATGCAGACGTATGTCTGATCATAGCAGTATGGTTCAAGTGTGTACGTGTATCTGTGCCTGAGTGTGTGTGTTGTATCCACAAATCAAAAGCTCTTTTCTTGCAAGTTCATGGTAGACAGTCAGAACAAGAGATAACTTCTGGCTCCACAGATCTAATCTTGTAATTCTACTGTAATTGTAATCCTAGCATAACTGTCCTCCTTTTCTGCTTTAGGATTAGAAATACCTACTGTTGTTCTCGTGTCCTTATATGTTATTTCTTGTTCTTCAGCTTCAGAAGCCACCAACCTCTGCATCCTTCTATTTTTTCTTAAACATATCCACAGTATTATCACAAACAGGAACAGCTATACAAATAAACCATCAAATATATAACAAAGAGGAAGAAGTTAAACATATGACAGTATAATGGTGAAGCATTTCAGGACCAATCTATACACTGAGTCCATCCAGCAGTGAAGGTCTCATCTGAAAAGAAGAGTCTTTATCAACAAACTAATTCTTTTTCTCTAGATCTCCTTTAATGAAATGAGAGTCACTGGAGAATATCCTTTTGGTTTCAGTTCAGCTAAATGTATATATGAATTGCTGAGCTAGATAGCGTTGCAGTGCTACTTAGTCTGCTCTGCAACCTCAAAACTAGCATGCAACATTCAAGTGCAAAGGAAGAGTAAGTCCTGCTACTGGTGCTGAAAAGAAACTGCATTTCTAGTTTCTGTCCATGAAATGCTGGGGAGGGGCAATGTCTTGATCTTTGCTTCAAGCATCAAAATGTCTTGGGCTACCTTGGGAGACCAATCCTCATACATACATATAGCCAATCTAGACGGGCTCAAATAACAACAATAGTATTGTTGTTGTTGTTGTTGTTGTTGTTGTTGTTGTTATTATTGCTTAGTCATAAGGCCATATCAGAATACAAAATACAGGACAATAACACCATATATAACAAAACAGAGTAAAAGGAAGTACAGAACTAAAAGGAAATACAAATCATATTCCTATATCACCTCTACAATTTACCCCAATCAGATCCACATATGCAGTTCTCAGTTGTACTGTTTTATTCAGATAAAGGACTGTATTTAGATATTTTCCAATTTGGAAAGTGCATTTATAGCAGCTCATTCATTCAACGTGCCAGCCTTATTGAGGGTAGCTACTGTATATCCTTCTGAGCTTTTACTTCCAAATTCTTTGTGCAGTAGTCTATTTAACAGTTGGACAAGAAACAGGGAGCCACAACTCCTAATATACAGTAATCTGTAAGTTATATACCAGGTATATACTGTAACTATACTAAATCTAAGTGACAATACATTCGACAATACATTGAGATTTAGTCTGTTCTATCAGACACAATTTTGGAAGCCTGTCAGTTTCCATAGAATTGATTCTTCACCGGTATTTATATTCCCTAATTTTCGACAAAGAACATTGTGTATATGTCTGTAGCTTGAATCATGTCAACTGGATTTCTATTTTCTCAGTGGAAACGTTTCGCTCCTTATCCAAGGAGCTTCTTCAGTCTGAGCAAAGTTAGTAAGGGAATCCTTAAATATGTTTCTAGGTGGCTTTGTGACCTTGCACCTGGGGCTAGGTCATGGTTATTTTTCAGATGTTATTTCTAAGTCCCTTTATCATCTAAAGGAGGATCGTTAAGATTACCATGCTGCTGTTGAGCTTGCGAAATGGTCTTAATCTTCCTAGGCACAGAAGACAAAGCAGGAAGGAAAATAGGGGAAAGATTGTGCCTGAGGCCCCCACCTCTATTCAAGGAAGGATTTTCCAAGTTGGCATAAATGGATTCCTTGACCCCTCTCTCAAACCACCTATCTTCTCTGTCTAAAATGTGAACATTAATGTCCTCAAATGAGTGTCCTTTTTCCTTTAGATGAAGATAAACTGCTGACTCTGGTCCTGTGGTGTTACTTCTCCTGTGTTGAGCCATCCTCCTGTACAAAGGTTGTTTGGTTTCTCCAATGTAGAGTTCAGAGCACTCCTCACTGCACTGGATTGCATACACTACATTTGTTGCATGAGAAGAAAGCCATATCCGCAGTGAATTACTGAGATGAGTCCTCAGAACAACACATTAGATTAGAATGAATTCTGTAGGATCGTAAGGCTCATCCTGGCCCTGATCTTCCCCTCTTGACGTATCACCTGAAACACAAGGTTCATTCTGCCTCATGAGAGGACTGGTGTAGCTGACTACGCAATTCATCACAATCCTATAGCGGAGGTTTAAAATTGAAAACTGACATAGCAATTCATGATATTGCACTATCACCATGAATTTTAAAAATCTAACATGGATCAATTTGCCCAGGGAATTGTCCATCTTTGGGTATAGTGGATAAGTAGATGAGAAACATTGGACCGAGCTGCTTGAGGAAATGTAAGCAATAGTTATTTATTTATCACAATTGAATCCCTCCCTTTTCTAAACAGTGCTTAGTGGGTTGGTGAGGGGGAGAGGGAAATCAATTATTTTTCTCACTATTCGGTTAGCCAATTTTTTGCTCAATCCATTGCATCAGGATGACTTGCCACTAATGAAACAAATAAAATAAAATCAACAAGAACTCCAGCAACTGTAAGCATCAGATTTACAGTAGCTCATGGATATTTCAGCTCAATAAATTCAGTAATGCAATAGCATGGAAGCTACTGACTTGGATCTGTGCCATATATGGGGGGGGGGGGGGGATATCACCAATTCTTGGAAATTTCTATAAAAAGTGGGCACACTTTTGTTCGTGTCTGTTTAAAATCTATTTAAAATAAATTATAAAAAAATAGACTTCAGTAAAGGCTTCTGGTGGTCTGGATCACTTCTTTGAAGAATATTTACCATAATCCTTAATTCTAACCTCAGCATGATAAATATGAGTTAACAAACTTTTGGGCCTCTGGTTGTATCAACGTGCTACAGGATATGACATCATAATGGCAAAAATATGAAACAAATGAGCAAAATGGTGAACCCTATACTAAGTACTACTTTCTGCTCCATTTTCCCTTTAAAAAAAACACTGTGAAATGTCACCTCTGGGATGAAAATTAATACCCAATGGAAGAACAAAAATTACCAACAAAATGAATATATAATATTTTAAGTTCAATAGATGATACAGCTATATGCATGTATATGAGCTCACATCTTGAGCTTGAAAACGCTGGAAATGAACACAGATTGAAAATTAGAATGCACTAATGGGATAAGGATTTTTTTTCCAGTTAAGATTATGAATTTTGTGACAGTTCAATTGCTTTGATATCAATATGGCTTTTTTAATGAATTCCAGCAGGTGAATTAAAAAAAATGCTCTCATAAAATATAATGATAATTATGCAAGTTAATGCTAGCCTCAGGTTACAAATGTACATTTTCTATTTCTAAAAATGTTTAAAAGCCTTTTAAAAGTACTAGACATTGCTAATATCTCAAATGTATGCATGCATTTATACAAAAGTTAATGCTATCTGTTGGTTACAGCTAATACACTCCATTGCTAATTCAGCCCCATTTTCTCCTGCAGTATAGCTAAATGCATGGAATTCAGTTTTATTTCTACAGGCAAATAAAATGTGTTTCTGCTGTTGAATTTCATTTGAATATTACACAATGGTTTTCCAGTTCTTTTCCAAGTAAAGGGTTTCATTTTGGAAGTGAGCATGATGATAGCATTGCTTCTTCCAGTTTCTTCAGGCTGGGTGGTCATCATCAAAGCTTCTCCATTGCAGAGAACCTGGGAAACACACTGAGTTTTGCACATCAATCTCAAAATAACCTTTCATTCCCTGAAACAGTAAAGGCAGGGGATGTCCCCTCTCTTTCAGAGGGGCTCATTTATAAGTCCAGGTAGCATCTTTCAACATTTTTAAGCCACTCAGTCATAATTCTCAACAATGGGACCACTGTACCATTAAGTAGAGGTCTTTGTCCACCCAAGAAATTATCATTGAATGGAAACGTACACATCATTCCTTCATCATGCTATTTCAGTGCTGTTTCCAAGGACTTGTTCTGAGATGACACAGGCCTTTTTGTCTGAATGCCTAAAGCAGTGCTTTCCAAACTGCCGCCGTTGGCGACATACCAACGGCGGCACCAGCAGCGGCGGCGCGCGTGTGCACGGTGGCGGCGCAGGGGGGTGCGCGGCGGCGGCCTTGCTAAAACACAGAAGCGCTGATGGCATGCCGCCGCCGCACATGCCCCTGCGCTGCCTCCGCGCGCACCCCTGCGCCACCACTTTGCAACACACTAAACTGTGTGTTGCAACACACTAAAGTGTCGCGACACACAGTTTGGAAAGCTATGGCCTAATGCCTAGATTCTGAATGTCATATATGTGAGTATAATGATCCCTGCCTCTCTGCATTTTTAAAAGATTCTTCTAATTAAAAAAAAGATGGGAAGATAGCATGCTGTGTAGCAGCCTCAGGTATAATATTTATGACCAAAAATACGTCTGGGCCCCAAATAGACCTCAAAAATATCCCTAAAAAATTAAAATAGTAGGTGACTGCAATCCAGTGCTTTGTTTAAAATGTATCCACATGCACAGGAAAAAAGACAACAGAAAGCTAAGGTGATTGAAAGCATCCTGGAAGATTGGAGGGCAAATGGATCAGGTCCATTATGGCAACCATTGTGAAAAGTAATGTGCTCACTGGCTGAAAAACTGGGAACTCCAGGCCAAAGGTTAACAATCTTGGCCCATTGTGTTTGTGTCAATGTTTGATTTATTCTTTCAAATATTGTATGTATGCTTCCCCATAGTAAAGGTAAAGGTTCCCCCCGCACATTTGTTCAGTCGTGTCCGACTCTAGGGGCCGGTGCTCATCTCCGTTTATTAGCCGAACAGCCAGTGTTGTCCGAAGATGCTTCCACGGTCATGTGGCTGCATGATGCGTGCGGAACGCTGTTACCTTCCCACCAAAGTGGTACCTATTAATCTACTTGTATTTGCATGCTTTCGAATTGCTTTCGAATTTTGAATTTCAAATTTCGAATGCTTCCCCATACTTAGTCCTTTATCAGTCAGTCAGTCTTTATTGCGATCTCAGACCAGTACATGAAATATATCCATAAGGGGCCTATGACCATCTACAACAGTCTAGTTTAAAAACCAGTAAATAGGCTCCAGGCTAGAAACCAGGAGACTGTGAGTTCTAGTCCAAACTTAGGCATGAAAGCCATGGGTGACTTTGGGCCAGTCACTCTCAGCCCATGACATCAGGCTCGGGCGACAAGCCAGTCAGTTAATTCAGTTAATTCCTGTTGCAACCAACTGATCAACATTCAGTTGATCTGAAAAAGCAGACCCTGCACATGCGGGGAAAATGCTAGGAAGAAAAAAAAAACTCATTACCAAAGTTGAAATACATCTATAAGAACTAGAAGTCATAAGTAATACCAAACAAAGGTAATCTAACTCTAGGCTGTAAAACTGATAATATCTAAGATCACATAAAATATAGTAATACCTAAAATTACATAAAATACACCTAAATAGCAGAAGCATGAACTGCCAAGGTCCGGCAGGTCTTACACACTTCGGCCCGAAACCTAGCAGTGTGCGCTGAAATAAATGGGAGTTCATCTATAAGTAGCATCTGACCATAAGCTCAGGATATCTGCTGGTCAAAGGGAGAATAAACCTGGTTGAATGTCTCCATAAAGGAAGCAACAAAGAAGTACCTGTTCCATGTTGTCCACCAGAGCCTTCCAGCCAATGTTATTTTTATATATACATTTACCATCCAAAAATGCAGAGCGAAGGGCATGAGAGTGGGCAAGGGAGAAAGGTTTCCTATGGCTTGGTGTTTCTAACCGTGCAAGATAGCCAGCCATAATAACTACATATCTAGTATTTACTGATGTCAGGAAGGCCAATGCTTAGTCCTTAGATATTCTTGTTTGCTTGGGAATGGATGAACTTCCAATTTGGTGCTACAGGTAGGTGGATGATATGTCAAATTAACTATAATTCCAAGCAAGCAATATGATAAAGTGCCTGAGGTTATACTATGGTTAGCCAGAAGAAAATTCTTGGAAAACAGAAATGCTTTTTTGTTCAATGCATGGCAAGAAAACCCACTGATATAGAGCCAAAAAATTCAAGCAAAGCCAATAAGAGTTTTTCCATGAGTAATCCCAAATATATCATTGTCTACAGACGTTGGCCAAAAATGTCCATGTAATAAAATAAGTTTAGTATAATTCATATGTGACAGAATATATACCTTATCTATGTGGTGATGTTCTCAGTGTAGAAAAAAAAATCAGAGAGGAAATATTTCTATACAGTAATTTCCAGTTATTAATAGCTTTGGTGATGGCTTTACTCAGAAAGTCATCACTATCAGCAATAAAAACCTCTAGCTTCTGAGCTGTAATATATTAACTGTACAATAACTTCTGTTTACTCAGAATATTCCTTATTGGACTTAAATTGCCAATTAAGAGGCTTCTACGTATTCCAGCTTTTAATAGAATCCAAGGACATTTTAACATTGTTTTATCATAATTTACTGATATGGTTTTAGCTGTTGCTGGTTTTATTGCTACTCTATTGTTTCTTGAACTTGGAGATGGGCTTGAGAATGGGATACAGTATGTTTTAAACCACTGCTCCACTGTTATTGTGGATTAGCTTTCGAAGCTGTCTTTGTCAGGGCTAAGTTATGGGCATCTGTGGGTGGTGAGCCAGGAGGTAGTTACCAGAACTATGGAAAAAGTTCAAAATTAAACTGCGAATGAAAACTGAATGACAAACCAGGAAGTAGATTGAAAGCAACTCAGGTTAAAACTAAAGAGTAATCAAAGTAATTAAGAAGAAAGCAGAGCTGAAGGAAATCTTGTTACTTAAGCAAAACTCCATTTCCTATAGAGGAGGATCCAATGGTCTACCTGAGTTAGTGGAACACACTAAGGACTTGGGATCAACCTACAGAAAACAGCTCCTGATCAAGTCCAGTTAATCCAGTATTATCTTCTATAATGGCAGTATCTCTCCAGGACCTTTGGTAGACTTCTTTTTTATCATCTGTATCATCTGTCTTGAACTAAGTCTCTGTTTCTCAAACTAAAACACAGAGGCAGGTTGTGAAGCCAAATGCTCTTGTTAGTTGAAAGGGAGGCGTGTAAATAAGCAGATAGCAAAAAAAGGCAACCAAAAGCAGATTAAACTCTTTGACAAAGTTCATATATAAGACAGCAAATGGATATGGAGAGAACGTTGTGTGGGTGTAAAAGTAGTTGTTCTGCTCTGTTATAAATGTATATGAGAGGCAGTTTGGTGTAGTGGTTAAAGGCACTGGGCTAGAAACTGGGAAATCCATGAATTCTAGTCCTGCTTTAGGCACAAAGCCAGCTGGATGACTTTGGGCCAGCTCTAGGAAGAAGGCAATGGCAAACCACTTCTGAAAATGTTGCCAAGAAAATTGCATGGACTTGTCCATGTAATTACCAGGAGTCAGGAACCCCTTATATTGGTTGTATATCAACTTAATGGCCATGGCTTCTACCCATACTACTATAGCTTTAGCTTACTGAACAGATTGAGAATTTTCTCTCAGGGATCTTCAGCTTCCTCTCTTTCTACACTTAATAAGTGAAGAACTTTTGGTACCTTAGTGACTTTCCTGAGCATTTCTCTGTGATAGCAGCTGTGTTCAACATTCAGACAAAGGAAGAATGCTCACTAATTATTTCAAGGTTTACCTGTCTCCATCTGTGAGGTACATAACAATTTGGGAAGCTAAATTTTGAGGCTAATACAAGAGCTAAGTTGCTGAAAAGGAAAAAAAGATACATTGAAATTTTGACTTGAATGAAATTATTCCTCTATTCTCTTGTTGGGGACACATAGCATGAGATCAGGCGTACCTCGCTCTCAAACTCTGGACATCCTTTATCTTATATTGGATGATTAAACTGCTATCTTTCCTTCATCCTGGAAAGCACTGCATGCACCAGCATTCCAGGGAATTCTGTTTGCTGCTGCCCGGCCTATTTCTTAGCTGAACATTTAAACTTTCCTTAACAAAAAAAATTATATGTAAGTTGTAGCAAATGAAAGACACAAGAACCACCTGGTTTATATTATTATTTGACTGTGATGTGAATAGAATGTTGTTGTTTTAATTTAGTAAACATGAGTTTTTTAACAACATTAACTTGATTTCGTCATTCTGAGTAGTTGCTGAACTTTATAATATGATAATAACCTATATCAGCACAGCTTTCTTTTTAAATATCATTGCTCAATATGGGAAAAACAAATTTCCTCCAGCATGAAAGGTTCCTTTCTTCATGGCAGGAACATATTGTTAATGGGCAATATAACAATCCTGATAATAAATAAATAAGATTTTAAAAAACATGCAAAATCAATTTAATTTGTTACAACAAATTAAAAATACATACAAAACCAGTTTAATTTGCTCCTTGACCAATTGGTATTTTGCCTTTGAAGATCATTGAAAACCAAAACGGAGCCAAGGCTATCTCAACTTTTCTAAGAATAAAAGAGACATGCAGACACACACTTGTTTATGATTCTGCATGATACAAAATGTAGGACTCTCTCTCTATGTGTAAGAGAGTTGTCCTATTTCTTAAACGGCAGTCCCCCATTTTTCAGAGCAATTAGCCAACCTATTCTGAAATTCCGGGGATTTTCTAAAGATTATAATAGATACAATCCAAGACGTTAAACCAATTTCTCCATTTTCACAGAATCCTGAGAATACAGTTTTCTAAGAGAAATTAGGGATCCTTAACAGAAACGGCAGTTCTTAATATCCTTTGTGGAAGCCATGCTAGTTTGTAGGCTCAGCATGCCTATTAAGATGAGTGACCCCTCCAGAAATTGTGAGTGCCAGCAAATTGTCTTCTAGACATGAAAATGTTATTTATAGTGTATTTACTTCTAACATTTGCTCATATTGTTTGCAAAGTGAATTCATTACACATGGCCACCACTTTCTCCCACCATGCTATTTTAAAAATACAATGTTGGAAAAGCCCCATGCATTTTAGATCCCTTCTGACAATTTGAAGTCATGTGGAACCTAGCTCACACTGCAAAGCACTGAAAGTCTCGATCCTTTTTTTTAAGGGCTGTGGAGCAGATATTCCACGACATTCACTTCTCCCCCTATTAAAACACGGTGTCACAGACTGCAATGTGAATAATAGACTGAGCAGCATTAAAGACCATTAAAAAAGAAACTTATTTCACTTGCTGCAAAGTTTTGCTCTGAGGGCTGTGTAAACAGAGCACTGTCTCTTTAACTGATTTTATTTTCTCCCCCCTCTCTCTTTTTTTAGTTTAAAGATTACATTTAATATCTATTTCCCAGCAGTGTACAAACTGACATCATCTACTCATAAAAGTGGAATGCTTTGCTTTTTTAAGCTTCAAGCTGAATAACAAATTGCCACAGATGACAGCATAAAAGAATAACAGAATAGAATCAAAACAAAATTCATTGTCAACAGAAACCCCCTGCTGAGGAATTTCAATTTCATATATCTAATTATCCCTGTCAGTTGGAGGAACTGACAAAAAGCATTCTTTGTTCTCTCTTTCTGCCTCCCGCATCTCACTCTCAATTAATTCCAGCATACAAATATGACTAATTGTCTTTGCAGTGCTCAAGAGCTTTGTATATAAATGTTCATGAACTGAAAATGATTTGGAGGGTATTCATGAATCGATTTATGATATTTGAACACAATAGGCATGCATAATTCAGGTGACCATGTTAGCACCCTCACAAGCCCTTATTACAGAGATTAGGCAGGATTCTCATTTCATGTCCCGCTCCCTCCCCCTTCCATATATGCTTTGTGACAATAATTCACTTTGCACCTATTTAAAGAGGAAGAATTATATGTCTACTGTGGCTCATAGAAACTACCAACAACCATTTAAATCATATACGGGGGTGGTCAGAAGAAATGAATATCAAGCACTTTGAGAAGCATGGTGGCTTCATTCAATTAAAGCTTTTGGTCCCAAAGCAGAGATTCTTAGGCCCAGCGGAGGGTTGTACATGCTCGGCTGGGTGTGAGAACGTCCTCTGTCAAACTGAAGCTCGGCTTTAAACAGAACTCACTACTTGTTAAGCCAGAGAGAGGGGCCTAGGATGTCCGGTTCAAGTGCAAGCAGATAGATCAAGCTGCCAAAGTTGAGAGATGTAATCAAATCTTGGGTACAAGAGATTGGACCAATCCAAATGTACCCCATATGCTATATATGGGTACATTCCCCTACATTCAGACGCACACATGCGCGCACACGCACACACAACCCCATCATAAGGTAACGCATCCCAAAATACGTTTCTGCACAGAAGATAACTGTGCAAATAATTGCCTTATTTCCCTTTTCTTATTTTCCTTGATTTTGCTTTGAATTTACTGTTTTTCAATAAATACATTCAAAAAGCACTGTACAATTGCTATTTTAAACTGAAGATAAATTAAGTGATGCTGTCAGACAGTAAACAGATGCAGATTACTCTCAAGCCTTAATGCTAATAATTCAGTAAAAAATCGCTGCTTTAAAAATTTCAGTCAGATCTATACTGTTTTGAAAAGCAGAATGTGACTCCACAAAGTTATATTGCATTGCTATTTCACCCAGCACTTAGCAGCATCTAATGAGAGTAGTACCTTCAGTTCTTAAATGCAGTGAACCTCACAACCAAGGGCAAAACCCTGTCAAAATCAAGTATTTTTAAATCACATTGATTTCCATCATGGAACGTTAATGTATAACATATTGTATGGCTTGGTACTGATCCAAAATGGAGGGGGAGGGTGTAAAAACAATACAAATGCTGCATTATGAACCCAAAACACAACATTGTGTAAGACTGAAGTGCTGGGTCATCCCATTCTTTCTGAGTAAGCTCAATTCCTTAGTCTAACATGTTGGGTGGAAACAGCCTATTCTTCCAGTATTAGATCTTTTCTACATGAGCTCTATAACATATAGAAATAAGATTAGGATTCCACCCCTTCAGGGTTCAAGTGGTGGGCTGAAAATTTGAATATTCCCCAATCTGAAAAAAATACCAAATTAATATATCAGGAATGTGTCTAGAATTTACTCACTCATTGCTCATTGTTTAGATGCATTTTTCCCCCTCTCTCTCTCACTCACTCACTTTCTAACATCAAGAGACATTTAAAATTTACTCTGATGTGTTACACCCTATTTTACCACCTCAGAATTCTACAACTTCATTCAATTTAATAGCTAGGTTGGGCTTTAAACTATGATATTTCCTAATTGATAAGCATTTTGTTAAATCCAAGTTTAATTAAGCACTGATCCCCAGCCAACTCATAATGCATTCAAGTCATTCTTGGACAAATTATTGATATGCATCACTATAGTTAGGTTTTTGCAACATGGCTTCATTTTGACCATACCTTAGGTGATCAGTTTGTCTTATTCCATCCAGGTCTGAGTATCGCCTATTTCTTCTAGGTGTAGGATCCTATTGTAGGATCCTAGGATCCTCCCTTGGATCCTATTTGTCTTAATGATATCTTGGCCTTTCGTAAATTTGATCTCACATACTGTATGTTGTTAGATTACAATCCCCATTTTCTGTAACTATTAGCAATGCTGACTAGAATTATGGGAACTGTATTCTTACCCAGTAGTTTCTTTATAACTTCAGGGACTTTAACTGCCTTATAAACCAAACGCTAGTCTCAAGCCAGAATTACATAGGTAAATGGTTTTTTATTTAAATGTGGGCAGTGTTGTATTAAATTCCTAAAATATGTGAACATCATGTCCATCGCTATCAAAGTATGTTCTGTTTGGCCATTTCAGTGAATACAGATCTCCTTCTACAATCATTGCCTTCATGCTGCATATACAGTGATTTCTATAGGATAGAATTAGTGTCTCATAATCCAGGCAGCCTTTTAATTAGGACTTGGACAGATTAATTGCCTTAAATATGCCACTCCCCTAAAATCAACCAGTTGAACTGACTCCTTCTGCACATACGTATCCATGGACGCATGACACGTATGGCAACTTTACAAAATGAGTGTTAATGCTATTGCCAAAGCCAAAGGATCATAAAATATGACATCTTTTCAGATTAGCCAGTGACAATTGTGTTGCTTTGGCACATTTAATTCTGATGAGTCTCCCCAAAGGCATGGCAAATTTTCACTATTTGTGAAATTAGTGATTCAAACCCACTATTGTCCCAATTTAGCTTTTGCTCCAAATTTCAGCTATAAATACAGTATATACTTTGTCCTTTTATGTACCTGCTAATTTATATTTACCCCTACTATTTCTCGAATTGTATCACTCAGCTTTTGTAAAGCAGTTTGGGAATATGGCAGATGAAAGATGTCACTGTCAAGTATACCCATATTGTCCTATACCAATTGGCATATGTTTAGATACACATAAATCACGGCTGATATAGCTTCTGTTGCTTCTCAGCTTGTCTGGTATGGATATGATATAGTATGATACATAGGCCCTGAAATGCCTTTGCCACTGACAATATATGCCACTTTTCTTTTTAAGGGTATTTATAAAAGAGAAAGGAAAGGACTGTGAAAGATTGCATGGGAGGATTAGATCAGTGGCATTGACAGCAATAGTGTCCAAATGTCACAAAGGACCCAAATAATATGTCCAATATTGAATGCCTGTGGTGGATAGTTTAAAAGCTGAAAATCTATTTTGATTTCAGAAGTAAATGAGAGTGATTGATGCTGGGAACCCAGTGCCCGATATGAGCCCTTCTGTATCCCTGCTCAAATAGAGAAAGCAGGTGCAGTCATAGAAGTTTCTGATTATTTATGGCTTTTCGATACTTTGTGGGTTTAGCTGGTGAGAAAAGTTTTAGGCCACTCACATGGACAAAACCCACCCGACTGTCTAGCCTGATTAAATTCGCATTGTTGCACGAGCACATGGCAGGCAGCGGGAACATTATGAAATCTCACCGCCTGTGCCATGGCAACTGAAGAAGCAGCTCATGGGAAGAATGTGAATAATAGAAAATAGCAATATTTCTCTTTGTGTTTTCACCCTTGACAGTTTTATCCCCGCATCTGCCTGATGTCCAGTGCACAAGTGGAGGGCTTGCTGTAACCAAGTGCTTCTCAGGCAGTCGCTGGCCTCATCTTCCACTCTGAATTTCCTCTACCCGTGATCACTGGATGAGGGAGAGAAGTTTTGATGTAGCAAGGAACTGGGAGGGATAGATTTTAGAACGATCTATTGCCTGAACAGCAATCTCACTGCAGCGTTATAGATTTCTCTCTGTGGACTGAGACTGATTATTAAACAAACATGTTGAATGGCAACAGATTGTCAAATCAAGCCTCTACGAATTCAGTTAGCAGGCAGTGAAGAATTTCTGGGCTAATCTATTTCAACGTTTTTAATCTACTTTATCAAGACTTTTTTGTTGTTCAGTCGTTTAGGTAGTATTAAAAAAAAGGAAAAGAAAGCAGTTTGCTGAACCAACACACTAGTCATAAACTTCATTGTCTGGGGTGTATCTACCAACCACTTTTTTGAGGAAGCGAAATATCTTACTTGTATGGATCTAAGTAATTCATTCATTCTGCCTCAAGTTTTAGTTGGTTGGCACATAAAGTTCTGAAAGCAGTTGTGTGCGTGAGGTTGGATGGGGCTCATGTGTGCTGATTTCTGCATTTCTAATACTGAAAATCAATTTGATCCTGTCCATGGAAATACCTGACCCAATGCAGATTACAAAAAAAAAAATGATTAGAAAGGTAACTTTACTTATTTTATGTATTTGCTTCCTGTTAAAAGAAATCTCAAAGCAGTTAAATCATAAGATGATTTATTCAAAGTGCTTCAGATGTAGTCCCATACCCATTTACGTAGAGCCAAGAATTGTTGAACTCAGTGGAACTTTTTTCTAAGTAGACAAGTACGCAATCACATGCTAGTATGTTAAACTTCTTTAACAAATACTGTATATTTGTAAAATACACTTTCATCAATTTGCTCCAGCACCAAAATTCAAAGGTATCAATTTTTCTTTGTTCAGCCTTTCTTGTGTGCAAATTTCACAGCCTTACGTTTCAACCGGGAATACCATGGCCTTGCTCATATGTACTTTTGTTGCCAGTGTGATGACTCTGTACTTTAATATTTTGTCTAGATCTGTCAAAGTCTTTTTCCCATATAGCAAAAGTCATTTTTTATATATAGCTACAGTCATTATCCCTGTGAATTTTAGAGTCTAGGAAGATAATGTCTATTGCTCCCTGCCTAAGAAAATAAAGTCTATTACTCCTCAACTTCTCTACATGCATTGATTTGGCATTGCCTGTTGACATAACGTTACTTTGTTATATATAATACTGATCAGCAGACTAACTTTTGAACTACATTTTCAACAAGAGAGTCCTTAAGTCTTCCTCCCTTCCAAACATCAAAGTGGTATAACTGGCATATCTGAAGCTGTTGGTGTTTTTCCCAGCAATTTCAGTTCCAATTTCTATCTCTTCTAATGCAGCATTTCTCACAATACTGTACATTCTGCATGTAAATTAAATAAATGGCAGTATACAACCCTGGCATACTCCTTTCCCAATTGTGAGCTATTTAGTTTCTCCGTATTTCATTCCAACTCTTGCTTTCTGATCGTCATACAAACTCTTCAAATGGCAGATGAGGTGGCCCAGAACACCTATGGTTTTAAGGGCTATCAACAAGTTGTTATGTTCTACCAAGTCAAAGACTTCAAATAACCAGTAAAGCAAAGATAGACTTTTCCATTTATTCACTGTTAGCAATGTGATCTCGGATGCCTCTGTCTTTTTTAAATCCAGTTTGTACATCTGGCAGTTTTCATTCCATGTATTTTGAAATCTGGATTTCAAAAACTTGACCATAGCTTTGTAATATGTGAAATAAGTGCAATTGTTCAGTAGTCTAAGCATTTGTTAACACTGCCATTTTTGATACTAGAAAATAAATGGATCTAATATGGGGTGAATTTCTGGAATATGTCTTTGTTAAAGGGAAAGGAGTAAAACCAGATCAATATATATTATATTTTTGGAGAAGAGGGCTTATTAAGAATCAGTAATAATAAAAATGTATGATAAGAAGAAGTAAAGAGATAAGGAGAGTTACAAGTCCCACGGGTGATGGGTGCACTTAGAGGTTAAGTTTATAAAGTTATATGTGTTATGTTTTGGTTGTTTGGTTGATTTTTTTGTTATTATTGATTGTGTGTTTTGTTATTGTATTTTAAAAATAAAAATTATTAATAAAAAAAATTAAAATAAATGGATCTTTTCCAATCTCTTGGCCACTGTATAACCTTGCATTAAGAAGTCTTTTTGAATGGCTGCAAATTTCATGATATTGTGCTAAGCCTGCAATGCAGAAGCCCTACTAAATGTGGTGGGGGCAAGTAAATGAAGATCAGTGACAAACAACACATACACAGATAGAAGAACATAGGTAGCTCCAAATATTAAACCATGTGGGAGTGGGAAGGAGTAGGAATTTATTATAAATGCTGCATCTCTCCTGCTTTCAGATGAAAATAAAACCCTGGGACTCTGCCCAGGAACCAAGAAATGGGACGTTATAACAAGAAATCCTTCCCAGAAGTGACTGTCTGAGAAGCTGGTCAAGCTTCTGTAATAACAATGCCAGAAATATTGCACATGTGAAAAGAAAAGCTGGCTTTTTCTCCTTTGGAAAAATGCTGATGAAGGGAAAAGATACATCAAGTTACATACATAAAAGGGAAGGTCTTCTGTGGCAGGCTTAAAGGGTAGTGTGGATTGCTTCTTAGTAAGAAGATCAATGTACAGTACTTTCTCAGGACCAACTTTATTTATTCTCGCTCCTTATCTTCCAGGAGTATCCCTGCAAGAACATACAGTATATCTATTTTTTTTATTGATTGATTGATTTGATTGATTGAGTGGTTTGAGAGAGGGGTCAAGGAATCCATTTATGCCAACTTGGAAAATCCTTCCTTGAATAGAGGTGGGGGCCTCAGGCACAATCTTTCCCCCATCTTCCTCCCTGCTTTGTCTTCTGTGCCTAGGAAGATTAAGACCATTTCACAAGCTCAACAGCAGCATGGTGATCTTAACGATCCTCCTTTAGATGATAAAAGGACTTAAAATAACATCTCAATATAACCATGACCTAGCCCCAGGTGTAAGGTCACACAGCTACCTAGAAACATATTTAGGATTCCCTTACTAACTTTGCTCAGACTGAAGAAGCTCCTTGGATAAGGAGTGAAACGTTTCCACTGAGAAAATAGAAATCCAGTTGACATGATTCAAGCTACAAACATACAGTATACTCTATGTGGATAGCTACAGTGGGCAACAAAAGCTGAGATTCCAGGAACTGCTGCATTCCCATTCATGTATAGTACCAATTCACAACACTTTCTTACAGAATATATTTTTTTACTTGTCTTCAGTTTGTAGAATATTATATTCTGAGGAGCAAGTGTGAAACACACAGTATAAACCTGCAGTGTTATATGATCTATTTCAGAGCACCAAGTCTTAGCCTAACCCAGATTTAATACAAGACTGTTGCTTTATTTGCAAGTGTTCCTGAACTTCGACATTTCAATCTTTCCAGTCCCTCTTGTTAATTTTGCTCACACTGCCTAGATTCTCAGATTGGACAGCCAGTATACTATATAACATAGCTTTCTGTGTGTCACGACACAATACTGTGTCGCCTGCGGGGCCCAGGTGTGTCGCGTCAAAACCCGGAAGCGCTGATGGCGCGCCGCTGCCGCCACGCACATGGCGGCGGCGGGCCATCAGCACTTCCAGGTTTTCACATGGCACACTAGGACACTGCTGCCGCCACCGCTGCGGCACGTGAAAATCCGAAAGCACCGCAGCGGTGGCACTTCTGGGTTTTTGCGTGCCGCTGCCACTGCGGCGTTCCAGGGTTTTGCGTGCCACCACAGCGGTGGTGCTTCCAGGTTTTCTCGCGTGCCGCCGTTGGTGTGTCACCACGGGAAAAGTTTGGAAAGCTCTGCTATATAACCATAATCTTCCTAGCACTAATTTTTCTGCTTAGATTTCTTCCCCATCAAATATGGAATTTTAAAACAATCTTACAGTTAATTATGGGAAAATTGAGACA
>JALMGJ010000003.1:192296724-192536724 GCA_023362775.1 Charina bottae
CAGTATCTTGATAACTTCAGGCAGATTGCAATATGTCCTCATTTCAGTTTATCCACACAGAGATCTTGTAACATAGATAAGTCAGGTCTGCAGAACCTATGGCTCCTGGACCAAATGCATCTCATCTGTCATGCACAGAACCCCACCAGGGACACTATAAACCTAACTGTTTTTATTGCCTTCCTGGCACTACCGAAGTAGGGGTTTGTCAAATGCATGGCAAGCCACAACAGGCAGTTGAGCGGCGGTGGTCAAATTGGTGAGCCACAAGGTATGAGGTAGAAAGAGGGCAACAAAAAATAGATAATGTATTGGGACTCCCTTTTTTAAAAAGGCCATTTATCTATCCTTATAATCTTCCAGACTCTGTTTCAGGAAACAATGGGGTGACTGTAGCATTCTTTCTTTGGCATATGGTATCCCCACAGCCTTTCAAAAGTGATAACCCATTGGAGACCCAGAACCTACCCACTGTGGCAGTATAATCAGCACTTTTTAAAGCCTATATTCTTATAACTGTTCCACTGTTCCCATGCCTTGTCCAAATATATAGGCAAAGTTCAGGAGAACAAGGAGAAAAGGGCCAGCACCTGACTTCTCTCTTTTTCGGATAATGAGATGAACTGACCCTAGTGGAAGAACGCAAATGAAGGGATCAGGATAACAGGGGAGAGCAGAGAGACGGGGATTCACTGGGGGCATTTCGCTCAGCCATCTCTAAATAAGATCTGTCTGCATGCTGTCTGTGCATATTCAATTGAAGGACAGCATACATGCATGTCATGTGCATATTTGTAAATGCACGGGCTCTGTGCAGACTTTCAACTGAAAATAGGTCAAGGTCAGAAATTTTTCAAGGGGGCCTAATCTGCAATGTAGGATGTAATTATAGTTTTTGTGTGCATGGTGTGAGCCATAACAACCTCACCTCAACTCATTTTTCTTGTAGATGGGTTTTGTTGCATGGAGTCATATTCCATGAAACAAATATAGTCAGCGGTCTTAAGAAAGTATTGGATATTTTTAGTAACACCGTCTTTTTCGTAAATTCACAAGATTTATCAGGCAAGCAGTCTCACTTTTTAGAAACATAGGAATTTGGCTTTCTCTGATTGAGATCACTGGCCCATCTAGTTCAATATTGTCTATACTGTCTATAAGTACTTGGAGTAGTTCTCCAAGGCTTCAGACTGGAATTTTTCCCAGTCTTAACTGGAGTGGCCAGGAATTATATCTGGGATCTTTTGCATGTGAAACTAGAGCCTGTACTACAGAGCTACCATCCTTCCCTTTTATCTTGGAAACATTGGTGACTATTCTGTAGATCAGAGCTTTCCAAACTTTTCATGTTGGTGACACACTTTTTAGACATGCATCATTTTGCAACACACTCTTACAGCAGGGCATCATTTCGCAACACACTCTTACAGCAGGGCACAAGGCAGGCACTAGAACCTGTGCGGAATCACAGCAGGTTTGGGGGAAGCAAGGCACAAGGCAGGCACTAGGACCTGTGCGGAATCACAGCAGGTTTGGAGGCAGGCAGGCACAAGGCAGGCACTAGGACCTGCATGGAATCCTGACAGGGCTCGGAGGCAGCAGCAGCCACAACACACCCAGACACTGCAGCCGACACACTAACGTGTCACGACACACAGTTTGGAAACCTCTGCTGTAGATATAGATTATGTAGATACTGTTCTAGTAGAGTCTAGGAAGATTGTTTTCTGGCTGAGAATAGGGAGGAATTGTACTTGGCCAGAATTTGAGTTCTCTTCATTTCCACAACCACTTATCTCATTAGCCATCCTGTTATTTCATAGTACAATATTTGCATTATTTGTGTTTTACACTACAAAAGTGCTCTTGGAACTGCATATTTGTGAATGTACATTTACAATCTTATCTTTAAAAATTAAAGATCTGATAGTATCAGAAAACAATTCTGGCAGTAAAGCAGCCCAGGTGGCAAACCCATCAAGCAAGACAAAGTTGACCTTGAATAACGTGACCTCTTCTTTTTTAGGGGGTAAACTTTGAAATCCCAAAAATGTATTTCCATGTTGGGAAGGGAAAGAAGAAGCCTTATTCAGTTGTTTAAAAAGGGTTTTAAAAGTCACCATGTGAATAACGATAAGCACTATTGAACAAGAAACACCTAATCTTCAAAGGCATCCAGGTTTTCAGGAGCAACATCAGCTCTAAGGAAGCCATATATGGACTTCACATCCATCATCTAGAGTCCTCTCCCACAATAAACAAAAGTATTTCTACCTTTCAATAGATCTGCCTCTGTAAATTATAACTGACTCTATTCTATAAATATAAGATTAGATACAATCCAAAAGTAGTCTTTGAAGAGAAAAACTTGTATTCTTCTAAATATGCTAATGTCACTTGGTCTATTTCACAGCGTACTATAAGATTGGCTCTATAGTTACCACCTTTGAGAGTCAGGTATCTTAGAATAAGAGTTCTTTCCAATACATCAGTAAATAATAATTTCTGAATACCTGCATGCCATATTGCACTTTGAGAGGGAGGGAGCAGCCACACCCAGGAAGTAAAGGAAAGGAATAGTGCTGAACATTATTTGCTGGAATTCAACTCTCCAATTTGTCAAGAGCTAACATAAGATTACCTAACCTATTAATAATGCATGCTAATATTAGACTCTGCGATAGATGATCCAAAGCCCACAATTACATATGAAGACAACAGAAGTTGCATTCTGATGTCCAAATCAGAGAATGTAACACACACACCGCCAATACAGTACAAAGCACATTGATGCCAATGCCAGTATGCATGGTGTACAGAAGAAAGGATTTGTCAAGCTGAAGGGCTACTGCCCTTCAGAAAAGATGGTAGCCAGCATACTCACCAAGACTCTAGCCTAAAGATTTTCATTGAAACAATAGGAGTCACCAGCTAGTACAGCAGCCATTGAGAAGGAAATGAAATTCAGGTCTGTAGGCACTGGCTTCCTGTACCCAAAAAGCTATTGAACAATAGATGGAAGAATGATGTTGCTCTTTTATCTCATTTCCTTGCCTAAAAAGACATACTTTGCATGCCTCCATGTGGCATGTCTTCTATTTGGTTACACTGTTCACAGACAGGAGGGAAATGATGAAAGCCCTGAGAATATTCTTTCTCTTCTGATTCTGACCTCTGTAAGTTAAGAACTTGCCTGACTTCCTGTCTTTCCATAATGGAGGGGAGCAAACGATAGGTTCTTAACTGTAAAGTAAAGGTAAACGTTCCCCCACACAGTCTTGTCTGACTCAAGGGGCCGGTGCTCATCTCTGTTTGTTAGCCGAAGAGCCAGTGTTGTCTGAAGATGCTTCCGTGGTCATGTGGCCGGCATGACGTGTGCGGAATGCTGTTACCTTCCCACCGAAGTGGTACCTATTTATCTACTTGCATTTTCATGCTTTCGAATTGCTAGGTTGGCAAGAGCTGGAGCGAGTACGGGAGCTCACTCCATCACACGAGGCTAGGGTCTCGAACCTCAGAACTTGCGACCTTCTGATCAACAAGCCTGATCATCATCAGTGCTTCTGGGTTTTCTGCGGTGACACACCAACTGCAGCGCGCAAAACCCAAAAGCAGCAGCAGCAGCAGCGCTTCCGGGTTTTTGCGTGCTGCCGCACTTCCGGGTTTTCCCGCGGCGACACACCAACGCCGGTTGGTGCGTCGCCGTGGGAAAAACTTTGGAAAGCCCTGACCTAAAGTTATATGAAATAAATTGAACAGATGAAGTTATATGAAATAAATTGAACAGATGAAGTCAAAATCAGGGACCAATTGAAGGGACTGAATTCAAGAGGCAAATTCAAAAGGAAGGAGTCACTGCTAGGGCAAAAGAAACAAAGAAGAAAGGGAAAAAAGAGGGCAAAGCCCAAACTGTATCATTTCAGAGAGAAAATCTGTAGAATAAATCTTAATTAAACTCAGATCAAACAAATTCATTTGGACACCAGAGCAACCACTCACTATTTCAATAACTCTCGCTATTTACTGAGTTAGGTACTAGTTCTAAAGCACCTATATACCTTGAAAGTGGACAAACTATATAAACAGAGAGAAAGGGAACAGTAAGTCTGATTTGTAAATTTTAAAAGAAACAAATACAAGAATGACTAATTCACGATGCCTGCTACACGTCTTGCTTGTAAACCAGAGTTTGAGTGTAAAATAGTTTTCATATAAAATTACTGAAAATAACATTAAGAAAATAAAATCAAGGCAATTGTGAAAGAAATTAAGAGGGGAGGATTATCCTTACCAAGTTCAACATATAACTCTTTTTTTATATGATTTTTTATTGAAACTTTTTTTAAAAAGGAGAAAAAACTAATACAAACTAATATAAGGAAGAAAAAAGAAAAAGAAAGAAAGCAAAGAGAGCAAAAAGTGCAAGAAAAGAAAAAAAGTTGAAGAAAAATAGAAAAGAAAGAAAAAATATACAAAGAAGTGGCTTCCAATATTCTTCACTGCAGTTATAATTATATTTTAACCTCTCTCTCTAAAGTTACATCATAATACTCTTCTTTCCATTATCTACCCTAATCATCAAAGGCATAAATCACAAGTTCATTTTTTTCATTTTTACGCAAAAAGTCCATGAGTGGTTTCTAGTCACCAATAAATGTAAATAGTGTCTTTTCTCTAATCATAGAATTAATTTATCCATCTCAGCAAGATCTGTCAATTTCACCAACCATTCCTCCATAGTGGGTAGTACCGAATATTTCCATCTCTGTGCATATAATAATCTTGCCACAGTAATCAAATACTGAAATAAACTTCCATGGCTTTTTTCTGTTTATCCATTAGTCCTAAAAGGAAAAGTTCTGGCTTCAACTGAATATTAATCTTTAAAATCTATCAAAGTATGTATTTGAATCCAATTTTTTTAGCTTTTTTTACATGTCCACCAAGCATGATAAAATGTCCCTTCATGTTGTTCACATTTCCAACATACATTTGAAGTGTCTTTATACATTCTATATAGTTTCTCTGGCGTCATGTACCAGCAATACATCATTTTATAAAAATTATCTTTGAGATCATTGTAGGAATTCTGGGATGGTAGTACCAGAACTCCACGCAGCTTCTTATTAGTATATAGCAGAGTAGAAGCATTCCCATAAACTTGCACAGGGCTCAATCAGTTCAAAAACACAAAATAAACACACTTCACACGTTAATGTAAAGTTACATAAAAAAAGAGTTTACAATTTTATTGTAACTCACAGTTCCTTAGTAGAAACGGTCCATGTGTGCGAGCAAGTGGTTCTGACCAAACCCAGAGTCTTCATTAATGTGGCCTTGCTGTATGGAAGTATGAGAAACACACGGCAGCAACCATAGCTGCCATGCTCCTTGGTAGGAGATCCGAGCAGAAAGAGAAAGAGAAGGGAACAGGAGACAGGAAACCGGGATTCAGCCCCTCTCGCACAAAGAAAGTAAGATTAGGTTACAGCAGAGGCTGCCTCCTCCTTCAAGCTTGTGTGAGACGTGCTTGGTTGAAACCCGATCTCTAACAATCATAACGCAATGTAAATTTGAACCCTTTTAACCACATGTTTTCCCATTGCATTGCTACTACTATCAACTTCAGTTCCTAGAAGTAAATACCATATTGTCCCATAACACATCAGGAAACTGCTTAATAAATCTGGACTACTCTGCAGAGTTTTAAACACCTTTCTATCTATTCCCCTCAGCCATAAAACACACTGGGTTATTTGTCTGTATTTATTTATTGCATAATTTGTATACTGCCATATTCCATATAAATTCAGCCTGTTTAGTCATAAATCATACAATAAAGCGAAACAAAACAAAACACACCCTTAGAAATAACCTAAAAAGTGATTCCATAAAACAAGTAAAAAATAAAGCTCAAATTAAAATCTAAAATGTAATTCAAATCAACATGCAGAAGCCACCCCTTAGGGGTGTTATGAATAACTAAATGTCAAAGGCCTTGTGGAACAGAACAGTTTATATTGTGGGTTGTTGTGGGTTTTCCAGGCTGTGTGGCCGTGTTCTGGCAGTTTTTGTTCCTAACGTTTTGCCAGTAGCTGTGGCTGGCATCTTCAGAGAACAGGAGCACAGATAGAAGATTCTCTCTGTGCCCAAGTGGAAGGTGTGTGTTCCTGCTGGTGTTTATAGCTGCTGAGGGATCATTTGCAAGAGATTGGAAGAGGGTTTTTTGTGGTGATTAGGGGGTGTGGTGCTGTCGTGTGTGGGATTAGCACATCTATTGTGTGAGTTGTTTGTATATTTCTGTGGTTGAGTAGATTTCGTTGACCTTTGGCAAGCTGTATTTTTCAGGACTGGCAGCTAGGTTTTGCTGATCTTTAGGCTTTCTTCTTTTTTATTGAAACTGTGTTGGTGTTTATGTATTTCAATGGCTTCTCTGTATAGTCTAACATAGTGGCTGTTGGTGTTGTCTGTGTTTTCAAATAAGATTTGGTGACCAGTTTTCTGTGTTTTCAAATAAGATTTGGTGACCAGTTTGTTTGAGAGCATGTTCAGCTATTGCAGATTTTTCAGGTTGCTGTAGTCTGCAGTGTCTTTCATGTTCTTTTAGGCTGGTGTGGATGCTGCGTTTTGTGGTCCTAATGTATGCTTGTCCACAGCTGCAGGGTATGCGGTAAACTCCTGTAGCAGTGAGGGGGTCCCTTTTGTCTTTTGCTGATTTCAACATTTGTTGTATTTTTCTGGTGGGTTTGAAGTCTGTTTGGAGGTTATGTTTTTTCATTAGTTTTTCCATGCAGTCCGTGACTCCTTTAATGTAGGGCAGAAATATTTTGCTTGTGGGGGGCTGTTTTTCTTCAGTTGAGTGCTGTTTTTTCGGTTTGATAGCTCTCCTGATTTCATTCTTGGAGTAGCCATTTGCCTGTAGGGACCAATCGAAATGGTTGAGTTCAGAATTGAGAAATTGAGCTTCACAGTTCTGATTTGCGCGATCCACTAGTGTTTTGATGATGCCTCTTTTTTGTTGTGGGTGATGATTGGAATTTTTGTATAGATACCGGTCTGTGTGGGTGGGTTTTCTGTAGATTTTGTGTCCTAATTGCAGGTCCGGTTTGCGTATGACCATGACATCTAAAAATTGTAGTTTTCCTTCCATTTCTTTTTCTATGGTGAATTGTATATTTGGGTGGATGCTGTTGAGGTGGTTCAGGAATTTCTCTAATTCTTCTTCCCCATGACTCCAAATGGTGAAGGTGTCGTCCACGAACCGGTACCAGACTGTTGGTGTGAGGGGTGCCAATTCTAAAGCCTGTTTTTCGAAATGTTCCATGTAGAAGTTCACTATAACCGGGCTGAGGGGGCTTCCCATGGCTACTCCATTTGTTTGTTTGTTTGTTTTAATATACTTTGGCTATCCCAAAAGTTTTATATTTTGGGTTGTCACTAAATCATATCTAATTCCATACTAGTGGTAATTCTTCTCTTTGGTTATATGTTTGTACTGGTAGACAAGATATATTCTTTTTCTCCTTTTTTATTTTGATTGAGATGTTCTGGCCTAAATTATCTTTTGCTTATGTGATTTAAAATTTTATAAATTATGAAAATATTAAAGGGATCACAGAAGTTGGAGGCAGGATATATGGTTCTCCTATATTTGGGTGTTGTATTTTATTTTGTTTCCTAAACAAACCAAACATTTCCAGTCCTAATTCCATTTCATTAATTCATGTATCCTATCTGGTTATTCTGTACATTGAAGTAAATCAGATTTGATGCCTTTCAGTCTCAGTAGTACTTTGGAGATGGATGGTTTAATTTCTGTTCTGATTACTTTGCTATAAAGATTCCTAGTAAGTATCTAATATAGTAAATTTATTCCCAATTTTGACTAATTAAAGAGCCAGTTTGGTGTAGTGGTTAAGGCATCAGTCTAGAAATTGGGAGACTGTGAGTTCTAGTCCCGCCTTAGGCACGAAACCAGCTGAGTGACCTTGGGCCAGTCATTCTCTTTCAGCCCTAAGAAGCAGGCAATGGCAAACCTTGCCAAGAAAACTGCAGGGACTTGTCCAGGCAGTCTCCGAGAATAGAAAACACAGAGAGATTGGAATTATTTTGGGTATTTAGGGTAAGACAAATAAAGTTAAAATGAATTAAACGATCTATTTTCATTTAAGATGTTTTAGAAATCCTGGAAGGGCTGGAATCCTTGTTTGTTCAGGGATTAGTTTCAGTACCTCCCACTAATGCCACAAGACACATATAGTACTGAAAATATCAGTTTCTAGTCCTTTTAGCAAGTTACAAACTAGTTTTATTATTTTAAAAAATGAAACAGCCCCACTGTAAATAAATGAATTAAGGAGAAGGATAAAAATTCTGCTTCCCCACCCTTTTCACCACTTAGGAGCTCATATCTAAGCTCACACCATGTCCAATCACACTTACTGCATCTCTTTTGCCAGAGTCACTCCAAGCATCTATTCATCTACTTCATTTCCCTAAGCTCCCCACAATCTGTGGCAGGAAGAAGCCGCCAAGGAGCAATCCTATCAAGTGCCCTGATCATCCTTGTATTCTAGAGGTTAACAAAGTGCCAAACACAGCTGACCTCCAGATCACTAAGAAAATCCCCAAGATCCATCTGGAAACCCTCCATGTGGAGCTCCTCCTCCATGTGGAGGTTGGTGGCTCCATTTAATCCATTATCATGAGGAAGTGATCTGTCCATGGAAGGAAGGATCTGTCCATTCTCTAGAACCAGATCATATCTTATCTGCTGCAAAGTGTAGCCAACTATGTGGCTAAGACCAGTGATAACATGGGACAACCACTGGTTGCCTTGGTGTCCATGAATTCCTAAACCATCTCCAACCAGTCAGGGGAGGTTAAAATCACTCTGTACCAGCAGTGTGAATGAATCCATAATCCACCTCTGCAGTGGGATCAAGTAGCTAAGAAAGGGATGCTACCATGCAGCTGGGAGAATGGTGCAATAGCAACACCCTAGCTTGTCCCTTTGGCCCAACCTCACCAACGTGGCCTCACATCTTATATTGTTCCTGATGACAGATGGGGACCCAGCTGGGCAAATGTCAGTGAGGGGCACTCCCCTTTTTATCTAGCCAAGTCTTGGTAACACACACCAGGTCTGTCCTCTCATCTACAGTTAAATCATGGACAAAGTAAGATTTATTGCAGATAGACCTGACATTTCAAAACATCAGCTTGCCCTGCAAAACAGATGTGTGGTTCACAGGTTAAGACTGAGGAGCATGAAGTAGAGATTGCCACCAAATTCCCAAGCTCTCTTTGGAACAGCTTGCCCTGTCAAGCCCTACATGACTAGACAAGATCAATAAATAAAGATTACACAGATTTCAGTACAGTATTTTTAATGCTGGTCTGAGATAAAGAACAGAATCTTGAAACTGTAAGAAGCATTTTCTCTTACACCTTCATTTATAGTGAGTTAATTAAAGCAGTGCCTCTTTGAATGATTTGAAACACTTCTTCCCAAGTTTCTTGCCATCCGGGCTAAGTGGCCATTTATGAGATAAGCTGCCAACTGACTTGTTTTTTATTTGATTGTTTATGTCTACTCTCCCTTCCATTCCTTTCCCAGCCTCCTCACAATCTTTTTCATGCCCTCCCCGATCTCCTGCCATGCCTCCTCTACCTGTCACTCTTTTTCTAGTAGATAGCATCTGACTTATGAGAAAAGCAGCTAAAGGAACATGAAATCTGGATCTGAAGACAGCCTGAATCAAAATCCACTTGGTTACCATTCATTCAAAATAAAAATGCCCAGCTTCAGGGATGTTTTAAATAAATTAAAAAGTGGGATTTGTTTGTTTATTTATTTAAATATCTAGGCCACCCCATTCCAAATGAGTCTGGGTAACTTCACAAAATTAAAAGAACAGTACTATACAAACAACAAACGTCTATAAAACATTGTCTGTTCAAGGGAACAACACCATCCATCCATATCGCTCACCAACTCAAGGGGCCCATCCATCTATCATAACCCAAGGCCTTAGGGAAAAGCCACCTTTTTAAGGGATGGTTGAAGGCAAGCAAGGTGGGAGCCATGTACATTTCCCAGGAGTTGTTATTCCAAAGGGCAGGTGCAGTGACAGAGTATTTTGAACAGTGAGGAGTCTACATGTTCTTCATTCAGCCATTCACTTCTCTTCAGAAGTATTTTTCAGTGATGATACTCTAGTTTTCCTTCTCTAAGAAGGATGTCCCATTGATATATCTGGAAAATATTTACATGGGGGTGATTAGACAAACTCCTGCCATGACCCCACTTGTAACAGTGAGCTTCCCAAGTGACACATTGTAGCTCCATCTCAGTTTTTTAATTGCCACCCTTTCCATATGTCAAGAAGTAACTTGAAGCCATTCACTTTTATGGGGGAATGGACAAAATGGTGGCCCTGTTGGTGGTCACACTGCTAGCAATGTACCATGTGTGCTTTTCATTTTGCTAATATGCAGCAGCAGCAGCAGCAGCAGCAGCAGCAGCAGCATCTCTTCTATATAGTGACAGACTATACACAATTTCTTACTCAGGACAGATCCACTAAGCTTATACAGTACTAGTCGGAGCAGTTTCAATGCATCATGTAAAGCAGGGCTTTCCAAAGTTTTTCCCGCGGTGACACACCAACCAGCGTTGGTGTGTCCCGCGGGAAAACCCGGAAGTGCCGTCCTTGCGGCAGCGTGCAAAAACCCGGAAGCGCTGCTTCCGCTTTTGGGGTTTGCGCGCTGCAGTTGGTGTGTCGCCGCGGGAAAACCCGGAAGCGCTGATGATGATCAGCGCTTCCAGGTTGTGTGGTGACACACCAGACTGTGTGTGGCGACACACTTTTGTGTCATGACACACAGTTTGGAAAGCTCTGATGTAAAGATTGATCTGTCAACTTTGTTACCAGTAACAATGACTGTCCAACCAGTATCATGCAGTCAATTTTCACTGTCTTATTTTAAAATATTGACTATGAAAGGACAAAATGCACTTCAGTAAAAATATTGTATCAGTATTACAGTCCTGATAAAAACTGATTTTAAACCATTTTATGGTATTTTGATGATATCACTGTTTTCCCCCTCACTTCTTTATATTCTAGAATGGAAAACTCTATATTCTGTCTGTTCTACCTTGACATCCTTTGCAAGCTATCATTATCATCTTGTATTATGTTTCACATATCATAATATTATCACTTAAACTGATTTGTCAGTCAGAATGCCATTACAACAGTGCAGCACCTGAGAAACATCTTCAAAGTCTTATGGTTATAGAGTGTATTAACATTGTGTACAGCAAGCATGAAGAGCTTTTTTTAAAAAACAGTATTTATCTGATATTGGAGGGTGCAGGGTTGTGTATACATACAGTATAACTGCAAACGCAACAGATTTTTTCAAAAAATGTAAAGAACATGCAGTGTAAAATCTATATGATTTAGGTACAGGGACACTATACCAACACTATTCATTTCCTGTGGAGAACACAACAGAAAACATCACTCCCAGCTCACAAGTACAATGAATGCTATCAGGTAACTCACATCATCATTTAAAATTGTATCTAAGCAGGCAGGTAGGGATCTGCAAAACCGCCAGGCTGTTTCCCACTGCTAATGTAGCAATGGCTCTCTTGTGAAAATCCTCCAACTCTGCTGAACAAACAAAAGACTCAGCCATGGCTAGTTACAGTGGGGCAAAAAAGTATTTAGTCAGCTACCAATTGTGCAAGTTCTCCCACTTAAAAAGATGAGAGAGGCCTGTAATTGACATCATAGGTAGACCTCAACTATGAGAGACAAAATGAGAAAACAAATCCAGACAATCACATTGTCTGATTCGGAAAGAATTTATTTGCAAATTATGGTGGAAAATAAGTATTTGGTCAATATCAAAAGTTCATCTCAATACTTTGTTATATATCCTTTGTTGGCAATGACAGAGGTCAAACGTTTTCTGTAAGTCTTCACAAGGTTGGCACACACTGTTGCTGGTATGTTGGCCCATTCCTCCATGCAGATCTCCTCTAGAGCAGTGATGTTTTGGGGCTGTCGCTGGGCAACACGGTCTTTCAACTCCCTCCAAAGGTTTTCTATGGGGTTGAGATCTGGAGACTGGCTAGGCCACTCCAGGACCTTGAAATGCTTCTTACGAAGCCACTCCTTCGTTGCCCGGGCGGTGTGTTTGGGATCATTGTCATGCTGAAAGACCCAGCCACGTTTCATCTTCAATGCCCTTGCTGATGGAAGGTTTGCACTCAAAATCTCACAATACATGGCCCCATTCATTCTTTCCTGTACACGGAACAGTCGTCCTGGTCCCTTTGCAGAGAAACAGCCCCAAAGCATGATGTTGCCACCCCCATGCTTCACAGTAGGTATGGTGTTCTTTGGATACAACTCAGCATTCTCTCTCCTCCAAACATGACGAGTTGTGTTTCTACCAAACAGTTCTACTTTGGTTTCATCTGACCATATGACATTCTCCCAATCCTCTTCTGGATCATCCAAATGCTCTCTAGCAAACTTCAGACGGGCCCGGACATGTACTGGCTTAAGCAGGGGGACACGTCTGGCACTGCAGGATCTGAGTCCCTGGCGGCGTAGTGTGTTACTGATGGTAGCCTTTGTTACGTTGGTCCCAGCTCTCTGCAGGTCATTCACTAGGTCCCCCCGTGTGGTTCTGGGATTTTTGCTCACCGTTCTTGTGATCATTTTGACCCCACGGGGTGAGATCTTGCGTGGAGCCCCAGATCGAGGGAGATTATCAGTGGTCTTGTATGTCTTCCATTTTCTAATTATTGCTCCCACAGTTGATTTCTTCACACCAAGCTGCTTGCCTATTGCAGATTCAGTCTTCCCAGCCTGGTGCAGGTCTACAATTTTGCTTCTGGTGTCCTTCGACAGCTCTTTGGTCTTCACCATAGTGGAGTTTGGAGTGTGACTGTTTGAGGTTGTGGACAGGTGTCTTTTATACTGATAACAAGTTCAAACAGGTGCCATTAATACAGGTAATGAGTGGAGGAACAGAGGAGCCTCTTAAAGAAGTTGTTACAGGTCTGTGAGAGCCAGAAATCTTGCTTGTTTGTAGGTGACCAAATACTTATTTTCCACCATAATTTGCAAATAAATTATTTCCGAATCAGACAATGTGATTGTCTGGATTTGTTTTCTCATTTTGTCTCTCATAGTTGAGGTCTACCTATGATGTCAATTACAGGCCTCTCTCATCTTTTTAAGTGGGAGAACTTGCACAATTGGTGGCTGACTAAATACTTTTTTGCCCCACTGTACATTGTCCAACATACCAGCCATTCCCAATCAGGCCCTCCAGATGGCTTGGTTTCCAATTCCCATAATTCCTCGCCAGCATAAACTAGGTTTCCTTGCACATTTTAGGTTTTTGTTTATCTGTTTCATTTATGTACGTATTTGTTTTGCTTCACTTTTATTTTATTTTAGCACTGAGAGGTTTTACTGATTTATAAGAACTCTGGGTGGATGATGATGATGATGATGATGATGATGATGATGATGATGATGATGGAAAATATCCATTCCCCAGGCTTTAGATGTTTTACTTTGGGTAGCCAGCTATTAAGAAAGAATGTGCAAAGATAAAATGTGTTTAGGGTCGGGGTGGGGCTTCCGAACTCAAAACAAATGCAATGTCTTCTTCTAGAAGATATGCTGAACCATTCCAGATAAGACATGGTGCAGGAAAAACACATCCCAAAATATTTTTGTCATTCCTGGTAGCAGCTAGAACAAAACCTGCACAGATCCTAGAGTGGCTTTACAAAGCTGATAGACATGGCCACCTCTCTCCCCTCTGTCCTGTCCTCCCCTCAGTAGCTCCCAGCATGGCACATCCTACTGGCCAACCTGCTCCCAGACTTCTCGGTGCTTTTCCCATCCTAGCCGCCTCTCAGCCTCTGTTACCACTGCCTACATCCAGCATGCCATATCCCACCAGCCATCTGCCCCATCTTCCCAGTCTCTTCCCTTAACTGCCACCACTGATGTCCATGGCTTTTTCCCACTATTATCCCCCTCACAAAACTCTGCTGCCCAGAAAGAGACAGTTTCATCCATATCCAGAACAAAACAGCCAAATTTCATTCTATATCTGGACACATACTATATTTCAGCTTAGACCCAAACTATCCAATAGCAGCTCTTCTATGCACAGATCATTTTGCACAACCCTACTACACAGTTTGCACTGAGATGTTTATTTATTTATTATTTAAATTTATATGACCGCCCAGCTCCCCCAATGGGAGATATACATGCTCATATATGAAATTCATAAGAATATAAAGAAAAGAAGGCAAAGAAGTTACAAGATCTTATTACTTCCATCTGGATTGACAAACTTCTCTTAAAAGCAAACTGTAAAGTACAGTACAAACCACTATTAGTGATCCATCAAAAATGAGCTTTCAGTTAAAATGATGTAAGTCTGCTGACCCACATGTGCACACATCATGCTGGACTTTCCATGTTTATGCTTTTCAGCATGGTAACTTGGGATCCCGGGCTGGAACTGAACATGGATTCAGCAGTTGCTGACGAGCTAGGTTGTTGGGATTTTCTTATTCACCACAGGAGCATCTGCTCGCTTAGGCAGTGCCCTAAATACAGTCATTTGCCATGTAGCCAGCCATTGTGATAGCACATCAAAAAAAGCGTTGGTGACAGAGCAGGGCTTCCTAATGTGCTTGGGATGATAAATGGACTGCTTGGGCACCTCACAGAATGATACTGCTTTTCAAAATGGAAAGCGGCATGTGTGACCATCAATATCTTACAATGAATTATTGGTTTCTGTCATCAGGCCTGTATTTTAGCCAACTCCAGTCTTGGAAAATTATTTTATTCCACTGACATCTCTGATAAAAGAGCTATCAGGAAATATTTTCATGGAGAGAATGCATTTGCTGAGGGTTTTTACAGGTTAAGGAAGTGTCCACTTCTGGGACACAGCTTGTGAATCATATTTATGTCTGTATTTTAAGGCAACATTTTTGGCTGAAAGTTGTAGAGGGAAATCCCAGAAATAGGCATGTCAGCAAGCTTTCTAATTAAATGTTCAGATGGTCTGGAAAGTACAAGACCCCTTTGAAGATGAATAGTGCCCACCTCTCCTATCTTTTTATGAGCAACATTCTTCACAATACTGTACCCTTCCATTATATATCATATCATACCGTACGATAGGTTCAGGTGATATAGTTCTAATTCTCTCTGCCTGTGATATACAGATGACTGTCAAGCTAAGATGATAAGCCTTGAATTTTTACACAAAAATTTTAATTTGACATGAGATCACTAAATATCCTGAAAATCACATTTAAACAGGCTCCATGCAAACTGCAGCCGCAGCTGAGCATAATTCTTTTTTTGGGGGGGGTTAAAAATTGCATCTGGGAGGTAAGGTTGTGTTATATGGATATCATCTATTTAGAAACCTTATGATTGTTCATCACAATCAGAGCAGAGAGCAACACTCAGTCCATTCTTTTCTCTCTTTCCCTCACAATAAAGTGATTATTGCTGTAACTGAAAATGCTCCTGTTCTAGATGGAGCATTTCTCCCTAAAGGAAGAGCGGGAACAGAGTCATTCTCCAAATGTTGCTGACCTGCAACTCCCACCATCCTTCACCACTGATGAAGAATCTAGCACAGAGAATCTAGCACATTGAGTAAAGCAAGCCAAGTATTTGGAACATTCTGCCCCCGGAGATGAGGCAGGCCCCATCGCTCCTGTCCTTCCGGAAGAATTTAAACACCTGGTTTTGCTGCCTCGCTTGGAATGGGAACGGGAATAGTTCCTCTTGGGGATGGCTGGTGCCATAGAGACCTTTTAAAATACCATCTCATCGCCTATTGGATTTTATATTTAACTTATTAGTAATCTTAATGATTATAGATTTGTATGATTTTATATTTAGTTATATTTATAAATTCTAATTGTTGTATTTGTAAACCGCCCAGAGTCCCCTTTGGGGGAGATGGTGCGGTGATAGAAGTTGAAAAATAAATAAATAAATAAAATAAATTAGGTTTGAGCTTTTGCCGTCACATACTAGTTTTTATTTATATTTGCTATTTTTTAAAATATATCGGCCTTCAAGATTGTAGTAGAATGCATAGCCTCATTCTAGGGCATATTTTTATGCATCAGAGAAAATAACATTAGCGACAAGAAAGAATGTTGAGCTGGCCAACTGTTTTATTTCCTATCCTGGGAGGTTAGGATTATAGTGTATAACTGCACATTGAATTATCTAGATCAAGAGCATTCTCTATGTACATAGCAGGTAGGGCTGTGCAGTGCTTTGGATTCAGTTTAGTAAAGAGGCTTCAAAATGCACAGGAGCATGAATGTAGTCCCTGTCTGTGACTCATTAAATCAACTGCATCAACTTCTAGAATCATGCACTTCAATAACTTGCAGGTCTATACTGTGTTTGTGTTTGCACACGTTCTGAAGAACATTGCAAAGCTGGACACATTACACATAATCCATTGATTCACATATGTCTAAAAATGTCTTGAGTCAGCTGTACCATCCAGCTAGTGCAATGGAATTCACGCCATATTGTTAATAGTATATATAATATCTTAGTTGCGCTATTGAATATATGTTAAATAAAACAATAAAAAGTATACATAACAGCAATAAATATATTAGCGGGGAGATGTTTATTTTACTAAGTACAAAACACAGCAGCACACAATATTTCCCCATAAGTACCACTTTCTTAAAAGCAGGCATTTAATTATGCAAAAATAAAATAATTTGCTCATCTTAAACAATCTGTATTCACTTGGCATTTGGAAATCTCTCTGCAATGTCTCTCTTGTTAATCCAAATCAGTGGTAATATTGCCTTTGAGTTACCAGTTATGCTAATTCATATGAACATAGGACCAAGCACATGTATATATTCTTTTGCTGTAAAAGGGAGAAACATTTTCTAGTAAATTGTGTTACTTTTTTGCAAAATAAGCAGTTTTGTAAACACAGTCTTTCTGATACTTCATCCATACGATGATACTGATATGATCAAATCACAGTATGAAAAATGATGCAATTAAGAGTAAAATTGCCTTACACTGATGAACCTTTTTCAGGGTCAGCAAATACATAAATAACCCAATCTATGAAGAATGATCAGTACATTTTCTAAAACAAAATCTTGCATAATAATAATGGACTGGTCCAGAAGTTACTATATACTGCAAAAGACAGAGATTAGGGTACTGACTGTTGTGCCATACTACACACAAATTATATCACTGTTAAAAGGTCTCTGCCAGTCCTCAGACTGTTACTGATCCAGTTCATGATGTTGATTTCAGTACACAAAGACCTAAGCGACTTATGAGGTTGTCTGAAGAATTCTTCAATTACATCAGCCTCCCACACATCCAAGATCTTTGCAGGAGGAACTGCTGTCTAGGCCATGCCTTACAATTTCACATTTCCATGGATAGTTAATACAAGTGAGGCTTCATTATCTGTGGTAAAGGATTTCAGGTATCCACTGTTTCTGGTACATGGTTTTGTTCGGAGGAGAACTTAAAGAATGGTTTTTATACACTTTATGCATGTGCAAAATGGTAGATGGCCTTTTGAGCATATGTAAAGTACATTTTTTCCAGAATGTCATTATCTGTGGTTTCGTCATCTATGGATGTTTGGTTGGAACAAAACTCCTTGAAAATAACCAGGGACATCTGTGTAGCTTATACCCAGTCATTCACAATATCCTTTCATTCTTTTTACCTTTGCAAACCATCTTTGTTTCCACCATGTCCACTTTCGCAGTAAACATTCTACCAAAGTACACAATTCATCTACTTGCTTTAGTTTTTGTTGTGATTTGATTTTTTGCATTTATGTATAACCAGCCACCATTTGCTGCATATATTTTATGCCATTATATACTGATTTGTCACATTTAGCAACCAACCTTCAACTCCATATTCATGCAAAACATTCCATGGTTCATGCCTAATCACTTTATCATATGCTTTTTGTAGATCAAGAAACTTGAAATACATTTTCTCACATTCATTCATTCATTCATCAGTGTCCTGCTGAAGGGCAGAAATCTGGTCTGTATATAACTTCCCCAATGTAAAGCTATACTGAACATCCCAAATTTTGCTTATTATCCCCTTACATATTCTTTCAGCCAGAATTCTGCCAAACACCTTCCCAGGCACACTTAACAAACTACTCCATCTGTGGTTTTTGCATTCACTATTGCTACCTTTCTCTCTATGCAGGGGAACAATAAGAGCATTCTTCCAAACATCAGGTAGTGATGCAGTCTTCAAATACATGTTAAGGAAGAAGATCCATGTTTTGAAATTTCTCCAGTTGTCAGCCCTTGCAGTCTGACCATTTTTCAATACTCTCAACATTGTTTATCACTTCATCATTTTTTTCTTGGACTAACATTTACTGTATAGCATTTGGTTTCCTTAGATATTCATCTATTTTCTCTAAAGAGATGTCACTTCCTTTATACAAGTTAGAATAATATTGATGAAATGCTTTTTGTATGGCCACATTTTCCATTAATACAATATCTCCCTCTTGTAATTTCAGTATCATTTTCTTTTCTTTTTTCTTTTCGTAATTTATATGCCAGCCACTTCCCTGGTTTATTTGCAAACTCAAAATTCTTTTGCTTTACGTAATTCATTTTTATTTCCATTTCTCCTACTGTTAACATCAATAACTGTTGTTGTAATAATCTGTTGAGAAACACTTATCTTCTCTGGGAATTTCTTTAATTCTTCTTCTTTTCTCTTTATCTCATCCAAAATAGCTTGTATTTTCTCTTCATTCTTCTTTTTGAGTTCACTATTATGTTGTATCAAATAACCTCTGATGAAAGCTTTACTTGCATCCCAAACCATTGTTAAATCAGTGCCTTTACCTAAATTATCTTCAAAAAATTATCCTAATTTCCTTTTTACAATCCTCCACTATTGCTTCTTTCGGTAACAACATTTCATTTAATCTCCATCTAAAAGAACTGGATTCCTTTTTATAAAGCAAATGTACAGGATTGTGATCTGAAAAAGCAATATCATTACTTTAGGAACCTTAGTAACCAAATTCTTTGAAATCCAAATCATATCTATTCTTGAAAAGGATCTATGTCTTTCTGAAAAATAGGTATACTTCCTTGAATTGCCATTTTCTGTCTCCATATATCAACCAGCCCTAAATTGTCCATCAAATTTAAAAAAAATGGTAATTTACCTTGAGTGATTTTAATGTTTTTTTTTCTCAGAAGTTCTTTCCAGTTGTGTCTAGTTGATCCTCACTGAAGCCTATAGAATTTGGTTAAGATTCATTCTTTGGCATATCACTATAAAATATTCCTCCCAGAAAACCATTACTTTAATTTCATCCCAAATATTTCATCACTTTTGTTTTTATTTCCATTTATCCTGCTGGATGCTTCTTGGTTAGCCCTTTTCACTCACTTCAAAAGTATTTATTTCCCTCAAAATTGCTCTCTATTTTCTCTGCCTATTTTAATCTTAACTGATTCTTGCTCTCTATGGCTATCTTTGCAACTATCATTTTCTCTATATACGTTATCCAATGCCTTTCCCACATTCTAATTTTTCGCAGCTATCAATCTCTTGTATGCATTTCTTTTTATCAGCATTCTTTTTCACTTTAATTATTCCACCAAGCATCCTTTTTCATACCACCCATTAGCATCACTCCATACAGTTCTGTAGCACTCTATAACATAATTCATTTTACTCTGTTTGAAGCAGCTTCTACATCCCCTTTCCTTACATCTACTTTCAAATTATTCTATTGGGAGATTAATCTATCTTCTAATCCTTGTACATTCACAACTCATACCTTCTCATCCTGCAGTCTATTGTACTTTTTTTGTAATTCCTTTCACTTCTTTTTATTTATGTCCATTTCTTCCACAACATCTGGTCTTGACATTGCTCAACAATGGCATATCCCACATTGAGTACCTTTCACCCCCTCTGTATCCTTCACTAATTTTGTCAGTCTTTCATCATTTAAAAAATGAAATCAATCAGGCTTTTTACTCATTCCTTTTCCTAATATACATAGGAATAGACTGATGCTTAAACTACATATTCAAAACCAAAAGATCTTTCGCTAATCAGATGCTCACCAGTCACCATTCTCATTAATCCATAGGTCTCCAAATACTTTTTTTTTTAAAAAAAAAACTGTATTCTCTTGTCTCACTTCCACCAATCCATTGATGTCACGTAACCAAATAATGTTTTTCCCTGGCTCACATTCTTTTAAAATGTTGCACAATTCCCACCATTTACTGGAAATGCAACTAATATCACTCTATGGATTCCTACCTCCAGATCCACTACAATTTAGACACCAATTCATACTTTATGAAATATATTTAGCCCTTACTACCTTCATTATAATATAACATATATATAGCATAACAGCATTATATATATATATATATATATATATATATATATATATATATATATAGTATATAATTATAATAATAATAATATATATAGCATAACAGCATTCCGTGCGCGTCATGTGGCCACATGACCGTGAAAGCGTCTTCGGACAACGCTGGCTCTTCAGCTAACAAACGGAGATGAGCACTGGCCCCTAGAGTCGGACACGACTGCACAACTGTGTGGGGGGAACCTTTACCCTTTTTTTTACCTTCATTAAGATCTGTTGCAACCTTCCCTTTTCCCCTGTTGTACAGTCACACAACATGTCATTTTTTTCTTTCATTTCATTTGTTAATTCATGCTGTTTATCATTTACTACTGTTAATTCCAATTCACACTCTTCTAACTGCCATGGTCATCACCAGAGCTGCCCTGAGATTGTGACCTCTGCTGCTTGTCATATTATACAGTATGCATAATCTACCACATACTGGGAAAGAAAGCAGAGAAATTTTCACTTGAGATTCTGTGAATATATATAACTTAGCAAACAGCTACATCTAGAAAAGAAAAGGCTTCAAAACGAATTATTCTACTTGACAATCTCCCACACTAGGAAATATGTATCATCTTCTCAAGATCCTAACACTTTGGAGAATATCTTCTAAACTCTTTTTGCTCATTACACTGAGACCATATTTATGTTTCTGAACAAAAAGTCAAGTGGTCTCAGTATCTATTACTTTTTCAGTAACTTTTATCATCACCGCAGGGGGAATTTCAAGGAAAAAGTGGCAGGTTATCATACAACTTAAATCTATAATAGGAAAGAGAAATTTTAATTACAGATACAAGAAATGGAGAAAAAAGCAGATCTATCTTGAAATAATATTATATGATTGTTCTTTAGCACAACTGTAAGGGCATAATAATACTGTTTTAGCAGAAATAATTGCTTTACACTACATTCTCTAACATTTCTACCACATTCCTCCAATAAATAACTGTTGGATTTACTGTAATGATCTGATTTTTGATATATTAGCATGATAGTAAATCTAGTAAGACCAAGCCACTAAATTGTATAACCTGCTTAAGCTGCTCTCCATTGAATCAATTAACCTCATTATACTTTGTGTTAATGTGCCAATAAAAATGATTGACGAATAAGATCATATACTGGTATGTCAGCAAACTGACAGGTGAATAGCATAAACTGTTGGTATTTCTTTCCATATGAGGCCATCAGGACTTTAAAGTCTTAAACATGTAAGAGCTATGTGGGGCCTATTTATGATGTAACTCTTTTCCCCAATGCCTTTAACTGGAATTGCACCTGTTACTGAAAGCTGGACATAGCCATCAAGTAAAATATAATATATTGAGAACTGAAACACCATTTAGCACATTTTAGCTAAAAGGCCATAGGGTTGGTGTTGATGACATATTTATATTCAGGCTGGTTCTTAAGGAGCAGAAGCTCATCATATTTATATATACTGTTAGGTTTGGCTAATTCAGTATGTAGTTTGTCTTCATACATTTTTCCTGATCACTGGAGTTGATATTTCACACTCTGTGATGTTAGGTCCCAAACCCAGAAGCTAAAGTGATCACTTCAAATCTTAAAGTACCACCTAGTGACTCTAATCTACAGGATCTGGCATAAAGCTCCTTGAATGTAGCGGTAGAGGATTATCAGCAGTAGCAACAGCTATAACCAGGAAATAAATATGGCTTACCTATTGCAACTCTATGAAATAAAAAGAAAGGAAGGAGCAAGCAGACCAGCAGGATTCAGAACTGACAACAGTGGGAGAAAATTTCCAGAGGGGCAATTGAGTTTATTGTTGGTAAAGTAACAAAAAGTCTTGTGGCATCTTAAAGACTAACACATTTACTATGCTTAACCCTAGAGTTAGGGAACAATGAAGAAAAGAAATAAAAAGAGACAGGTTCAGGATAAAAAGTAAATCTGATTCTGACAACCTCAAAGGAATTACCATATTCTTCTTCTTCTTCTTCATCATCATCATCATCATCATCATCCTGCTTTGAATTGCCAGGTCTTACTTTCATTTTAATTACAGTGGATACTCTCAACCATTGATTAGAGGCTTTCTGTTCTACCACTAGTGCCAACTAAGATTTCTGGGATATCCTGTCATGTGACAGAAATAACATAATAAAAGGGTCATCAAGAGCATATAGCCTGTGCTCCATGTTAGCCCATAAGATCATGCAGAGTCATAGCTCCCTCCGAAACCCATGTGCAATGAGATCTATGTCTGATGCTTTTCCCTCAACTGTTATCCATACAAGTTATGGCATATGTGGTTTGGGGTGACGACATGACCCCCAGCCACTTTAAATTATATAAAACCTTTTCATACAATTTGGACAATTAATATCCTTCATAGTGCATTAAATCATTTTTCTGAAATAGAATATAAGAAATTATATCTGGAACTTAGTTGATCTTGAAAGTAAGTAACATCATATATACACAAATGCACTGTTTCTTTATGGTACTAAAATCATATTTGCTTGTAACCTGGCATTCAGATGGAACAAATAAGTTTGGCTAAGTTTCCAAGGTTCAATATGAAGGTATTTCTTTGGTACTCAAAATAAATTGTAGCTTATATTTTATTTATCTTTTGTTTGCTTCAGAGGAAAATGGTGTGGAATATTTTTGCATAGATCCTAGGAAAACATTATCCTGATAAGGCTAGACTAAAAACTTACAGATTGTTGATCTATTGAATAAGCTGATATATTTCATTTCTCTATGCCTACAAAAGAAAGCATGCACATGAAAATAATAGTTACTGCAATTAAAAAAATCATAAAATACCATATAGTTTATAGTTCAGATTAACCATACTTATGATTAGAGCTACTGGAGGTATCAGGTATCACACTATAGATAGATCTTGTTATACTTTTCATTAATGAAAACCCCAAATAGCAGAGCAAGAGTGTGATGGCTTCACATTAAATGTTCACAGTATGAAACTGTCGTTCCCCTCTGTTTTAAGCATTAATTTAGATCATTCTTACCATTCTTATATAAACAAACCCTAAAAACTTATGTAACAAGTACCAATGGTCCATTTTTTGAGGATGTAGTGGAGGCAGGGGCCCTGCTTTAAAAGAAATGGCAGTGCTCACATGTGAGTTTTCTTTTTTAAAAACACCAAAGACAAAGGGATAAACAGATTCAGTAAACCTGAGCTTGTCTCCAATTGCTGTATAATCTTATACTTGCTGAATTTGCAGCATCAGACTATCCGCACTGTTAGGTTATTACATATTTCAATCATCTGGGAATTGAGTATTGTTCCTATACTACACTTAGCCTCATACAGTATCTGAGAAGGCAAAATGTTGTACTTTAGAGATCCATGGTCATAGCCAACCACCCACTAGCAGTTTCTCCTTTACTTCCTAAACTTAATTTGGATCAGAGTTTAAATGCTGGAAATATCATCTGTTCAAAAGCCATGAAATGCTTCCAGGAAAGTCATTTAAGGAATAAGAATCAGAATGCCTCATCAGCAAAATTAGTATTTATGAAATTAGTGATGGAACATAACTATCGTCTTGATTGCAGAGCACTCAAAATGTTGGGGGAGGGAACCAAGGTCTTGCTCATTTTCCCTCCCACTGCTAAAGCACTGTATTTAATTGACTTACAATTTTTTCCCTAATATATTTCTTTATGAAACCTGCCTTGAGCAATGGATACATGATTGTTCACTGAGGGCTGTGCCTCATTTGTTCCTGTAGATTGTGCCTAATTAACGTTAACTTGTCTGTACATAAAAAGTACAATAGGCTGTCCTTTCCAATTTAATTCCAACAGTTTAATCGAATCTGTATTCTTTCAAAAATAATTAGATCATTTACACTTCATTAACATGTAATGTAATGTTGAGGCATTCATCATAATGATTTCTTATTTTTCTTCTGCAATATTATCTCCTCTAATGAAACTGTTAACACCATGCATGCCTTAATTAGCTTTATCATATCTCTGACAATTTGAGGGTAAAGCCACATTTTTACAAAATAAATTAAATTAGTTTCACAGATATTTTAAGCACAATCTTCTTTTTAAATCCAAAATAAATAATTAAAGGGGAAAAAGAGAAGGAAAACTTCATATTCTTCCTGATAGCCCACTCTCTCTCACACACACTCTTTCTTTCTTTGTTAGTAAAAGATTTCTTTATTTATTATTAAGCAAATTTATAGGGCCCATATAACTCTGTCATATTGAGTTTCAATAAGAAAAAAAAAGCATGTATACAGAATGTAAAAGGATTTTATTCAGGCAAAATCAACTGGAAAAAAGTCAATCAATGATGGAATGATAAAGGTCCAAATGATTAAAAACAAATAGGCTTAAACTGATAACAAACTTTACTGGAGGACAGGCACCATATGTGGACAATAAAGGATTAGGTAATGGGCTTCTATTGTATTAAATTAGCACATTTACATCTCATTGACAAGCTAATCAATTCATACTTTTAGACAAAAGTGATATTAAAAAGATACTTGGTCTAAAATAGCCAGACAGTAATTGTGAAAGGAATGACTGGTTTGGAAATATGAGAATTAGAATAAGATGCATCTTTAAATGGTTGCCTGTCACAAAGCTCTGAGACATAGCACCTCATTTTAATACTTAAATATTAAATATTAATATTTTTAATATTTATTTAGTAATTTAGTAATCCAAGCTAATTCCTCATCTCTGCTTAGACTTTCTGAGTTGTTTCAAAATCATCCCAGTGGCATCTATTGCCATGTGAGACAGTGAAAGGATTCTATTTTGACATATTCAAGCATAAGGTCTTAGACTAGTTCTGAGCGAGGCAGCAGGTGTGGTTCAGTGCAGAGGTGAATAGATGGACAACAGATATAAGCTAAGACAGCTGGAAGTCATGTCACAGATCAGGCAGACAAGGAACAAAGTGCCAGAGGCGGTAGACCAACTATGAGCCCGCAATCATGAAAAGAACGCTGGAGGGTAGGCAGATCTTCAAACCTAAGACAAGGTGGTCAGATCAATAAAGTGGCTAGTCTGCAATGGCTCCATAAAGCTGTATGTGTTCAGAAAGGTTAAAAGAGTTAATAATTTTCTTACAACGGAGGGATCTGCTGATTCACCTAGCCAGGGATTGAATTCTAGAAGGCAAAACTAGATTGTCTTTTCTGAGGTTTGAGATTGCAGTAGAAGGAGGCTAGGTGCTAAATTGGATCTCAGTATTAGGTACTATCTCCAATCCCTCTTTGGCACTTTACAGGAAATTACCCATACATACAAGACATTATATTGGGGCGTGGTGGCTAAGCGGGTAAGACGCCAGGCTTGTTGATCGGAAGATCACAAGTTCAGAGGTTCAAATCCCTAGCCCTGTGTGTGGAGTGAGCTCCCGCACTAGCTCCAGCTCTTGCCAACCTAGCAATTCGAAAGCATGCAAATGCAAGTAGATTAATAGGTACCACTTCGGTGGGTAGGTAACAGCGTTCCGCGCCCGTCATGCGGCCACATGACCGTGGAAGCGTCTTCAGACAACGCTGGCTCTTTGGCTAACAAATGGAGATGAGCACCGGCCCCTAGAGTCGGACATGACTGCACAACTGTGCAGGGGGGAACCTTTACCTTTACAAGACATTATATACAAATAAGATGATACATTTCTGGCCAATAATCACAACTTGCCAAATATACTGTATATCTCCCTCTGGTTTACGAATAGCCCATGAAAAGCATGCAAAACCATGTTTTCAATTAAATATTTTTAAAAATTTAAAAGACTGGAAAATTTAATCCCTTTACTTTCTTAGTGTTACTTTTAAACCTGCTAATGGTGTTCATTTCTCTTTATTTATGTACTGTCCAAGGTTGTTTTGTGAAGACTGTTGGAGCATTTCTGATAAAATTGATAATGATAGTCCCAGTGGACTCATCAGCCATTTAAAAGCAAGGAATATAGATCACTTTTAATACAGTTTAATATGTCTTTCTAAAATACATAGGCCAAGGATAGATCACAGATTAAATACTGACTTCCTTCATGCTAACCAACAATAAATTCTAATTTTCAGCCAGTGTTACATGTTAGGAAAGTTTAAAATGTTTTGAAAACTGTAATTATATTTTGACAAACAATCTCCAAAACATATATTATGAAAGGAGAAAAGAGGTTGTTTATATATATCTTGACATGTTGCATTATATTTATTTTTAGCATGATATATACACTAATAAAAGGGAGGGAAAGCATTACTGCATAAGAATGTAAAACTCTAGTTGATCATAATAGGTGACTATCTTAGAGAAGTAGCACACAAATATACACATACAGAAAGAGAGAGAGAACTCCTTATTCTGAAAACAGAAGTCTAGGGACTGTGTAAAAGTGTCAAGAAAGTCAAACGCTTCATGTTGGTCACTTCAGGTAACAACAATAGGTAAATAATGGGATAGTCAGTAGGGCTGTGCCAACCTTTGATTCAAGGATTCAGTTCAAAGGCAATCCAACCACACCTTCCTTTTGAACTGAATCTTTATTCAATATCTCAAATTGAATCAGATGCCTTTGAATTTATTTAAAGGTTCTATGAACTTTTGCATGTGCGCACATACACGTTTTATCTAATCAATCCATTCACTAGTGTGAATTGGATCTTGGGATGATTCTTACTCCTTTAATAATCGGGAATACTCTAGACCAGTTCCCTAGCAGACATTCAAATTCAGCAGCCCTTTGGTCCACTCACTGCACAGATTGATGGCAGCCGGGTAGCACAGAAGCCAAAATCAAATCAAATGTGAACATAGACAGTCCTTGTGAAGGGGATGGGACACACACACACACACACACACACACAAAAGTTTCTAATAAAAATTAGATAGAAAAATTATTTCTGACAAAATAATCAGAATGATTAAGCTCAAAGTAATTTGAGTGGAAACAAATCAGCTTTTCACCATGTAAGGAAGGAAGAATAACCATGTGGACAATTATGTAGTACTTACAATGAGGATAAAATTATTCACATGAATAGGGAACAGTTACAGGCAACAGAGAGGTGCCAGAAGTTGACTGAATTCTACACCATTTGGTGAACTGTACACCAGTTCATGACATTCCTACCAATAGTGGCTATTGGAGATGGTTTTCACAAGGATGACAGGAAGAAGGACTATATCAAGGAACAGAGGAATTCAGTTACAAATTACCAGAACAAATACGCTTACCAGTTACCAGCTGTGTGTGTGTGTGTTTGTACAAGTATATGATGCTGTTTTATTCATAATAAGGAAAATGAATGAACTATTGCAGTTAATGAAACTCCCCACAATCAGCCTCTCTGACAAACTAAATAAAGTTTAAAAAACAACAACTAAACTTTCTATTTCAAAAATGAGGGAACAACAAATATTTGCACTCTTCCAAGAAGATTTTGGGAGAATCTTTGGAGCATTCTAACATTACTTCCTTTCCTGACAGGAATCATTGCTGTTGTCTGCAGTCCCACTCTGCAGATCATAACCAAGTGCAGACATGGCTTTAATACCACACTGATTTTTCCACTTCCATTTCCTTTTTTCCCAATGTTTTGAAACCTTCTTGTCCAGTGAAGATTTCTTGGAACATAAAAAGGTTTTATACTATTATGCAAACCTTCATTTGCCTAATAAAATAATTGCTTTAATATTGATTCTAAATAATACTAAGATATTACAATTATCAGATATTACTTAGTATTCTAAATAATACTAAGATATTACAAAACTTTTAGCACATAAATGAGGTTATGTTCTGTATGTGAACTCTATAAAAAAAATTTACAAGTACAAATACCAGTCATACTACAGGAGCTTGCAGTGATCTATTGGGAAGAAGAACTTAGTGGATAATTCTTAACTAGCATAAAAGTCTATTTTATGAAGTTTTCTACATATAGATATTGATGCATAATGATTTCTCCAGGCACATTAAGTTAATTTGTTTATACAGAATATATCTGATTTATGTCTATATTGTTTTGTAATTGCTTTTATAAATGTTTCCATTAATTATAGGATCAATAGAAAAGATTTTTAATTAAACTAAGTATAGAGAAACACTCCATAATATAATACATTATGATTATTATTAATAATAATATTTTGATAATAATATGAACCGCCCAGGGTTCCCGATAGGGGATATGGGCAGTAATATAAATTTAGTAAAATAAATTAAAATAAATAATTTTCAAGAATTTTATCTCTACTCTGGAATTGGGCTTCAACTACAGTACCTTTTTTCCATTTTCCCCTTTGTGTTAATACCCTGCAATTCCTTTGATGTTTCAAAAGCTAGTCAAATATCAAAGCTACAGTTCTGAATCTAGAAATCCACAGCTCTAAACTCACATATACTTGCACTTTAATTTAGTTTCCTGTGTTAATTTCTCCTTTAGACTTTTTAGTATCACTTTTTCTGGAGTTTGGAGGAGAATCAGAGACAGAATAGAAAAGCGAGGTAAATGGACAGGGAAGATACTTTAAACTACACATATGTGGCTCAGAATAACGTCTGCTTTTCTTTTATGTTGTTGAGGTAAACTCCTGCTTAGATTTAACAGCCTGGATCCTCTTTATTCCACCCAGGTTTCTTGATTCTTACTGTATAATTTTATTAGGAATTCATAAGTGGTTTATTTGAATTATCAGAGGGCCTGATGAAAGAAGTTCGTAACTCAGGGCAATCTTGCAGTTAGTTAAAAGTTGTAAGGTGTAAATGTTTTATTAGTTTTACAATACAAAAGTTTGGACTTCAAAGACATAACACTGGATAGTCAGCTTCAACATCTGATGTCCCTGACAAATGAAATCATATCATCCATTGTATGTTCTGTACAAGATAAAATTATGGAGTGAAAACTATCTAAGCCTATACCTATATACCACTCTTCCTTTCCATACAGAATCTCAGCTGCAGTATGATGAGTTCAAGCTGAACTCTTCTGCATTATGGGTTGTTTCCCCCCCAAAAAAAATTAGCTGTGTTTGATTGGAGTAGGGTAGCTTTTATTCCTTGAAGTATAGAAGATGTTTAAAACAAAGGAATGGGCAACAGCTTCAAATGGCTGCTGAAAAACATGGCTGTCCTTGCAGATGATCCTGAAGATCAACTGCAGCTTGAGAAGAGCTGTTTGCCTGGTAAATTTAACCCTTTTTGTATCCCTAAACATGGTTTTTCTCTTTTTTTTTTCATTCCCTTCATGTTTGCTTTCCTTTTCCTTTCCCTTCAGTGTTAATTTTCCTTCACCACCTGTTCAGCGCTGATGCTTGCTCCCATTTTTTCTTTTTTGTTTCACTGTTTCTGCGGGAAGAAGAGAAGGGAGTGTGTATGTGTGTGCTTATGTATTTCTGTGTTTGAGAGGGGTTTGAATGCATGAGAAAAAAATGGTTATAGAGATAGGGATGAATTAATTTTGTAATTAATTTTTTTAATGAAAACAGGAACAGGGAGTTAGTTACCTTAAGCTTCTTGTTCTTCTTCTGTTTCATTAATGAAACTCCCATGCATACTTTCTCTTGGTAGTATGAAGTTTTCATCATTCTTTTATCAAGAACAAGCATGACACCCCAGGATGCTATATGGTCAAACCATCGTTGTATGGTCAAGTGACTATTCATGGAGGACGAATGAGAAAGATGGTACTCCCAGCTCCAAATGACAAAATGGCCTAAAAGTTCAGAATATAACATAGTTGAGACAGTTACATTTCATCCTGGCTTGCAACATTAAAAGGCACATGATCATGCCAGAAAGACAAAAAAATCTATTTATTAGGGCCATTAGCCAGCAAACAAATCCAGAAAAAGGAGGCAAAAGGAAAGGAAGGAGGGACTAAGAAAAATACATTTTTGGAAAAGTAGAAAGGAAGAAATGCTGGATCCACCATTCTCCAATTGGCTTTGTCCCACTATTCAGTGGTGGGGCAAAGCCAGCTGGGAAGAAAAAAAGGATCTAGAATGTATTGTCGAAGGCTTTCACGGCCGGAGTTCAATGGCTGTTGTGGGTCTTCCGGGCTGTGTGGCCATGTTCTGGCAGTTCTGGTTCCTAACGTTTCGCCAGTCGCTGTGGCTGTGGCTGTGGCTCTCTGTGCCCAAGTCTTCTAGCTGTGCTCCTGTCCTCTGAAGATGCCAGCCACACAGAACAGTACTTTCAATGGGAGAATGAGTTCTACGAACAGATGGATGGCGTTGCCATGGGAAGCCCCCTGAGCCCAGTCATAGCAAACTTTTACATGGAACACTTTGAAAAACAGGCTTTGGAATCGGCACCCATTACACCAACAGTCTGGTTTCGGTTCGTGGATGACACCTTCGCAATTTGGAGTCATACTGAAGAAGAACTGGAGAAATTTCTGGACCACCTAAATGGCATCCACCCCAATATACAATTCACTATGGAAAAAGAAACTGATGGCAAACTTCCATTTTTAGATACGCTGGTCATACGCAATCCGGACCTCAAACTAGGACACAAAGTATACAGAAAACCCACCCATACGGACCGATATCTACACTAAAATTCCAATCACCACCCACGACAAAAGAGAGGCATGATCAAAACCTTGGTGGATCGTGCTAATCGAAACTGTGAAACCCAATTTCTCAACAATGAACTTAACCATCTGAATTGGGTCCTACAGGCAAATGGCTATTCCAAGAATGAAATAAAAAGAGCCATCAAACCAAGAAAACAACATCCAACTGAAGAAAAACAGCCCCCCACAAACAAAGTATTCCTGCCCTACATCAAAGGAGTCACTGACCGCATGGGAAAACTGATGGAAAAACACAACTTTCAAACAGTCTTCAGACCCACCAGAAAAATATAACAAATGCTAAAATCAGCAAAAGACAAAAGGGACCCCCGCACCGCTGCAGGAGTATACCGCATACCATGCAGCTGTGGACAAGTATACATCGGAACCACAAAACGAAGCATTCACACCAGGATAAAAGAACACGAAAGACACTGCAGACTACAGCAACCGGAAAAATCTTCAGTAGCTGAACATGCTCTCAAGCAAACGGGACACAAAATCCTATTTGAAAACACAGAAATACTGGACAACACCAAAAGCCACTACACCAGATTATACAGAGAAGCCATTGAAATTCACAAACACCAGCACAGTTACAATAAAAAAGAAGAAAGTTTAAAAATTAGCAAAACCTGGCTACCAGTCCTGAAAAACACAGCCTGCAAAAGGTCAACGAACTCAGTCCAACCACCAGGACATGGGAATACTTCTCACAATGAACATGCTAATCACGCTCATCAGCCACTCGTTAACATTTCAACACAACAAAAAACCCCACCTAATCTCCTATAATTTAGCTCTATAAATAGAACATTGCCACTCTACCTGGGCACAGAGATTTTGCTTCTATCTGTGCTCCTGCCCTCTGAAGATGCTGGCCACAGATGCTGGCGAAACGTTAGGAACCACAACTTCCAGAACACAGCCACACAGCCCGGAAGACCCACAACAGCCAAGGATCTAGAACTTTTATATTGATCTTGAACCACCATCTTTCTCATAACACTGCTATGAAAATAAATGGATTTGGAGGAAAAAACTATGTAAATTACTTTCAGCTCCTTAGGATGGAATAAAATGCCTTTGAACTTATAACCATTACTATCGGGGGTGGGGGGAGCAATAGAGACAAAAGCTTTAAAAAACATTGGGGACACCACAAGTAGGGTAATTTCCCTGCTGTGGAAGTTTGCTTTTCCAAGAAATGGTTTGTGGTGGGAACATGAACAAGGGCACAATAGAAGGAACTGTGCCAGCAGATTTCTTCACACTCTTTTACTCATTGCATCAAAAGCAGAGGTCAATATTTCTAAGGGTTAAGGGATGGCATTCACACATTCAGCAAAGCTTGAACGTGTCTGTGCAAATACTGAGTAGCTACTGTAACTTTGAAAATGCAACACATGAATATTTTTAATTAAAAAAAATCCCCTTGAAAAACACTGTAGTGTAGCAATTAAGATCTTCGACTAGGAGTGGCTTCTACTTATAGAATCACAGAACTGTAGAACTGAAAGGGACCACAAGGATCATCTAGTCCAGTGTTTTTCAAACTGGGCAACTTTAAGATGCTGGCTGGGGAATTCTGGGAGTTTAAGTCCACACATCTTAAAGTTGCCCAGTTTGAAAAACACTGATCTAGTTCAATCCCATGTAATATGAAGAAACAATTTAAGCCATCCATGAGAGATGACTGTCTAGCCTTTTTTTAAAAAAACATCCAGAGATGGAAACCCCACAACCTCCATCAGGTAACTTTGGGCCAGTCACTCTCTCATCCCAACCTACCTCAAAGGATTGTGGAGGAGGGGGGAAGGCTATATCTACTGCTTTGATAACTGAACGGTGGGTAATAAATCAAATAAATGAATGGATGTTAATTCATAACACTTCAGGGCATGGGGAGGGACAGGAAGTCACTAACTCTTGTCTTCTGCTATATATTCCCATTCAAGTGAATGTTCCACATATAGATCTACAGTATATCTGAGTATCAGCCAACTAAAATTACAGGTGACACAAATAGTGAGTTACAGTAAAAGAGACCATGTTATCTAAGCCCTATCAAATAGTCTTCGCTTTCACCTGCCTTCCTGCTTCCACTTGTTCTGTATGCAACGTCTCACACCAAGCTATATTGTCATCACAATGGCATGGCCTAATTGTTCACTACAAAGCAGTTTGCCTTAGCAACAAGTCATGCTGGACATTGTGGCCAGGCCCTTTCCAAACCCACAAGCATTTAGCTGAAATGCCTCCTGGCCTTTTGCGTGCTGTTTCTTGCAAGGGCACTGGGGCACTGGATCATAGGACACTAAGTCCTTGGCGGCTGAGTGAGCCTGCCATCCCCTCGGAAGAGGCCAGGAATAACCTGATGGGTGCAGCTACCTGGAACTAAAAGAGGGATTCATTGAAATAAGTTTGCCAGGCAGCTCGGAAAGCCAAATTGGCCCCCATCTTGAAGAGGTGGCTTCACAGCCTGTTTACACACACTACTGAATCCAGAGCATTTATTCTATGTTTGATGTGAAAAGAAATTAAAGCCCTGGTCTCATTAGATAACCAATTATGGTTAAAGATCACAGGGAGACTCTCTCTTCTTTTGTATGACACTGAATAGGTCTCAGCAGGCAGCTCCTTGTGCACAATTGATTTCAAGCAGAGTTTTGTCTGAAAGATGCTTCTAGATTATGGCAAGAAAGCATTCTATAATCCTCCTGCCAATGGAGTTATGTTTAACAGACATTCTGCTCTTATCACTGATTGATAACACTTAACTCAAAACATATTTAAGCTTTGGGGATGTCAATATTTTGCCGCCAAGTGAAGGTGACCCCTGCTCTCCTTGTTTGCTAAGTGTGTGCCGTGGTTTGCCGGTAAATTTGTAAGGGTGGTTATGTGGGCAGGCTGTTATGGATTTGCTATCTTAGCCTGAAGTGTTTGCTGCTGATTATGTGATTAAATCAATAATAATTTCTGTTTGGGATCCCTGTGCTTCTTGATTCATCTTCTTTTCCCCATGCTGTGGAGCCAAACGGGGAGCTTGCAAGCACAGGAGCTTCGGCAGGCTTTGTGGTGAGAGGAAATGCCAAAAGGTGTGGCAGGTAGAGGCATCCAAATCTCTTCAGAAAGCAACGTTTGAAAAGAGCTTTATGGTGGGGACCTTTGTGTCACAGGAGGCAGACAGGGCAAGTGGGGGATAGGGGGCTTGTGCTTATCAGCGTTCCCCGTTCTTTCTATCTTACCTGAAAGAGTCCCCCTCCTGCCCAACTGCCTTCCTTTCATATGAAACAGATTTTCTTTTTTCCCAATAAAGGGAACAATTTACATTTAGACAGGCACAGCATTCGCAGTATTTCTAACCACCCAGGCAGCCTTACATTACCACACAGGAGATCCCTGTCCAAGGCAAAAAAGACTTTTTTCTCTCTCCCCCCCCTCTCCCCTCCTCATCTGCATACACAAATACTGGGGATGCCAAACAAATATATCTTTTCTAACAATACCAAGCACCAAAACCTTCCAACTGAGGCAATTGCATAGCCTGACAAAGTTCCACAGAACATCCCTTTCTCTTATTGTTTTTCCCTCTCCTGCTACCATTGGTGGTTTTGAATAATAATTCATGCTTTAATCTGAGCTGCGCCAGATGAATCTTATGGTCTTTCTCCTGTCCTAGCCCAGAGGCAGATTCTCCTTTAATCCTCTTTTCCCAAATGCCTGAATGGTTACAGGGGTTTTACCTTGCAAATGCTCAGGCTCTCAGCAGGAAAATCTGGGACAATTCAATGTCCCAGCGGAAATCACTAGGACACCAACTGATCTTTTAGAATCAGAACATCTGGCCAGTCACCTTATCCCATATGGGTAAACAGAACTTGGTTAATCAGGCTGTGTGTGTGTGCTTGCTTGCTTTGAAAAGAGCCATCTGACTTAAGGAAACCAAAGGTAATTTAATGGTTATAGGGCAACACTTGGCTAATGTTTCAACACCAGGTGTGTAGCATACTGTGATGGACAACAACTGTGCTAATCAGTTCCTTTAAACAACAAATTGCTTGTAGCTATGTTAAATATTACTTCAAGGAAAGAAAAAAAGACAGCCTACTCAAAGAAAGCTCATCATCGTGGAAAGCAGGCTGTCTACAGGAGTTGCTGTTGCTCTGAAAATAAGAAGAGCTTTTCCTTCAATAAAAGCATGGTCCATATTGTCTCTCTTGGGTGGATTAATCTGAACTTGCTTAAAAAGTTACATTAAGATTGAGAAGGCAAAAATGATGGAAAGGGCAGAAATAAAAAATAACAGAGCATCCCGAAGATCTATATTGCAGACGGAGAGTAAAAAAAGCAAGGAAGGGGAAAATGTTTTAGGACTTATAAAAAAAACTTGGGGGAAATTACATCTTTGTCATTAATGTGCAATACTTATATACAATGAAAAGATATAAAAAGTGTGAAGAGTGGGGATAAGGTTTATTTAATACAATTAAATGATACAGAAATGCAGCAGGAGATTATTACCCCAAAGCTTACTGATAGATGAAAAGCCACAAAACAACAAACCAGTTTGGCAGAACTGAACTTATTAGAGGGGGAATGAAAAATAAGTGGGGAAACACTGTTGCTTCATTGCAAAGATTATTCCAACATTAGTCTTCTGCCTCCTATCCCTGCATACCATAATAAGTCCTCCATTAACTCACATATGTTGCATATTTACTACATCAATAACTCCAAGACAGACACACTGAGATTTTATATTTCATGACCTGACTCATAGTTGATTGGGCAGCCATATAAATTCGATCAATCAATCAATCAATCAATGCATGCATGCTCGCTCATGAATACTTGGATGAGAGACCAGAAATTCCAGGACTGAAACCTAGTGTAGGAAGTTGGGGAAAAACATATTCTGGAAGAAGACAATGGCAAGATATTTCTAAATTAGCCAAAGTTGACTCGAAGGAGGTATTACCTTTTACCTTCCATCTTTGAATGGAAATTACTCTTATGAACATTTTACTTTTCAATTTCAAACCAGTTGCAATGTCCTGCTGTCATCTCTGAGCTTAATCCCGACTCACTACCCAACCAAGGGATGCATTTCAACATCTACTCCAACCTGGGTGGACAAGAGACTTGAATCTGTCCAGGCTGATAGACAGTAAGCTTGAACATTGCTGATTCTTATTATTCAACTCAAGCAGGGAAGGTTCTGGTGGTGGAAAATTACTCACTAAAGTAAAGTGATCCCTCATTTCTTGAAAGAAGTGGTGATGAGTTCCCTAGATACATCCCTAGATCTAGAAGTACTTGAAAACTACCACCCTTCACAAATATCCCCTTTGGGGGCAAGGTACTTAGCAACGGGCAACTCAGCTTATCAGCTTTGTACATTCAGGCCAGATTTAAGTAAGAAACTGTCTTGTCCATCCTGGCAGATGACCTGTTCCAGGAAAAGAAGGAGAGGGAGTGCAATTCTGTAGATCCTCCTGCATCTCTCAGCACCTTCTAGTACCATTGACTGAGCCAGCTGTCTGGGGTTGCAGCATTTCTTCATTATGCCTGGATATAACTGCATCTAAAGGACCCCTGCCTCGTGCTGCTACCTATCATTCTGCTATATTTAAATCCAGATTCACTGCTAGCTATCACCCAGATCTGATGTTCTTTGTGCGTGCCACCTGGGAATTACAAGAGCTGAAATCTGACCTATATAGAGGATTCTAAGCCAAGGAAGGCTGATCAAAACATACCTGAAAATTTTCCACTGTGAGGTGCAAAACCATCCAAAGAGTGAGGCAGACACAGAGGAAAGCAGACTAAATGCTTGGAAAAACTTTGGTAAAAGGCCCAGAAGGATGGATTAGAACTGGGAAGCTTAATGGGGCCTGGACTGGAAGCAGTGGAATGTAAAACATTTGGAAACATAAATATTACAACTAAGTATATGAAACTCAATTCTTCGGGGTGGGCAGGCGGGTTTTGAGTCAATCCAGGCAATTGCCTGGATAAGTCCCTGCAGTTTTCTTGGCAACATCTTTGGAAGCAGTTTGCCATTGTTTTCTTCCTAGGGCTAAAAGAGCATAATGGGCCCTAAGTCAGGCTTCATGCAAAGTCAGGCTTATGGTGGGAATAGAACTCAGTCTCCCAGTTTCTAGCCTAATGCCTTTAACCCCTATACCAAGCTGGCTTTCTAGTCCAGGGTTTCTCAACCTTAGCAATTTTAAGATGTGTGGACTTCAACTCGCAGAACTGGAGTTGGCTGGGGAATTCTGGAATTCTTAAAATTGCTAAGGTTGAGAAATCCTGCTCTACTCTTGTCCTGAAAAGCAAATGTAATTATAAATAAATAAATGCAAGTGGCATCGTGTCTTTAAAAATGCTTTGGGTTTCAGTTCCCATGTTGTGCAAGTTATGAAAAGAGGCTCAAAACAAAGGAAGAAAAACTGTATTAATGTTTTAATGATTCTGTAATTATACTGACTGGACTTGTAATTGAATCTTAGATGAAAACTGGCCATGGGACACAGAATGAAGGACAGGTTATATGGCACACGGATCTCTGTCCTCCAGCATCTCAGTCCCTCAATTTCACTCTCTGTCTTGCAGGAACTTGTAGACCGAGGCAGTTGATTGATTCAGTGTAATGGTAGGGTCAGCTTTGAATACAAATAAGCAATTGGTAGAATGAAAACATCTTCCAATGATAACTTTACCTTACTTTGGCCTAGAAGCACTGGCCAAACCTAAATCCCACCAGCTCATTTGTCTTGCAAAAGGAAACACTGCTTGTTTTGAAAATCTGCACAAGACTGATGTGTTTCTGTATCCTGTTGTGGCCTATTCTTTTCTAGCAGCCCAGGTTTACAATAATTCCCTAAAACCGTCCATCTGTAGACATCATATTTTCATCATCCAAACTATATGGTTAGAAAAAAGATCTGAATTACATTCTATTCAGACAATATCTTAAAACGGAAAATGTTGTCCTCAAGACTTGTGTTATTTTGTGTACGCATCTGTACAGTGTTCCTTTTGCAAGATAATGTGATTACAGTAATTTTTCTTCCTTCTGCTTATTCTTGACATCATACTCATTTTACCCTGAGCAAGCTGGTATGTTTCTGTCCTCTGAAGAACTTCAGAGTATGCTGAGCAAAATATCCAGATTAATTAAGGAACTCTACGTGTATTTTTTTCCCCATAGAACAGTTTGGATCTCATCCAAGCCAAGGCGGACCGCCGAGTCAGGCTCCAGCCAACAGTCATCCCAGACTGCTGACATCCAAAGAACAGTCCTACTAAATTCATGGTAAGAAATAACCCTTGCTAAGAAGGCTTTAATGTCACCTTCTCAAATGTTTGCTGTGAGTCCAGGCTTTTTCCAAATGATCTGCAACGTTTGCGAACTCGCCTGTTGCCAAGCCTCCTGAGGAGATACAGTGCTCTGAGCATGTGATTTGAGCTATCCACAGAATAGGTCTACCTTGTTTGTATTCACATGTACGAACATTCAGTGTACTCTTTCTGTTTCGAAGGGTCATAACTGAAACCTAGAAAGGGGCTCCTGAGATGTTATACCAATACCATCCTTCTAAGCCTGCTGTAAAACTGTTCCCCCCACATTGTCACATCTTTTAGAATGCAAGAGGGAGAACATCAGGTTCCCAACTGTGGAGCTGCCCTTTAAATGCACATAACTGATACTGATTTATGCTGGGAAGGGAGGGGATTTGTGGCTAGCGGGAAAAGGTTATGTTTTCCTTGAAAAGTGGCTTTCATCATTTCTTAGCTGTGTATCTTTATGCAATCTTTGCGACTAGATGAATCAGCTGAGTCACCGTCTCCTTCAGCCATTCTGAGTAAGTGTGCAATTGGGTTCTGTTTACATATCTCCCTTTTATAAGATCGCTGCCATTTATTTGGAAGACTTTTAAAATAGAAAGCAACATGCTTTGGCCTGGGGGGTGGTTTATTTTAATAGTTTGTATGATTACAAAGGATGAATTGGGATAGCCTATCTTCTGCTGAACTGTTAAACATTTGTACATTTTCCTTAAATGGCAAGAAAACAGAGTATCTTCTAGAGAGACCCAGCTACAGTGCCTTCACTCCTGTAACAGGGTTGCCAACCTGATAGTTTAAGGCCTAAATGTGAAAGTCACAAAGAAATGTATAATGTTCTCTGACTGTTCTCTGCACCTGCAAGTAGACCGATATCATTTTATGACATGAGGCAGCAGGAAAGCCCTAAAGGTAAGTTTGAATGGTGGAAAAGAACAACCAATTTATTTATTGCTATTTTCTAAAAGAGGATATGGCAGAATTGGGAACCTGGGGATCAGTTCTCTAGCTAAAATCATTAGAATCTTCAATAAGCAGCTGCTATTTTGTACTTTGTATCTCCTGCGTAACAATGGCTCTGGTGAACTGATTTCAGCATAGGCTTTGGAAGCTATTGATTGAAAGGAGAAGGCCATATTGTCTTTTATCATCTCATTACTTCTCATGTGACAGTTATGCAGAATTTAAAAGAAAGAAAGAAATCTAAAGATAGAACCTGCCCATTCTTATCACCATCTGCGTAAACCATCAGACATAAGAGCTGGACTTAGCTTCAGTCATGTTGGATTTGAGGAAAGGGGAGTGCGGAGATAATTATTCCAATTCTGTTTCTTCTTCTCTCATTCCTCTGTACTGCAAGTGGACCATCGTCTACAAAGAGGAAAACGGAAAAGTAAAATTTTAAAAGAACGTGAGTGGTGAAAAGCTCATAAATGGGACAAGAATATTTTGGGTATATATTTCATATTTGTATAACTGGTAAACATGATGGGTGTGCTTATGCTACAGTCCTTTCTTTTCTCATCCCAATATTAGAGTTCTTGACCCTAGATATGCTTATTTTGAATTAAGTTTATCTGGATTCAGCTAAACATGGCTATACACCCAATACCTCTCAATGAATCTTCTATGCAACACTTTCGTTGTCTTCTGATTTTTTCATTGTCTTCTCTTAAAAAGGCCTGTCTTTCCAAGATACCATCTAGAGTTGCATTTGCTCTTCCCAAGGACCATTGCCAAACAAGCATTAACTGATTCTGTGGCTAGTGCATCCTGTATTATCTATTTCTGACTCATAGCAACAAACTGGCCTTGTACATATATTACAAGTTATATACGCACTACAATATTTATCTTGCAGACTCTTTCTTCTAGAACCCTCTTGTTTATAGAAGGCATTTCCATTAATTTTTCAATTTAGTTCACCAAGATATTCAACCTAATGCCCTTTTGATCTTTTGGATTACAACTCCCATAATCCCTGGGCTTTACACTCACACATGCAAACTGACCAATGGTTTCTATTTTTATTATCATTGCAGCAAGCTTGACTGTTGAGGATCAGTGGAAGAAAAAAGTGAGCAGAAATTGGATATGCAACATAATCCTCTACACAGTTACTTAGACTGTAGACATCCTAGATGAGTTTAGGATTGCTACATCAATGTGACTTAAAACTGAATGGGTTATGTCTTTATATTCCTCCCCCTCCCCCAATCACTGCTGAAACACTGTTTCTGAGCCATAAAAAAAAAAAAAAATTAACGTCAAAGTTACCAAGTCACATGTGAGAGTGAAATTATGTACCAGGGCTCTATTGGGCTAAGTTGCTGCAGCATTACAGCAGTGGCTAAATATTTAAATCATATATACAGTGGAGCAAAAAAGTATTTAGTCGGCCACCAATTGTGCAAGTTCTCCCACTTAAAAAGATGAGAGAGGCCTGTAATTGACATCATAGGTAGACCTCAACTATGAGAGACAAAATGAGAAAACAAATCCGGACAATCACATTGTCTGATTCGGAAAGAATTTATTTGCAAATTATGGTGGAAAATAAGTATTTGGTCAATATCAAAAGTTCATCTCAATACTTTGTTATATATCCTTTGTTGGCAATGACAGAGGTCAAACGTTTTCTGTAAGTCTTCACAAGGTTGGCACACACTGTTGCTGGTATGTTGGCCCATTCCTCCATGCAGATCTCCTCTAGAGCAGTGATGTTTTGGGGCTGTCGCTGGGCAACACGGACTTTCAACTCCCTCCAAAGGTTTTCTATGGGGTTGAGATCTGGAGACTGGCTAGGCCACTTCAGGACCTTGAAATGCTTCTTACGAAGCCACTCCTTCGTTGCCCGGGTGGTGTGTTTGGGATCATTGTCATGCTGAAAGACCCAGCCACGTTTCATCTTCAATGCCCTTGCTGATGGAAGGAGGTTTGCACTCAAAATCTCACGATACATGGCCCCATTCATTCTTTCCTGTACATGGAACAGTCGTCCTGGTCCCTTTGCAGAGAAACAGCCCCAAAGCATGATGTTGCCACCCCCATGCTTCACAGTAGGTATGGTGTTCTTTGGATGCAACTCAGCATTCTCTCTCCTCCAAACACAACGAGTTGTGTTTCTACCAAACAGTTCTACTTTGGTTTCATCTGACCATATGACATTCTCCCAATCCTCTTCTGGATCATCCAAATGCTCTCTAGCAAACTTCAGACGGGCCCGGACATGTACTGGCTTAAGCAGGGGACACGTCTGGCACTGCAGGATCTGAGTCCCTGGCGGCGTAGTGTGTTACTGATGGTAGCCTTTGTTACGTTGGTCCCAGCTCTCTGCAGGTCATTCACTAGGTCCCCCCGTGTGGTTCTGGGATTTTTGCTCACCGTTCTTGTGATCATTTTGACCCCACGGGGTGAGATCTTGCGTGGAGCCCCAGATCGAGGGAGATTATCAGTGGTCTTGTATGTCTTCCATTTTCTAATTATTGCTCCCACAGTTGATTTCTTCACACCAAGCTGCTTGCCTATTGCAGATTCAGTCTTCCCAGCCTGGTGCAGGTCTACAATTTTGTTTCTGGTGTCCTTCGACAGCTCTTTGGTCTTCACCATAGTGGAGTTTGGAGTGTGACTGTTTGAGGTTGTGGACAGGTGTCTTTTATACTGATAACAAGTTCAAACAGGTGCCATTCATACAGGTAATGAGTGGAGGACAGAGGAGCCTCTTAAAGAAGAAGTTACAGGTCTGTGAGAGCCAGAAATCTTGCTTGTTTGTAGGTGACCAAATACTTATTTTCCACCATAATTTGCAAATAAATTCTTTCCAAATCAGACAATGTGATTGTCTGGATTTGTTTTCTCATTTTGTCTCTCATAGTTGAGGTCTACCTATGATGTCAATTACAGGCCTCTCTCATTTTTTTAAGTGGGAGAACTTGCACAATTGGTGGCTGACTAAATACTTTTTTGCCACACTGTATCTTAAAATGCAGTACAGTGTAAAACAACCTAGCTGAGAATTCTGAATATTATTCCAGCTCAACATATCAACCTTCTCTTCCAATATCACGAAGCTAATTGACTTCTTTCTAATATTTTTCTGTGTGCTTTCTTTATATTCCCCTTTTAAGCTACTGGGCATATTTTCTGTTCAGACAAGTTCCATGCTGGATCACAGTTTTGCTCTGCAAAGAGTTCAGTGCTAATAAGTAAACAGAGGAAAAGTCAATCATAATAATTCAGAAGCAGCATGAAGAAAAATGCAGTTCTTTGTTCCTAGGCTGGCTGGAGACCCAGTTCATTTTGTAGAATTTGATGCCAGCTACACTTCGTAAATTTTTTCCCAATAATCATAAAATACCTTTTTTATTTTCTCTCTCTCTTTTCTTTGTGTTGCTCTCCTGAGTTTATTCATTACACATGAAGCATATCTGGGCTGTGAAATCTGTTACTAAATACCTCAGGACCTGTCATGCCGCTGTAATTTAAATTGAATGTAACAATAATCCAGCCTGATTGCCCAGCTCACTAGTTAATGTGAGGATATTTGACTCTGTTAATCACCACAATAGCCAGGTCACATTTCCACCATTGCATAAATAAACAGATTAACCGGCATGCAGTGCAGGCCAAACAATGTATGACAGAGCACAAAGGAGGAGGAGGAGGAGGAGGAGGAGGAGGAGGAGGAGGAGGAGGAGGAGGAGGAGGAGGAGGAAGAGGAGGAGGAGGAGGAGGAGGAGGAGGAGGAGGAGGAGGAGGAGGAGGAGTTACTATAGAAGCATAATACAACTCTGTCCAGTAGGATGGTGTGATGGTTGAAGCCCTGGATTTGATTATAGGTTGTTCATGTTAAATACCCAATCAAGTTTTCAAAATCCTCTATATGCCAATATTTTCAAGGCCACGCATGCTAGATGCTTACACAGCATTTAGAAGTGAGTAGCCTGTAATCTGCAGGAACAACAACCCTTTTCGGAGGCCCACATATTCTCCCATCCATCTTTCCACTTGCCTGCCACCAATACTGCAAGGCCTTTGGGGAGATCAGCCCCTTCTTATGAGGTCCACAACACCCTCAGAACACATGCCAGAAAGTCTGAAATATTACAACATGTGAATGCAAGAACACTGACATGGTGTCTATGCAGCAAGAGTGTTTGCTGCATAAAGTGGGGAGTTGTCCTGAGAAAGATCCACCCCTTCTTACTGACGTTATTACCACAGAAACTGACTTTCCTAATGAGTTTTGTAAATATATCAGTGCAATGCCCACTGTGCCCTGAAACACATTATAGAAATTAATTAATTAATATATTCAAACTATGTTAGGGGGGTGTTTTAGGGGAAGGGGCTTGTTTTTGAGTACTTTGTTCTCTGTCATTTCTCTCTCTCTCTCTCTCTCTCTCTCTCTCTCTCTCTCTCTCTCTCTCTCTCTCGTTCACTGATCACTTTATATTAAAATTAAATGTATACAAGTAAAAGAAAAGAAAACCTATTTTGCTTTCTAGCCCCTGCTTTATCTGACAGGCATTCCATAAGGTCAAGTCAAGCATGTGCATCCAAGATTCTTTCATAGAATATGCCTGGGCTTAAACATGGAACTTTCTGCATGTGAGACAGGTGCTTGCCTATCAAACTACGGCCTCTCCATCCATAATAAACAGAAATTTTAGCAGGGTATGTATGTATGTATGTATGTATGTATGTATGTATGTATGTATGTATTTAAATAGGGTCAAGAATCTGTGGGTGTGTATTTATTCAACAATTTAACGTACTGTAAATACTATAGAAAGAAACTCTTGCTGTGGTATATTTTACAAGGGGAAAAAAAGGCCTGATGGCAAAAGCTGATAAAATTTAATCAGTTAACATCACAGACAATCTTCTCTCATTCTGTGTCATTCCCACCCCATCAATTCATTGCCCATTCTTAATCCAGAGTGTGCATTCCAAACACCCTCACTAAAAGCTCAGAGGGAATCATATCATTTTGCTTTGTCTCAGCTCTGTGATGCTATCAAGCAAAGACTGTGCGCTTAATTAAGAGGACGCTAACGTGCTGCCCGAATACGTGCCATAAATCTCTTTCAGTATTATCTGTTGAGTAACAGTGAACTAACCAGGATCTTGAAGCCACATCTTGCCCTTTGTGCCCTTTGTTGTCCTTTGGCACCTGAAGTCCTGTTAAATTGTTCTGCTTTGCTGGTAAATATATTAAGGATCTCCATGACTTTTGTGCCTCTTTCTGGAACAAGGAAGGGAGAAGACAGGACACCACCATCTCATTTGGTGACATTCACTAGCCTACAAGAGATCTGAAGCTATTTGCTGATCAGCTTCATTTTGGTGGGGCCCTGAGTGTGCAGGTCATCTGACAGGAGATATGCAGGGAACAAGGTTTTCAGAAGTGGTTTGCCATTGCCTCCTTCCTAGGGCTGAGAGAAAGTGACTGGCCCAAGGTCACCCAGCTGGCTTTGTGCCTAAGGCAGGACTAGAACTCACATTCTCCCGGTTTCTAGCCTTATGCCTTAACCACTACACCAAACTGGCTCTACATAACCCTTACACGCCTCCTAATATTAACTGGGGCTGCTCTAGAAAAGAGCACCTCATTTTCAAATTCTTTCCTCTCTTGCATTGCCTGAATGTATTCCCATGCTTCTCCTAGAAGCAGACAAGGAGGAAAGTTCTCAAAATATAGGTGAACGTTGCTAAAGAACAAGACGATTCAACGTGTGACTGTCATTTTGACCAATGTCTCCATGGCTCTTGTAATAAACCATTCTACCCTTCATCATTCTTCTACAAAATAGTAGCTTCTGTGTTTTATATAGTCACTATGATTCTGTATGGTTGTTTGACTTTTTGACTTTTTGCTGTCATTTATTTATTTATTTTCTATCTCACCTTTTTATTATTTTTATAAATAACTCAAGGCAGCGAACATACCAAGTACTCCTTCCTCCTCCTATTTTCTCCACAACAGCAACCCTGTGAGGTGAGTTGGGCTGAGAGAGAGTGACCGGCCCAAGGTCACACAGCCGGCTTTCATGCCTAAGGCGGGACTAGAACTCACAGACTCCTGGTTTCTAGCCCGTTGCCTTAACCACTAGACCACACTGGCTGTAGATGAGAAATGATAGGAACTTGAGTAAAATGCCAGCAGATGTGATGGAATCTTTCTCTGAGGGAGAAGGTGATGTTATGGAGATCACGGGCAAAGGAGGAGGGGGCGCTTTCCAGGGTGAGAAACGCGTTCACAGCCTCGAAGACCTTGGGCGCTCGTCCAAGAAGGTCAGGCTGGACCCGCCTTAGAGTGCCTGGGGTTTTTCCCCAGAGACCTGCTTAGTGTGGCTTAGTTTGGCAAAATTATGTGCAAGGTAGAACAATAAAGATCTAGAGCTTAAATCCGAGGGTCAGCGTTGTTCTTCGCCTAACCACGACAGCAATGGGCTCTTGAGGAAGTTAAAGTTTGAATTCAGACTTAGTACATTTCAACATGCATTTTATTTTGCCCCCCCCCAAAAAAAAACACCAATAAATGGGGTGAACAAGATACTGCAAGGAGTTAGGCGATTGAAAGATGCTTAGCAGAGAGTTCTGGCAGCAAGCAATGAAAATAATTTCATTTACAAAAATATATCAATCTATAGTGTAAATATTTATTTATTTCCCCCCTTTTTTTCTACATTTATGCACCGTCCTAGAACAAAAGTTCTCTGAGCAGCTTGTAAATAAGTATCACTTCCAAGGTATGTGTTTCTGTGTCTGTGTGTATATGTATCAGGTTCGAGAAATGCAGCTTAAAATTCAAGTTTAGTATCCAGTTGGAACATTCTAACATATTTTCTCCCCCCCCCCCAAATTTTTTTTTTTGTTACAGTTCACACCATGCATAAACCACTGTTCCTTTTGTATAAGCAAAAAAACCAAAACTGACTTAGTGGCTTCAGATGCTTTTATATAACCCTATAATTTTTAAAGCCCTTTGTTTCATAAAATGAAATTATGTAGGCAATTAGTCTATACTGTGAACTAACCCCTGTTATGCTTTGGCTAGGAAACGGAATTCAAAAGAGCAGGGTTATTTCATCTTAAAAAACATGTTATTGTACATGCCCAGTAAGTTTTTCTTCAAATATGTATTTATTAGGTTTACTGCAGAAATGAATTGCTCGGTTAGCCGTTCTGCCTTGTGATGCCAGAATCGTGAAATGATAGAACCCAGGGAGTTACAGCTCAATCCACAACAGCATAAATGAGCCCACTTTAGGAACTGAGGGGATGAGTTCCTCAGAGGAATCATAATAGGGATGCTTTGTCTTAGTCATTAACGTATATTCAGGGATTAAGAATGAGTATTTCTTAAATATTGTCCGGAACAAAGGCTTACTTTATGCTCACGTTTGCCAGGGCTTCGATCAAGAACCATTTTCAGTATCACAAAAGGAGGAATAATTATTTTACATTCCCACTGGCAATGTATTTATCACATGTTATCTCAAAAGCATTCAGAGAGGTTATACGACGTTTACTTCCCAACCATCCTTGAAGGTAGGCTGGCATGAGAAAAAGTAATTAGCCTATGCTCACCCAACACGAAGGTGGGATTCGAAAGCAGACCTTCCTGATCAAAGCCTCCACTGTAACCAGTATGTTGTACTGAGAATACAAGTTGGCTGTTTTTCTTCAACACTGAGAAATCAGCCTTCACAACCGTTAAATTAAGGGGAAGGACTTCCAGCCAAAGGAATTGCTTGCCAAAAAGCAGTTTCTGCCGGGTTAGAATATATGTGCTTCACAGCATCTTCTGCAAAGTAACTGGGCATTACTCCTAAACCTCACACAGCGCTTTATGGCATATAGCATGTTTTATATACAGGATCCACTGAGTTTCTTGGAAGCCCTTTCCAAAAACTAGAGACAGGATCCCTACCAACCACTGTGAATTGCAGCTCTAGCTTTATTTTATAATTTATGCTAGGAATAGAAATGTTGAAGATACTGGTATCCAGCATTAAATCTAAGCTCTTTAACACATTATGGGACAAGCAGGGGAAAAGTCTGAGATGATGGGGAGATAGATAGATAGATAGATGGATGGATGGATGGATGGATGGATGGATGGATGGATGGATGGATGATAGATAGATAGATGATAGATAGATAGATAGATAGATAGATAGATAGATAGATAGATGATAGATAGATGATAGATGATAGATGATAGATGATAGATGATAGATGATAGATGATAGATAGATAGATAGATAGATAGATAGATAGATGATAGATAGATAGATGATAGATAGATAGATAGATAGATAGATAGATAGATGATAGATAGATAGATAGATGATAGATAGATGATAGATAGATAGATAGATAGATAGATAGATAGATAGATAGATAGATGATAGATGATAGATAGATAGATAGATAGATAGATAGATAGATAGATAGATAGATATAGATAGATAGATAGATATAGATAGATAGATAGATAGATAGATAGATAGATAGATAGATGATAGATAGATAGATAGATAGATGATAGATAGATAGATGATGATAGATAGATAGATAGATAGATAGATAGATAGATAGATAGATAGATAGATAGATAGATAGAAACACCTAACAGCATAACAGTGCTCCTCTCTCAGCAAACTCCTTTGACTTAAGATATATTGCAAGATTATTCCTCTCTGACAGAGCATCCTCTTTTGGCCTCTTTTCTGTCTTTAATGGGACTGCAGAGCAAAGGGAAATCATCCAGAAGACTACAGAATCTGCTTCCCAGGGAAAACATCATGGCAAAGGTCATATAAATTTAAATAATAAATAAATAAAATGAGGCTTTCTCTCTGTCTCTCCCTCAAGAACAGGCAAAGGAGAAATACGGTCCTATTCCTGCAATCTCCATTGAGGCGAGTTAGCCAACAAGGATGAATCAACCTGGGCTTCGCTTGATCAGAAGTATTGTTTTTCTTTCCACTCCACTTTTTTTGGTATGCCATCTTTTCAGCTTATAAACCTAGGAGTAGCAGGCAGGACATTTCTCTCACACACATAGAGTACATGCACACAAATACACACACTAGTATGAGCAATCAATATTTGCCTGAAAACCGAGATGAATGTCTGAGAAAGGTTTGCTAGTTTGTTTGCTTATTTGTTGGTTTAACCCACAAATGGGGACTACTGACAAAGAGGACTACTTTTGTTTGAGAATACTGTAGTATTCACCATTTTTTGCATTGTAGCCATTGGTGGCCATTTCCTCACTACAGTGTCTTGGAACAGTATTAGGTCTAGTAATTAGGTCTATTGTAAAGATAGAACAGAGTGTCCCCAAGTCCTTTACCTCTGCTTACCATAGCCATATGACAGGTGATGCTACGTGTACCAGATCATGGACAGTTTCTAGGCCAGCACACATAATCACTTTTTAAACACGTAACACTGGTTTCATAGAACAGCAGAGCATATTTCAGCTGTCTTGATATAGCAGAAGCATAAATGTCTTGACTGAGTAATATCCATAATCACTTTATTTTGTTTTCCAGTGGGATTCCATTTTGAAACACCCTTCCTTGCTCCAGATCCTCAGAACTGACAGGGGAAAGAGTTTTAGGAAATAAAGAGATAAATGCTGCTTGCAGAGCACAGCAAAATGTGCAAAACTGTTAATATTACCCTTACTCCAATCACATAAGGACTTCTGTTTTAGTTCAGCTCAGGAATATTAGACAGAGTTTTTTCTGATGGAACACTCCTTAAGTATATATCTCAGACCACTCCATACCAGTCACTGAGCTGTGTTTAATTTTTTAGTCAGCCCCACACATTCAGCTGAGAACTGTCAGAAATAATCACCATTATGAAATAATAATAGAGCAGAGCAGATGGCAGGAATCCAACTCCATGAGTGATTCGTGGGTTGGGTTTTGCCAATGACACTTGAAATCCCAATCAGAAAATGCATTCCATAATTACAGGTATCAGTGGAGGGCTGAGCTCTAGAGAGATATTCAGGAAAACCCTACCCAATTATTTTCCTTTTCAGGTTACAGCTACTTCTAGAGCTTGATCTCTTTGAAAACATTGTCTACATAAGAGTTTGTTTGAATGTAACGTTCACCACTCAGGGCTGTGCCTTTTGGTTTTGCCTTTTCTTTTCCAGACTTTCCTGCATTTTTTCTGAAGTACTAGATTGTAAAGAAACAGGGAAACCCAGTGCTAGAGAGATTGTTCCACACATGTCTTGTGGGGGGGGGGGAGATTTTCCTACTAGGGGCTTGCTTAATTTTTAATTCGGTTTGGCATTGTCTGATTGCTGCTTCTGATTTTACGTTTTGCATATGTGGGAGGAATTTCAGTAGTAACTCCTGTGCTGATGTGTGTGAGAGAGAGTTAAGGACCATATATTTGGATAGTTAATGTGCGTAACAATGAATCATTGCGCATATTTACCCTCATTTGTGAAAATAACACATCCTCTTTCCATGAAGAGGGAACAACAGCATTCCCACACTTAACATAATGAGCATGCATAATGAGCATTTCTCCAAAGCATTTCACACATTCTGGAGGTAATACAAGTAAACTGTATCAGATCTTGTGAAAGGTGCATATCTCAAGATATTCTCTGGATAATAGATTTTCTGGGCAATGTGCACATGCTGGATCTTCCCCTGGGGTTCCCCTTTAAACAGAGATCTGTAATTTTCATTTCCCATAATACCTCAGGCACAGTAATGTAAATAGACTCCACTGTTTACTTGACATTGCTTGATATTGATTGGAGTTTACTCACTGCTTTTGTCACAATGAGACAAATCCATTAAGAGTCCTACTCCCTGCCAAGAGCTTACTCAACTCTAGAAATGGACACATGTACTTGAAAATTTCACTGAGGCAGTCCAAATCCTACTCCATGCTACTAGTCATAACATTCTTCCTCCTTAGTTTACTAAACCCCTCATGGGTTCTGTTCTACACTATGTCCAGTTTGGGGATAAGGTTGGGAATCTATTGATGTATTGACTGACTGACTGACTGACTGACTGACTGACTGGCGTGGCTGGAGTTCAATATTTACTACAAGTTCACTATTTAAAATAACATTGCAAATGACAGTCTATCTCAAACTAGAAATGGATGGGAATTTCAGTCTTTTTTTTTAATGTATGTGAATGTATGAACTGAGATGGAAAGAATTTGATAATTTTTTTTAAAAAAATGAATCTGAGAGAAAGAAAACTAGTTTTATTCAATCAACTAGAGGGATGAGAAAATGTAGCCCTCAAAACTTTGGGTTTGAACACCTGTTAACTAACCCAATTATTTGTGATGTCAAAATATCATTGCCACATCTTTTTTTCTGACATTTTTAACTTGACAAGCAGTTATAAATAGTCTTCCTTATGCTGCAAATAGCTCTGTTTATTGAGTTTGGCCAATATATATGGCTGACAATTTCCTCTTCTTCATTTTTGGCCAGAACATACCAAATGTAACAAATGTTTTTAATCAAAGGAATGAAAAGTACTTGAGATTTAAAAATCCTACTAAGGAATAGAGCAAAACTCAGATTCATCATTCTTAAATATGCTAAGATATCAATTGGAAGGAAGCTTTATTTTATTATATCAGTCCCGAATCACAGCTACCTCGGTATCTTGGAATATCTCAATTGTATAACAAGCCTATAATGTACTAATCCCACTCAAGAGATGGGGTTGTATTATCTCCATGCAATAGGAAGGAAAATAATCTATTGTCAGAAATGTAAAAAGTGCAGTCTATCTTGGGATGGGACATATGTGGCCCACCAACATCCCTTTTGCGGGTCTCAGAATACCATCAGAATAAGCAGGACCAAAAACTTGGATCAGCATTTTTTCCATTAAGGAAGCTTGGTGGGCTTAAAGGTTACTGGGTGTCTTAAGCCTTATGAATTTTTAACAGACCAATTTTGCCACTTAAAATTCCCAATCTCTGCCTCAATCCTCTTTTTTTAGTGCTGTTTTCAACACAATAATCAAGAACTTGGTGTGGCCCTCAGGTTGTCAAAACTAGTGCCACTTTGTATTAAATAACTAAGTAGTCACTTAAGGGTCACCAGGGAAAATTGAGCCTTGAGAACAATTACATCTTTGGTCATAAGCCAAGTTTGGTGTAGTGGTGAAGGTGCTGGCCCAAAAACCAGGAGACCGTGAGTTCTAGGCCTGCCTTAGGCATGAAAGCCATCTGGATGCCTTTGGGCCAGTCGCGCTCTCTCAGCCCAACCCACTTCACAGGGTTGTTGTTGTTGTGGGGAAAAATAGGGGGCAGGAGTATTAGGTATGTTTGCCACCTCGAGTTATATATATTAAGTGGGATAAAAATATAATACTAATAACAACAACCACCACCACCAAGTTGCCATTTCTTCCCTTTCTGAATTAAAAAAAGGGAAGGATCTACATTTCCTCAGTTTATTTCCATACAGTTCACGGCAGACTGTGATGACCTCCTAGCCTGCTGTTTTCTAAGTTTTGACAGAAACCAGATATACTTGGTAAGTGTGATGTGGTCAGCCAGAAAATATGCAGTGTATATATTCCTTTATCAGAAGATCCCCAAACTGCTTTTCAGTATTACATGCCTGGAGAGAGTATGTTTGTTTTGCTAAGATGTTCTATGAGGGATATATTGTGATTACTGTGTAATCTGTTTGCAAAGACAGTATGTCATCTAGAGTGGAAAGACAATCTGGTGGAGGCCTACATATGCTACATGGCTTATGTAAAATAGCATTGGAGGAGACCTGCTTTCCTTGTGGAAGTCCATGGGATTGCCATATTGTTTTGGGGACCTTCTAGTAGTGCTCTGGTGTCATTTTGCAGTCCTTTAAAATCTGTAGCTCAAATGTTTGCTTCCAAAGGTAAAGTAATCTTGGGACTTGTTATCTATCTCCTTTTCTACAAAATAGGAACTCTTTTTTGACACTTGAAAAAACCAAGGACAAAACAATATAGACACAGTTCTCTGCCTAGGCCAAAGCTGTCCAGATTCTAATCACATCTCCATCCAAGATTCCCTGGGATACTTATTTCCCTTCATGGGTACACAAAAATGTTAATTGAAACATACATCACTTGAAGGGTTTTTGTATTGTCCGTTTATTAAATTTATATCCTTCTATTAGTCCACCACAAATAGTGGGCAAGGCAACTAACAATAACTATACTGATACAATTCTAAATTATAACAAAAATAGTTTAAAAAAATAAAATCCAAAAAGGAATTCAAATCTCAAGAAACCTCAGGCTAGCTTACAACTACAGTAACACTAGCAATAAAATAAAGTATAAAAGGCTTGGTCTATTTAAAATCATGATGGGAGACAGGGAGTGATTTAATCATTCCATGAGAATCTATCCCACTCTAGAACTACAAGATCTGGGGTGCAAAACTCCACATAAAGACTAGATGGCAACAAATAAATATAGAAAACTATAACTTTTTACTACCATTTAGTGATTATCTGGAGTTTTACCATCCAGATTGATAATCCTCCCCTATCTCCCCCTTAAACAGCTATTTGTGTTGGAATAAAATACAAATTAAGGTCGATTTTTAACCCAAGGTTATGCATTACAATGGCTAACAACTTTTAGTGAATCTAACCACTGTAATTCAGGAAGCATCTACAAAGGAGACCTACAAAATCTGCTGGTGTACAGTGAGGCCAGGTGTCTAGCAATATAGACCGGCACTAATAGCAGAACAAAAAAGGACTGCTGGATTTAACTGAAGAGTTAGATTTTATATCAGTCAACACACTCTAGATTCTGTGAGGCTACAGCATCAAAAAATAAAGGCAGGACTAATAAAGGACTAATAAAGGCAGGCATCCAGTTTATGAACTGACCTGGGCATATTCATACCATGGCCAAGGAATGGAGCAAAGTTCTCCCATTTTGAAAAACTGGAGTCACCATAACATCATACCTTCAAGGCTCCTCACAGAGATATGATCTAGAAGTATATTAGAGTAAATAATATCAAAGGGTGCTTGTGTAGATTTAGGAACTCTAAAATAGCACTGGGAGGTAATGCTGGGAGGAAGGTATTGTATGGAATAGAATCAGAAAATTGAATTTTGTGGTTTGCAAAGGGGCAAGGGAAATGACATTCAAGCAACTTGGTAAAATGTTTTAGAGTTGATTTCTGTATAATGTCATTTTCCAGGCCTTTTTCTAGCATTACTATCATCATTACATTGTTAATATTGTATGTACAATTGTTTCTGTTAATTGGTTTAATATGCAATATCCTTTCATTCTACTTCTATTGCATTAAGCAAAATCTGTTGAACAGCTGATATTCAGGGAGGGCTGTGAATAGGTAGGAAGTAAATAACATCCTTTTTGTAAAAGTAAGCTAAAATAAGACTAGTGTGCCACTGTGATATTTATAGCTATTTTGTACTGCATGGCAGAATCTTCTGGGCTTACTCAACATTATACTCATGTATTTTTCTTTTCTGTCCACTAATTTGGAAATATTTTGGGGAATTATTAACATCTATAAACAGGAGTGTGAAGCACAGAAAGAAGGAATTTTCCACAGTAGCAGACATTGGGCAAACTTGCTTATTTTATCTCCGAAGTAAATTCACAGTTTTTAGAAGACATAGATAGAATTGCAAGCAGGGAGTCAACAGCAGTTTGATTCACAAGCTGCAAAGGCAAAAAGGGTTTGTTTTTTTCTGAATTATGAAACCTAAAAATGAATAGACAAAACACAGACAGATAACCCAAACAGGAATATTGTGCTAGTGTCAAGAGGCACATATTTATTTCCATAGTACATACATTCACTGTCAATCCACCCTCCCCTCCTTCAAGTGCTTATATCCAGAATGAGGAATGTTAAAATTCAAACATAACAATTAATACACGTCCTTCAGTCTATTTTTCTAGAAAACACAGCATTTCTGTTGCTGATTGTTCTTCTTTGTGAACCTTTTGTGAACAAGATTTTACAACAGGTTTCTCCTGAATATATACATATACATACCAATTCACATAATTTAAAACAATAAAATCCATATAGAAATAGTAATGTTGGGTACATATCAAACCCTGCAGAATTTATGCAAGCAAACGCATAAGGAATAGTTTTATAAATTTCCAGTTGTTTGTAAGAGACATCCTAGAAACCAAAGTAATATATGATATGTATTTTATATTCTTTTCACTGGTTGGTTTGTTTTATGTTACCAATCCAATAATGAAGCCATTTCAGGAATAAGTTTACAGTCATTTCTAACACTTCCCATATAACTCAAGATGGATAGTTTAACCTGCAAGTAAGCAGCCTAATGCTATCAGTGGTGGCTGCTAAATCAATAGCTATTCACTAGTATAGCTTCTCCATGCAGAGCCTGCCTTCAATTTAAAATTATCTACAGTCCTTGTCCACTATTGGTATTAGGAAGTATATTCAATAATTAGAGCACATGCTTTAAATGCAGAATATCCCAGATTCTTTGCATCTTGAGGAAAACGGGGAGGGAGAAACTGTTGGAAACCTTGGCTAACTGCTGAAGGCAGCCTCCTATGTTTCTATGACTGTTAAATACTTATTATGGTTACATCACCAAAAGAGATGGATTGCTTGATGAAAAGGGGAAAAATGCAATGTAAAAGGAAGAACAAAATCAAAGCAATCAAAGGAATTGCTGAAAAATTGAAATGGCTAAAGGATACCAATCAAGACATGGATTGACCAGAATAAGAGCTACAGTGGTTTAGTAGCTGCACCATAGTGAGAAATCTCTCCCCAGTTCAGAGTTCATGTTAAGCATATAAACTCATTAGATGGTCTTAGATCCACAACTTGGCACCTGGATCTTCATCTGAAATATGGTAATAATAATTTTACCTTTTCCTGTAAAGGTATTGTACTAAGAAAGTGATTCAAAAATCATTCCCCAACTGCAAAATATTACCTATATGGTAGGTAAGAATATGATAACCTGAGGGTGGTTTTGAGGAAGGTATGTAGTATAGAGAGATGGTATTGAACACATTCCAGAAAATATAAAGATAAAAAGGGGAAACCTGGGGGGGGGGGGGGAAATAAGAAAATTGTGCTCCCTAGATGGAACAAAGAGAAATAACTGCAAATTTTGTAAAATGTTATTAATTGATGGGTGTGATTATACATTACACATATTTACAGTCATCCAAGCTTATGTATAGTGTTGCTCTTCTGACAACAAAAACATTTAATTACAATTATTTGAAAGATTATTTCTCTCTAATGTATAAAAATCATATTTAAGTTTCCATTCCAGTGAGGAACTGTCCATGGTCCTGGGTTAATAAGATTTTCCTTGTCTTCATAACAGGAAATTGTTGAAAGGAATGCACTATATGATGGTTTTCTTTTATTCCTACTAAGTACCTTAGCAAATCTGTCCAAAGTATTATGGGCAAAATAATTCATTTACCCATTTTGTCATTTCAGTTTACACTGTACTACAATACATAAGAATATTTTTCCACATTGTGGTACAAAAAGGAAACTTTTTCTGCTCTAAAGGCTTATCAAAACTTTCAGCTCTTATATTCAAGCTAAATTCCCTCCTGTATTTCACCATCCCTATTATTGGCTTTTCTAGATGGGCTGATAGGTTTACATAAGCCCACAAAGACATCTGAAGGATACAATAAACTCTATATAAGAATAACATACCCATCATTGGAATGATCGTTCATATCAAGATTTCCACTGAAATCTTCAAAAGGGGCTGCATCAGCAGCTTCTCCCAGGCAGTCATAGTGAAATAGCTGACTTTATTTGGAGAAGGCAATTCTGAATGTAGCTAGATGTCAAGCCATAAATGGGCTTATAGGTTAAAAATTCCAATTTGAATTGCACACAGGAATCTATTGGCAAACAGTGCAGAACCTGCACTATATGTGTAATATGGTCATGGTGACAGGCACCAACTAGAAAGTGGACTATTGCATTGTGAACCAATTGCATCTTCTAAGTGGTCTTCAAAGGTAGCCTGTGTAGAACATATTGCAATAGTCCAAATGAGTGATGATAAGGGCATGAGTCACTTAGCAAGATACTCCCACTCCAGGTAGGGCCACAACTCTCATGGTTTAAGCTGGACAAAGGCTTTCCTCCTCTCAAAGGCCTCCACCTATCCATCCAGCAGTAACAATACATCCAGGAGGACCCCCAAATCAATGATCTGGGCTCTCAGTGATCGCGTTTTTCCCTCGAGACAACACTAGAGCTAACCTTAGTGATGAATATACAGTAGCTCCATCTTGCTTGGGCTCAGCTTTAGCTTGTTATGTCAGATCCAGACCCCAACAGCCTCTAAGCACTCAATGGCTTCTCTGGCAGGATCCACTGACACTTTATAGTTGGGTAGCATTTTCATACTGATGATACCTCACCTTGAATGGATGGATGACTCTCTCCAGCTTCATGTATCTCTTATCCTAAACACGTCTGCCAACCATGGCCCATCAATTTAATAATGGAAGAGTAGTCCAGGCTTAATCCAGAGTTTGTATATATGCTTAGTCAGGTTTACTTTTAGACTTTCTCTACCAGCATTCCAGGCGTTGCTTCTACCACTTTAGCTCCCAGAGAAAACATCCTTGCTCTCCTGCTCATCTGCAAGTAAGTCATAGATTCTTCTTATAAACAGACATCGTGTGGTGTCATTTGTTGACTTCAAAATTTTAGTGGGAGAGACCCAAGCCTTTAGCTTCCTGAAATAACATTCTGATTCAGATCAGAATCAAATTGGACTTCTTTTTCAAGTTTAAATTATAAGTCTATGCATAGTCCTAAATTAATTAGTTTAAACTAATTAATCAACCTAAATTCATTATTACTCTAGCATCTTATTTAGCACTATATATTAAACCCCACACTGTGCTGTATATGCTTTCCAGGGTCATATATAACTGAAAACAGCAATCCTGTGATGAGTTCTGAGTACCACTATCTAATGTGTTATCAGATTTGCCCATGTCATTTGCCCATTCCAACAAACCAGTCATGAGAGAAGAGATGAGGCACTGAAATGGGCATATCTATACAGATAAGGATAGGAGAAGAACTGGGCATGATCCTTTCAAGTCAAGTAATACAGAGGTATATCTGCACTTATGCTTGAGTACTCTAGACAAGGCATTAGAGAATAAGAACATAAGCAGTGGCCTGCTGGATTGGACTCCTGGACCATCTAGCAGTCTGTCCTCACAGTGGCCAACCAACTGCACAAGGAAGCCTACTAGTTTCCCAGCAGATGGCCTTCAGAGGCAGCCACACTGCCATCAAGGCTAATAGCCATTGATCCCCATGACTTTATGGATTTTTTGAAGCCAGCCAAGCTGATAGCCACCACCACATTTCATGGTAGCAAATTCCAAACTTTAATTACGTGTTGTGTAAAAAAATATTTCCTTTTGTCTGTCCTGATTCTCCCAGTGTTCAATTTAACCAGGTGATCTCTGGTTCTAGTATTTTGGGAAAGGTAACATAGCTTCTTGTCTACTTTATCCACACCATAATTTTATACACCTCAATCATGTCCCCTCTTGTTCACCTCCTTTCTAGACTAAAAAGCCCCAGGTTTTGCAACACTTTCCTGACAGGGAAGCTGCTCCAGCCCCTTGATCATCTTAGTTGTCCACTGAACCTTCTCTAGCTCCACTATACCTTTTTGAGGTGCAGCAACCAGAACTGTACACAATATTGCAGATGCGGTTGCACCATTGATTTATATAAGGACATTATGATACTGGCATCTCTATTTTTAGTACCATTTCTTATTATCCCTAACATGCTGTTGGCCTTTTTTTTTTTACAGCAGGTGCATATTGTGTCAACTTCTTTATTGAACTGTTTATCATTACTCCAAGAATATGATCATCTTGTGAGCCATATGCAATCCTCAGCCTCTATGTAGACGACCCACCTACTTTTCATTTAGTTATCAGGTAGGCCAAGAGTGAGTCATCATTGCTAACAATGTAGCCAATCTGGCTTGCAACTTAAAATTATAGGTCAATCCTATGTTAGAGAAATGACCTTTTACTTCCTATTTCTTGAATTCTGAAGATGATGCAACTTGCACTAAACTAGTCTGAGAATATTTCAAAGTATACATAATTTCATATTAAGAAATATATTAAATGAGCAAATCCAAGAATGGAAAATTAAAATAATAAAAATACAGAATAGGCAAGGCCTTAGGGAACCCCTCTGGGGCTGGGCTAACAATGGCAATTTTATCTCCCAAGGGCATTATACCATGCTCTGCCATGTATGCTGAGGCACAGCCCTACTCCCTGCTGCCCCCCCCCCATGTAGCCCATATGGACCAAGTGAATCAGGAACCGGCCAATGACAACTGAGAATACAATGACCATAGCTTTGGGAGGCATAGAGTGGAACATGGTGGGCAAAATAAAGAGGTGGTGGTGGTGAAATGGAATCCCTTGGAGAAGCACAACCTCTTTGGCAACTATTCTTAACAATGGCAAATTTACTCAAAGGTGAGGGTGCAGCCCTACTTTATTTATTTCTTTATTTTGATGAGACAGTTTCCAGTTTGGAAAGATATATTCTGTAGGCTCAGACTTGTTTTGCATATTTAGGTTTTATACATTTCAAGAAAAATGGGACCATGATTCTTTTGAGTGATGTACAAGAGAACATAGAAAAACAAACAAATAAGGGCAAAGGGCAGGAGTCCACTTCATATTTACATGGGGTTTAATTTGGCGAGTCATAATTCTTGTAAAGGGGGCGTGGTGGCTCAGCGGGTAAGACGCCAGGCTTGTCGATCGGAAGGTCGCAAGTTTGGAGGTTCGAGACCTGAGTACCGTGTGACAGAGTGAGCTCCCACACTAGCCCCAGCTCTTGCCAACCTAGCAATTTGAAAGCATACAAATGCAAGTAGATGAATAGGTACCACTTCGGTGGGAAGGTAACAGCGTTCCGCGTGCGTCATGCCGGCCACATGACCGCGGAAGCGTCTTCGGACAACGCTGGCTCTTCGGCTAACAAACGGATATGAGCACTGGCCCCTAGAGTCGGACACGACTGCACAAATGTGCGGGGGAAACCTTTACCTTTTATTCATTCTTGTAAAATTAAAAAGATTGCAGTTTTATAAAACTTTAAATCATACTCGGAGGTCTGAAAAGCCTTGGCTATGGCTTTCAGAGACTTCCATTTTTATTTTTATTTTTACTAAATTGCTGTTTTTAATTCAACAAAAGAAGGGAAGTATTGGATAAGACTTTTTCCTAACCAGTGGCATCTAGATATTACCTTATGGCTGAGATACTTCTATTAAGGGGGCGAACTCACAGAAGGTTTCCATAAATATCTTTTATTGGATACAAACAGAAATGTACAGTCTGTAAGAGACTATTCATTACTACACAACATGCTGAAAATATAAGATAAACACAGAAAAAAAAATAACCCCAGATTTATCACCCCTTGCTTCAATATTAAATATTTATTCTTATGAATGTAAATGTAAAAAAAATGATCAATTGAGATATAACTTTGTATAGAATGCAAGACTTACTTCTTTGCAAACAAAGATGAAATATTTCAAATCTCTTGCCTCAAAATGGTCAGAACTGCCTTATTGGTTTCAATGTCTTCAAATAAGCAGTATAGTTCAAAAGGAATTACCCCAGAGCTTTCCAAACTTTTCATGTTGGTGACACGCTTTTTAGACATGCATCATTTCGCGACACACTCTTACAGCAGGGCATCATTTTGTGACACACTCTTACAGCAGAGCACAAGGCAGGCACTAGGACCTGTGCGGAATCCTGGCAGGGCAGGTTTGGGGGCAGCAAGGCACAAGGCAGGCACTAGGACCTGCGTGGAATCACAGGAGGTTTGGAGGCAGCCAGGCACAAGGCAGGCACTAGGACCTGCGTGGAATCTTGGCAGGGCTCGGAGGCAGCAGCAGCCGCGACACACCCAAACACTGCAACTGACACACTAACGTGTCCCGACACACAGTTTGGAAAGCTCTGAATTACCCAAACAAGGTGGATTACTCAAAGGCTTGACCAATGTTGAAAAATGTATAATACAAAATTCTACTGGAGCTTATTTATAAATTACTACCAAAATACAGTTCAGGAACTGAACAAGTTAATGATTGTATGTTTAAATGTATCTGAATTTAAACATGATATGTATATAAATATTAAGTTTAAATGCAAATATATGTAGAGAAGACTGGTAAAAATGTTTTCCTACTGGTACATTTCTCCAGTGATTATTGCTAAAATAGGTAATTCAGAACTGCTGCAGTAATCAAATTGGCTTTCTTTCTTTCATATTTAATGGCAATGCTATAAAATTCAGCAATTCTGGAAGATGATTTATCATACAGTGAAACAAATTTTAAAGGTTGCATTTTATTTCCTGCCAGCTATTTTTTGGTTAAATAACACTAAACCTTATATCACTACAAAGTATATGTAGTTGGCATTGTATACAGTATAACAGCTGCCAAAATACTTTATACCTCTTACTGAAAATCACACATAATTCTTTCTCTAGATAAATGGCAGACTAAATTGAGGGAGTATACACCAATGTAAAAAAAAACAACTTTATATTTGAAAAATAAGTCTGATACCAAATTTAAGGTGGAAGCCATTTATAGGTTATAATTCTGCACATGGAGTTGTACTCTATCCAAAGTTTGAGTTCTTAACATAAGGCTTTAAAATATTAGATCTTCTCTGATCTAATATTTTACAATAAGGATAGTTCTTCTTAGATCAGATAGAAACTCATTAATTGTTCATCCTGGTTGATAATTCTTTTACACTGACTATCTTTTTTAATTATGAATGTAGATGTGCTTTTTAAGATTTTAAAGTGCTACATTGATATGAAACCATTTCATATGCAGTATTAATCTAATGCTATTTTGAAAAATTCTATTCAATTTTATATAGCTGTAAATCTCTTCTCTATTTTGTTTTTGCTCTTGTATTTCCTTTCCTGTCCTTTCTGCTGTTTGAGCTTTCAAATACCTTTCAAATTAAAAACTAAAAACAAAAACAGTGTGTGTAGATCTATTTGCCTAATCTCCATGGAAATATTTATTTTGTTTATCTAACTGTGCCAAAAGGGAAATGAGTGGCAGCAAGCTAGATTACCCCTCATTCTCAAGCAATTCAGTGTCTTATTGTCCAGGATATTTTCCCACTCCTCCAGGATGAGAAATCATGGTGGTCGTAAGCAATTGTTTAAATCTCAAAGGTGTGCCTTTTGGACTCATTAGAAAGTTGAAGAACAGAAAGATGGACACACACCCCTTCCCATTTCAATATTTTAAAAACCAAAATCAGATATTAAAATTGTATACATCATGAATCTTCTTGGAACAATTAGCTGGGCTGCTACGATGTCATGGATTTTTTTTTTAAATTCTCATCACCTCAGGAAGCGATCTATCAGCAATGGATTGTTTAGAATGCAGCATTTGTTAAGAAAATGAAAGTTATCTCTTTAACCCAAATTAAAAGCAGAATGTGGAGAGGAAATATTTGTTGATACAAAATACAGGGCCTAGATTATTAACTACGATAGTCTTCAAACTATCACAGTTTGAATTTCACAGCTCACGGTCTCTTTTTAAGCATAATTTATGACACTGTTTCTTCAAGACTATAAACAGCTTTGGATCGGAATATCAGAATGATTGCCTGCAATTACCTATATCATACAATGTTGCACTAAGGCCATTCTTTGCAATTTAAAGCAATTCTTCCCATTCTTCTTCATGAAATGCCTTAAGCTTTGGATGGGCCTTCTCTACTATTAAATACTTCTCTACTTTCCTGGCCCTGAGCTCTGTGCTATTATCATGGAGCTGGGTTTGTTTATCAGATGTGATGTTTTCTTGCAGTCCTGCCTTTCAATCGTACAATACTCTGAACATCTTGAAAATACTCTATGTGAAGAGTATTTTCTATTAAGGTATCTTTTAATAGGTAAAGATAAAGACATCCTCAAATCAAGTTTGACTCTTGGTGTCTTTATGAACATATTCTTGGCAACAATTTAGAAATGGCTTACCATTGCCCTTGCCACTGTTCACTGCTTTTTTTACTTCTCAAGTTAACTTACAGCCCAGTACTACAGAGGACCAACCCTGCTTAGCTTCTGAGCCCAAATAAGTTTAACCAGGCATTGACACCAACTAAGGGACCTTGTAGAAAACTAACAACTAACCAGAAAGATGGTCCACAGATCAGATCCAAAAGGAAAGAATTGGCAGGCAGTTGAAAGAGGTATGTTTCTGAAGAAAGATTAGATAGTAAAACAAAACAAAAAAAAGGAAAGAGAAGATGGGAGGGTGAAAAAGTTAAGATCAATGAAAAGGGAGATGAGGCTAGGATGAAGGTTTGTACTATTGGCTGGAAAAACATTGAAGTAAGGCTGGCTACTGGAAGCTGTGGCCCAGAGCAAAATTAAAGCCTAGAAATAGAATAGAGAAAGCTCCAGGTGGTGAAGTAGGACAACCAGAAAATAAAGGATGGCAAAGGCCAGGGCTTGAAGAAAAAAGGAACTAAGGAGAAAGTGAGGCTACAATTAACAACTCACATAAGCCATAGGGATGAGACATATACCGTGCTGTTGGCAAGACATCCCCCTTTTCTTGTAAAGTTGCAAACTTGTATTCTGTAGACAAGGAGCCATGGGTGCATTGGAAAGCCAAGTCTAACTACTGCAACAATTCAGGAAAAGTTTAATTTGTCCAGGTATTTTGTAGCTGTGTGTAATTTTATGTGGGATATTCACCTTTCTACTAGAGTCTCATTTATAATAAAAAAGACAAGGTCAGTATCTTTCTTGGCACCCTATTGAGCCTGCAAAAATGGCTCTGTATTGGATGATTAAAAGGGGAGACAATAGACAGAGAATTGGTCTGTGCAGCTTTCTCCTTGCCTTGCAATCATGTTTGCGCACCAGTTTCTTCTGGAATCAGATACTGTATGAAGGAGACAGTAAATTGACAATAAAAATGTATGTCTCCGAATCTGATTGAGTAGCTGGGCTATGATATCACTGCTTGTATGCAATGAAGCCAGACAGAATGCAAACATTACAAAGACAAGAAACTTTTTCCTATCTGGAAGCACAGTCTGGCTGCCTCTTGTCTTAGTACTATTGATTATGCTCCCAAAAGGTCATAAATTACTGTAAGAGTTATTTTTAAGAATATTTGCTGAGCCTGACCTGTCAAGAGAGGTTAATCTAATGACTTTCCCACCTTCAGCCTTAAAGAAGAAGGCAAAGGGATGCCAAAGAAACTGAAAGCTTTGCTTTTTTTCCTTGAAAGTAGCTTTTCAGCTTTCATATTACTTCCATCGGAAGGAATAGAAGTTTTTCTTTTAGAAAAACAGTTGCATGATAACTGCAGAGTGACTTTCCTGTACAAGGGAAGAGAATCTACTCCTCAAATGCTACCAAAATTCCTAATGGGCTGCCAGCCCCAAAACGTCTAATCCACCCTCAATATTCCATCTTTTTCCCTCAGTGACCCCCAGCCTGGCTATACTTTGCTTGAAGATTTCCCATGATAACATTCTCGTACCTTTTTACCTGATAAATTCATTTTTTCTAAGTTGGCGTTTAACTGCAAGGATAATGTAATATAGCAATGTCCAAGGAGGGACTCAAAAAAATCAAAATGGCAGTCATGGCAACTACACAGAAGCCCCGCCCCTTTCATGAGTGTGTCACATGTACAAAGGGGTGGGGCTTTGATCACACTGCAGCAACCTCCATCTTGACATTTTTCATTCCACTTGCAGAAACCACTGACATAATGAGAAAAACTCTAGTGCCATCTTTCTTTCCCAGAATGTCTCTGGGATTCAGGTAGGAATGAGAAACATTCCTAGGAGATAAAGAGAGAGGCTGCTACAACCCAGCTTTTAGCTTTGATAAGCACCCAGGGGGGAAAAAAAGAGAAAACTAACCCAGAGAGGTTGAAAAAGAGAGTTTCATAGAGGCAATAGTCAGTGGTAGAAATCAGACCTGTGTACTTTGCCAGACATCTGCTTTGTGTGTTGCTGTCGCACCCCCAATGTGAGAGGATATTACCTAGATGGTTGGTTGGATTGATTCAGTATTGCCTGTCCTTGGTCTAGATGCATATTTTGCCTGTGTATGTTTGTTCATCAGCATTTTGCAACTTAGACTTCCCCTCTCCTATTCTTTTGTACTTAGATTTAATTATTTTTGTGAGTCAATAAACCCTTATACTTCCATAAGCTAACAGAAGTCCCTTCTGTCTTGAGGGCAATCTTATTTGTTCCTTGCTGTCAGATCAGACTCCTAACACCACCAGGAGAGTCACAAAATTTCTTTCTGGTGACATTGCCCTACACAGGAATGTATTTTCTAAATTTTCTGATTTTATTAATGTATTTTACTTTGTTCTTCTATGTTTCTTACATTGCATCTAGGCTTTATCTCCTGTCACATCTTATTTGTCACTGACCAAGACATGATTTTACTTGTACTCACTTACAAACTCATGTCCCTATGTATTCACTAAATAGTACAATACTCAATAGGTAGAATTTCTAGTATTTTTGTTTAAAAGTATTTTTGTTAATTAATTTAATCATTTTGTATTTACCACTTAGGCTCTACTATTAATATTTTGCTATCCATACTTACTGTACTGTAAATGTCATGTCGATTAAGGTTCTCAGTCATCCAGGTGGAACAGTCTGTAGCTTGAATCATGTCAACTGGATTTCTATTTTCTCAGTGGAAACGTTTCGCTCCTTATCCAAGAAGCTTCTTCAGTCTGAGCAAAGTTAGTAAGGGAATCCTTAAATATGTTTCTAGGGTGGCTGTGTGACCTTGCACCTGGGGCTAGGTCATGGTTATTTGAGATGTTTATTTCTAAGTCCCTTTATCATCCAAAGGAGGATCGTTAAGATCACCATGCTGCTGTTGAGCTTGTGAAATGGTCTTAATCTTCCTAGGCACAGAAGACAAAGCAGGAAGGAAAATAGGGGAAAGATTGTGCCTGAGGCCCCCACCTCTATTCAAGGAAGGATTTTCCAAGTTGGCATAAATGGACTCCTTGACCCCTCTCTCAAACCACCTATCTTCTCTGTCTAAAATGTGAACATTTATGTCCTCAAATGAGTGTCCTTTTTCCTTTAGATGAAGATAAACTGCTGACTCTGGTCCTGTGGTGTTACTTCTCCTGTGTTGGGCCATCCTCCTGTACAAAGGTTGTTTGATTTCTCCAATGTAGAGTTCAGAGCACTCCTCACTGCACTGGACTGCATACACTACATTGCTTTCCTTGTGTTTTGGAGTTTGATCTTTGGGGTGTACAAGCCTCTGTCTCAGTGTGTTGGTGGGTTTGAAATATACAGGTATGTGGTGTTTGCCAAATATCCGTTTTATCTTTTCAGACACGCCAGCCATGTAAGGAATGACCAGGTTCTTCCATTTACTCTGAGTCTCAGCCCTATCTGTCGCTGTTTTAGGTCTGGTAGACTTAGATTTAGTGAAGGCCCAATTTGGATATCCACAGGCCTTCAGAGCTGTTCTCAGGTGCTGATTTTCATTCTTTTTGGAATCCATGGAGGTGGGGATGGTTTCTGCTCTGTGTGACAATGTCCTGATGACTCCTAGTTTGTGCTGCAGTGGATGGTGGGAGTCAAACATCAGATATTGATCTGTGTGTGTGGGTTTCCTGTAGATCCCTATTTCTAGCTTGCCACCGGTCCCAATGAGGACTTCACAGTCTAGGAATGCCAGTCTGTTGTCCTTGGTGTCTTCTCTGGTGAACCTAATGTTGGCATCTATGGTGTTTATATGGTCCGTGAAGGCGTGTACTTCCTGGGCCTTGATTTTGACCCAGGTGTCATCCACATACCTGAACCAGTGGGTGGGCACCGTTCCCTGGAATGTGTTGAGTGCTTTCTTCCATACTTGGTGTCTTCTTCCACTTAAACTATCTTTACAACATTACTATAAGGTGGATTAAGCTCTACTGTGGCTGCTCCAAATGCTTTTTTGGTGTTGAGTGGGAACTGAACCTGGGCCCCCTCTTTAGTTCAAGACTACATCAGATGTCAAAATGAAGTATAGATAAAACTCGAATTGATTATTGATTATGTGCCATCAAGTCATTTTCAACTTCTAGTGACCACATGGATAGATTTTCACCATGGGGGCGTGCAGCGGTGCGCGCGTGCACGGTGGCGGAACGGGGGGGCGTGCGGTGGCACGCGCGTGCACAGTGGCGGCGCGGGGGGCGTGCGGTGGCACGCGTGTGAATGGTGGCGGCGGCAGCGGCTGCCGCTGCCGCCGTGCACGCACGCACCGCCGCTTCCGGGTGGTGTGGCGACACACTTTTGTGTTGCGACACACAGTTTGGAAAGCTCTGCTCTACCTCTTGAACCACAAGGAAGAATTTTATATGGAGGTGAGAAACCATGATCATCTTCTCCCTTATGCTGTAAGATTCAACAAATGCACAAATGTAACTCTGAATCCTGCAGAAGTCCAATTCTGTTCATTCATCTCACCATTTCTTAGTGTTCTTTTTGTACTTAGAGACAGTTCTGATTAATTTTACTGCAGCTGAAAATCATGCAAATATAGTTGAGAAAGAGGCATTTAATGCTTTATTGCTCTTGCACACAAACTCCAGTACTAACTCGGCTAAGTGTTTTTAGTGTTATTCCACTATACAGTACATCACAATGTTAATTTTCCACATTACTTTATTCCCTCTCTAGCCCATATTTTACAAGAGAGGAAACAAACGGCTTGTAATTACATTGCATGCCAGGACAAATTAAGTAAACACACATTTTTAATGCTTTTGGCTGTTAGGGTGAGAAACAAAGGGCTCAAGTTAAGGTCAATATTAGAGTTATGCAATTGCTCTGGGATACAAAAAGACAAATGCTGGTGACTGAATGCTGGTAACATGGAAACTATCATTGCTGAACTCTTTAAAATAGTGCCTTTCCTTTGCAACAAAGCCACTCTTCTATTTTGTTTTCATTTTATTTCAAATAATAATAATAATAATGGGAAAATCTATTGTACCATTCATGAGGTGACAAATCAGCAAAAGGTGAATTAGAGATTGGCTATCTAGACTCAAGTCAAGTGCCACAATGATGCAAGAGATAGAAAGAAGGAAAAACGCCCCACTCATTCACAGTGACAGGATGATGCTGATAAAAGGTTAAATGCAACTATGAAGAATACCAAAGGCCAGAGTGGTTGAGACTGTATGAATCTGACTTCACCAAGTTTACAAAATTATGGTGGAGAAAAGATCTAGGTTTTATGAGTTTATGAATTTGTGGGCAAAGTGCATTCAGTGCATTTTCCCCATTAATTCAGAAGGACAGACTGTGCATTCTCCTATTTTAAATAATTTTTGCCCATGCACAACTACCTGGTTGAAGAAGATGGTTCTATCCACAGCTATCCCAAATTTATGATCATTTTTTTAAAAAAATCAGAGTAACACTGAACATTCACATGCTTAGAGATGGCATTTAATGAGGGCAGGATGAGCGGTAACATGAGATACAACTCTATAGCATAAGGATACATGTAGTTTAGAATAAATGTGTTAATCCTTGTCCCTCATAGTTATTCTTCTTGCAGCACATAGGAGGCTCCCCTATACAGAATCTAACATTACTGATGGGATATACGCTGGCTTAAAGGGGAAAAACTCGAGGCTTGAGAATAAACAGACAAGAGTGCAGCTTGTTAAGGCTAAAAGTATTTTACTTGTAGCATAAGGCAATAATGTATATACAGTACATCATCGAAAATAGGAAAACAAAATATATATGGTACAGCATTGTAAAAGGAAAAACAAAAACAAACTTATAAGCAGAGTTCCGTGTATTGATCTCAGGGCCAGAGCTCACGCCATGCATAGCCTCCCATAGCTATGCACTGCTCAGTCCTCAAAAGTAGAATACACGTGAAGAACTACATGGCTAAAAGACACTAGAAATCAAGAAGCATAGAACACCATTTTGCATGGTTAATTATTCAGTTCTTCTAGCTTTCTGATTGGCTGGAAGTTAGCTGTGACACACACTAGGCCCAAAGCAGTAGGCCTAAAGCACATAGCATGACCTGCTATTGGGTAGCAGTGCTGCATCTAAGCGAGCACGTGATTTCCTCCCCCCTCTGCTCCCTCCCTGGAGCAGGCTTCCCACGGAAGGAATCAGGAGACCTTGTTCTCATGGGAAGGTCCCTTTGCTTGTGTGGGCACTAGTCATAACAATACACACGTGACCGTTGTTATCTTGCACCTGCACTTCACGTCACCATGAGAAGCCTTTGCTTTGTAAAGGATGCAATTTGCCAAAACACTTTTGCTTTGTAGAGAAACCCAATTTGCCAATTTCATATGGAAAATCTGACAATTACATCTAGCTAAACAGCATCTACTCAACTTGGTGCTCCCCAGATGACCAATTCCTATCAGCCCTGTCCAAAATGGCCGGTGGCATGTTATGGAAATTGTAGTCCTAAACATCTGGAAGTCCTCTTGACATCTAATTTATGTCGATCTGGTAGTGATTCTCTGAGTTTTCCAAAAGTTGTCTCTTCCACATCTGTCTGGAGATACCAGATATTGAACCTGAGATTTACTGGAAGAAAAGCATTTACCACTGAGATGCAGCTTGTCTCTCTACCCAGCTCTCAGTGAGGCTTTCCTTTTTACTGCCTTTTAAACTTACCTTGATCACTTTTTTTTCCTGAATAATCACATTTCTCCTTACTCTTTCCTACTTAATAAATGCATGGTCCTTTAACATCATTTCCTTTTTTTACTTCTTAATTTTAAATTGTGTATTCATTTGCATACTATAGCACATTTAACCTTCACTCCAGTAACCATACTCTGTGTGTGTGTATTTCTGTGTCATTTAGATTAAAATCCTGTACCCAGGACTGGATTGAAAATAACAGCCACTGGGTGCAAGGAAACTTAATTCTTAGTAGATATCTATGGGATTACATTTGCCCTTTTCCTCTCTTGATGATATGTGCAGAAAGAATATGACCCACACTTGCTATGGTAATAGAGAAGAAATAAACTAGAAATCTGCAGCACTTTTCTGCCTCACTAATTTTTGGAATGAGAAAGATTTGTTTTTGTTTTTTTGTTTTTGAAAATCAAAGCTTCCTAAAGACCTTGTGGAGGGTAGTGAAAAGGGCCCATAACCTATTGATCCCCTTTTATTCAATCCAATTCACTTGACTCTGGGCATGTGGTAAATAATGACCCCCGCGTTATGAGGATCTTTCCTTCTATACATGCAGCAGTTTGTTCGTATCCTGTTATAATGAAAATGCGGCTGATTTACTGAGGCTACCCAAAGTTAAGTTATTAATTAGAAGATGCATTACCAACCCACAAAACGTTGTACTGAGCGGTCGCTGCCCAACGACCTCAGAAAGACAAAAGATTCCATTTTACAAAATCTAGTTAACATATCAAAGAGCAGTAAATGTGCAAATTGCTGTCATAAGGCATCCTTTATTGCTTTTCCTTTTCAGAACAGGCCCCCCTCCCCCATGCACTCCATTCTAGGCCCTTTGACAAGGTTACTCATTGGAAAGAAGAGCAGCTATTTTATGCTCTTCAGATGTTTACCTTCTGTAAAAGACACTTCAAAGATTGCTTATGGGACTCTCCCATCACCCAGCAAACACTTTAAACCCATTGTTGTGATGGATGGATCCTTCCTGCAGATTTAATAAATATAAGCAGAAGCCAGATCTGTTTTTTTCCAGGGCCAGCTGTCTGCACAATAGGCAAATCGTTCATGGGTGGCCTACATGGACAGGCCTCTTTAGAAAAAGCCTAAATAACTGTTTAATGCTTTCTTTCTTAATGTCTCTGCCACCAAGTTACTGTTATTAATGCTACTCCAGTACTTTGCTCCCACTTCTGCAAAACTGGATAGATCATAAATATCCCACATAACTCTTCAGAAATCCTGCACTTGGGCTGATTCTTATGATCATCAGGGTGCATACAGGTAGGTGAATACAGACAGTGATTTACCAAATGGTAACTTAGCAGGGGGCATCCAATCCTACCGCAAGCCGGTTATCAGTAGCAACAACCTGCATGGTGAGAAAAATTTTATCGTGGCTTCCATTTATCAGATCTCTGAGAACAAATGGCTGGGTTGTAAAACAAGCTTTTCAAGATGTGAACCTTTTGCTTTTACTAACTCAAAAAGAAAAGCTCCCCCCCCCAGCCACAAACTTTTCCATTTATTAAAAAATTGTGCCACTTCTTTGATCAAAGAATTGGGCTAGAATTACTATGTTCCAATAGCCACACTATTTTGATACTATGGGATAGAACATATAATACATACATTCCATTCATGCACAACATGTCAATTGACACAAATATATATACACACTATCCTTTTTGCATACATGTAGGGTTTACACACAATAGCATTCCCTAGTGACCTGGCTTCACTGTGAGGCAAGACAAGGGCCAAACTAAACTAACAGGAATCTACTACATTCTGGGGAGGAGTGTACTACATTCTGGTGAATCTACTACATGCTGGAATATTTGGGAACTGTCCCTGACTGAGCAAGCTCTCTTCCTTGACAGAGGGAGTAAGAGTGAAAACCTGTGAGTCTCCAGATATTGTGAACCACAATTCTGAGCAGCCCCACCCAGCATGGCCAATGGTAAGAGATATTGGGAATTGAATTTCAGCAACATCATCACATAGCATGGTCAGTCATATTCATCTCTCCGAGCCAGTCAGCACCTTCCTGACCAATGTCTTCCAATATCATCAAGAGCTATGGGATCTGTCTGCCACTGTGCCATATTGTGGTGCATGGCTGAACTTCAGCCTAAGTGAAATCCCTTTGGAGGTTTGTATTCCTTCCCTTCACTCTGGATGGCCCTTCTGGCAGGAAAGATTGTAAAGGACTTCCTGTTGTAGGTGAGCCTTAGTAGAGCAATAGAATTCTCCATTTTTTTCTCTTTTCAGGCCAGAAAACTCTTTCTTAATGGGTACTTAATGTTTTCAGAAATGCTGAAAACATTTAAAATAATGCCTAGTGTCTAATAATCCTGTGTTCTAGGCTATTCTTTGGATTTAACTTGTGGCTTGCTCAGGTATCCCTTTTTTGCCCTCATGTTCTGACTTGTTCATCTACTGCAGAGCTTTCCAAACTTTTCATGTTGGTGACACACTTTTTAGGCATGCATCATTTCGTGACACACTCACAGCAGGGCACAAGGCAGGCACTAGGGCCTGCGTGGAATCACAGCAGGTTTGGAGGCAGCCAGGCACAAGGCAGGCACTAGGACCTGCGCGGAATCCTGGCAGGGCAGGTTTGGAGGCAGCCAGGCACAAGGCAGGCACTAGGACCTGCGTGGAATCCTGGCAGGGCAGGTTTGGAGGCAGCCAGGCACAAGGCAGGCACTAGGACCTGCGTGGAATCCTGGCAGGGCTCGGAGGCAGCAGCAGCCGCGACACACCCAGACACTGCAGCCGACACACTAACGTGTCCCAACACACAGTTTGGAAAGCTCTGATCTACTGGATTGTCCCCTGGGGTTCTCAGCAGAAGGCAAGTGTTGCCTTATGGTAGAAACAAACAAACTAGAATCACCTAGGCAGAGCCTCTATGGATTTTGCAACTGAGAGGGCAGTTGTTTAAATCCATCACATAAACAATTGTATAAACTCTAGTCAAATAAATTAGATTAAAATGACATTAAATTAAATCGAGTTTGTATCCTGATCCTGATCGTTTTGGGAGTGTTGCCATTGTCTCAAAGCCCAGTTGTGAATCTCACTTCAAGAAAAGTCAGGTGTCCCTGCCTAAGGCCTATGAGATGACCCATGCAGTGTGGCAGTCACCAGCCAGTCCTCCTTCAGCATGCCTTGCAGGTAGCAAATGTAAAGAAATTGCCTTTGCCCATTCTCCTATTAATGTAATGTAAGGCTACCATGTGAGAGTAACAAATAATGCTACAGGTTCACTGTAAAATTACTTAAAGAGTGGTAAAAATCATTATTTCAAAGGCCAACGTTGAGGTACAATAATGAAGTTGTGTATATTCCAAATAAGGTTAAACTTAAGGCTAGTAGAAAATGAAGATGAAAGAGTAAGGTGGAGTATTAGCAGAGTGGTTTCCAAATATGCAGACTGAATCCAATGAGTTAAGAATTGGTAGACTTCATTCATTTTAAAAGTAAAACAGACTCAATACATCAAAGCAAAGTAGTTTTCAAACTGAGGTCTCAACAGGATTGATCTGGATCGCAACTGAGATACAAGTATACGATATGCCAAGATGCTTCTTATTACATGCTCCTTCATACAAAACTTTCAGAAAATTCCTTGGCTTCTCTTGTATGCTAGGCAATAGCTATGCAGGGTTCTAATTGGGTTTGTATTCTGTGTGACCCCTCCCCCTTTTTTCCTTTTGTTAAAGCTAAAGACAGATTAACCCTTGGTTTGCTCCTGGTGAGATTCCTGCCATCATTGTTTCTACATGCAGCAATAGCAGCTAGGTGGTGCTAGCTCCAAGATGTTCTGTTTGGGAGATTAACTATCAAAAATAAGTTGTTCTACCAATCCAACATCCCAGTGGGGTTTAATGATGTTAGCCATCATCATAAACATGTTTTCAGCTGAAATACTGCTTTGGGATCTGGTTCTGCCACAACTAGCCAGGTTGTGCCAAAAAATAATTTTCTGCTACAGTGGGCGTAACCCTAAAACATAAGGAGTCAGACAACATGCTCTTCACTGACTCCTTGGTAGTGTGCTGCTATATTTTCCTCGTTATTTTGGCACAGTAGTGGCTGCACTAAGACCAACAGATTTCAGAGTCCTGAACCACATTCCAGGGGAACTTCTAGATGAATGTCTCAAAAGAGATGGAAGTGCTACTCTAGGCCGCGATCAATCCCCCTCTTCCTAAGTTCTCTCTACCTCTTCATCTGAATTTCCAGCATTTCCACTACCAAGATATCCTGCTATTTCATCATGCAGTTGAGACTATAAAGGTTACTTGCTGCTTCACTGGCCCGATGTAAACCTTGTCCATAATGACCAAACTTTATGCTCTGCCAATGCCCAACAGTTCCATCCACTTTGTTATGTTACACTTTCTATTGAGTTCAATGGGATTTAGTGCCCCAAACATAAATGAGGGTAGGACTGCAAATTCTAGAGAACAAAGAAAATCTGTGCTAACAAAATAAAAGTGGTGCTATTTCCCAAAGTGTAATGATATTACAGGAAAGTAGTACATCAAGATCACTGTCAAGCAGGCCATAATTATAAAGATTGTTTGAAAATCTCAAACTCTTCCAAAGTATGACAGTAGGAATGAAGAGACCAAGAGACTGTGTGGGCTAATAGGCTCTCCTAATATATAGATAGCATCCAGCCCTTTTAGATGGAAAACTGGTATATAAATAAAATAAAGTGTTGTGGATGATGGGATAAATAAGATTTTATTCTCCAAAATGGTCAACCTGTATATTTATGATTAATAGCTGTTGACTTATAGATATGTTACTTGGTCATATACCTAGAAATTCTGAGATGCAGTCTATGAACAAATTCTGTGCCAGTATTTCTACTTCTCAGCCAGGCTGCACAGAACTCCATCATTCATTCCTGCAAATTATCTTGTCTGCCCTCAAGTAAGCACAGAATTTTCTACTGGATAGGAACCATGTGAAGATATAGATATAATATTTAGGTGGATATAATTATTCATTTGTTACTCTTACATCCCAACTTCCTTCTAGGAGCTTAAGGCAACGTTCAGAGTACTCTCCTTCCAATTTAATCTTCAAAACAACTTTGTGTCATAGATTGGGCAGAGAAATCATCGCTGGCTCAAAGATGCCCAGTGAGCTTCATGGATGAGTGGGAACTTAAAAAAAAAAGTTTACCCAACCATTCTAAACATTTATCACACTCACATACAAATCAGGGTACTGGGGCTCAAAATGTTCCACACTGATCATTTTTAAGTTATCATCTCACATTTTTCCTTTTAAGGGGCATGGAACAAAGGACATTGACATAGGAAGTCTTTCTCAAAGCAAGAAAAAGAGATATCTCTCCATTCTGCTGGTGGCTTATATTCATGAGAATTACTCGCAGCCTTCAGCATCTCTGTTAAGAGTCCTTTTGACCCATCACTCTCTGCTGCCTTCTCTCCAGTCCTCAGCTTCCCTTACAGCTGATGACAATTAAATCTATAGTTGTAAAAAAAGCTCACTTCATACCACTCTGTTGTAATTATAACTTTGCTGCTGACTTCCAGATCTGACAGGCTCCATCTTGTCTGCCCCTGGATGCTGTGGCTTTTATTTGCAACCTCCACCTCATTTTGAAGAAAATGAATGGGGCCAAATGCCAGGGATCAGAAATACATATAGTACAAAATACAGAAAGCAAGAAAAAAATAACTTGGAAAATAGGCAGTTATGTAGATTTTACTTATGGGCTCTAGAACAGTGTTGCCCTTTGCTGCTAAAATAATGTCATAAAATAATAATAAATAATAAAATATAATAGTAATAATAAATCTAAATTAAATAAAAATTAGAAGGCACAAGTCTTCATGAGCTGCAGCTCACTTCCTCGGCTGTATAGAGTGGCTAGGCTGGTGTAGGATTAAAACTGGGATGAAGCAGAGGAGGAAAGGTGGGGGAAAGGAAGGAGAAGATAGGTTGATTATGCAGATGTGGCTTACACATGGGACAGATTACAAGTACATTATCAATTACCAATTGTGGTGTGTGAAAAAAGCATTGTGTTTGTTGAGACCTTCTGAGGTTGCCTGAAACCTTTTGATTATATGAGTGCAACGATTTCTCACTCTGCTCCGTGATGCTGTTAAAGTCCTGCTTTTCTTAAACAGTCACTGTTATAGACTGTCCTGGAGCACTGAAATGCTCTGATATTCCTTTTTCTTTGTTTTGAGTCTTGATGTCAAACTTGTGTCCATTAATTATTTGGGGCAAAGTTTGTCCATTTCTCCTAAGTAAAATCCAATGGGGCATTGCTGGCAGATAATGGCATAGATCAAGGAAGAGGGGCCGACCAAGGGCAAGATGGATGGATGATATTTTGGAGGTGACGGACTCAACCATGGGGGAGCTGGGGATGGTGACGGCCGACAGGAAGCTCTGGCATGGGCTGGTCCATGAAGTCACGAAGAGTCGGAAGCGACTGAACGAATAAACAACAATGGCATAGATCACATTGGCAGGCCTGTATTTGCATATAGACAGCCACCCAACCTGAAGCAGATTCTCACAAGCAACAAGAAACAACAGGACAATGATGCCAACATGGGAATCAGACCCTGCAGCAAACCCAAATATCTATTTGGCTCTACATCTACACCAACAGCACCATCACAGGCCCCAACAAATGCACACACAGGATTAGAAGTGCCTTCACATGCTCTTCTCCCATCTCATCCCAATTTAAATCCTACCTCAGCCATTCTATGCATCTGGTGAAGTGAGCTGCAGCTTATGCCTTGTTTATTAGTCAGCCAAGAAGCTACCAGACTCTGGTTTTTCAAAGCTGAACTATTTCAAAGGGCTTATGGTAAGTGTAGAACTCCCATGATTGACTGTTTGGTTATTGTGTTTTCATTATTCTATAGCTTTGTTGTAGTTCTTGGATGATCTATTAGAAATAATTCCTGCTTTATGTTCTTCATAACTAAACTGTTGAAGGTCCTGTTGACTGGGGATAAATCTGATAAATAGCATAAAATAAATTTACAACGCATAATATTCACACAATTGACACTATCTTTTGGATAGATAGTGATAATCTATCAAGATAATCTGTTACCAGAAAAATAGAGATATCATTTGAAGTTCTAAATAGTTTAAATTCAAGGCATTAAAAGAAACATCAGCTCCCACTGCAGGGTCTTTTCAGTAGCAGCACCGCTACTATAAAGTGGTCTTTCTAGAGTAACTACCTCTGTCTTGTTTTCAGGAAATGAACAAAAGAGTAATAGTAAGACTGATTTTCATAACAACCTTCTGTTCCATTTTACTGGAGTTCAGTGGTGGTTATTATTTGGGTGATTTCATAATTTTGAATAGGCAAGATTTATATTTATGTAAACCAACCTCAGGATATTCCTGGATGAAAAGGGTAGAAATTAAGCTAAATAAATAAATAAGTAGGCAGCCAGAATAGATGGTCAAATACCTATACGTTGGTTGTCCTTGAAAACCAACATCAGGCAAATGATATTGTGCCTATATTTCTGTAAGGCACGTGCACCATAAGGATATTATGTTTTAAAAGGTATAGGTTCCCCCCGCGCATTTGTGCAGCCGTGTCCAACTCTAGGGGCCAGTGCTCATCTCCGTTTGTTAGCCAAAGAGCCAGCATTGTCCGAAGACGCTTCCACGGTCATGTGGCCGCATCATGCGCGCGGAACACTGTTACCTTCCCACCAAAGTGGTACCTATTAATCTACTTGCATTTACATGCTTTCGAATTGCTAGGTTGGCAAGAAGGTTGGCACTAGGTTGGCTAGTGAGGGAGCTCACTCCATCATGCGGGACTAGGGATTCGAACCTCCGAACTTGCGATCTTACGATTGAGAAGCCTGGCGTCTTACCCGCTGAGCCACCACACCCCTATATATTATGTTTAGACCAGAACAAAAAAGGTAGAAGACCTTTAGAAGTACACTAAAGAAGACCTTTAGAAGTACAGTTCTAAAGGAAGTGTACTTCTGCACACATTGGGACAGAGATCTCCTGCAAGGAAATCAGAACAGTGTATTTCTGAGCAGGGTTGCCTACTGAAGGGGTACCCAAGCTGATCATTCCTAGCTTTGCCTTTTCTCATAAAGTGCCTGCAGGGTTTTGTTTTATTTGAAGGCAAAACTCATGAAAAGTGACTCTTGCTCAGAATTTGGAAATTGATTAATGATTAAACCTATTTAGATTAGTCCTGTGCAAAGTAGTAAAGATTTGCTGATGACACAGATGCATTCTTGGGGGAAATGGATGTTAATTGCTGTCTAGACATTTTATTACTACAGTAGGGGTACTGGCCATTGACCATCATGCTCCTTCTTCCTCTTCTTTTTTTAACACATTAGTCCAAACTAAATTGTTTGTTTGTTTTTGCAGAGATAACAATATAGTTCCAGGGTGGTATGTACTGTAACTGAGAAGGCCAAGATACCAATCTTAGTTGTTCCAAGGGAAATGCAGTGCTCACATTTCCATATGATATGAACTAGATTTATTTTATGAAAGCCAAATTTCCCAATTTTGTAATACAGAAACTATATCTACATTATCATTTCTGAATAGACCCTGTCCTATGGGCAATATGTACATTAGATATATGGCTGGGATTCAGAGCCTCCCCCCCCCCCCAACACACATCCCAGTTCTACTCCTGGTCAGTGTTTCATTGCATAGTAATTGCTTAACTAGTTTCACAGTGATTGATTAAACTCTGCCAGCTTGTGAAATGGAACAATTCACTGTAAAATTTCAGGTTTGAAAAGGCTACACTGTTAGAACTTAGCTTTTCCAAATGATATTACTGTATTATGTAGGAAAACCACAAGGCACTTTTTTTCTTGATGATTCCTCAATATTAAGTGTGAACACTGATAGAAAAAGTGGAATAGAGATTAACTTGTTTCATATACTATACAATTTTAAAAATTAGTCAGAATATCTTAAAATACCTCTGTTGGTTCTTATCCAATTTGCACTCAGATGCACAGGTACTTGCTGCATACATGCAAAGCAATATAATACCAAGATCTGTAAGTAAATGTTGTAAAAACAAAATAACACCTTATTGGTGCAATTAGTGTTGATTCTTCAGAAGCCCCATATACTGTAGTTGAAGAAAATTTTCAAACATAGTGTTATTTGAACTCAGATATGTCTCAACAAAAACTGAATATTGTGAAGCATTCAGTTTGTTTTCCATAATTAAGAAAATATGAAATGGCAGCTCAAAAAAAGAAGAGAAAAAGGAAGTGAAAATAGGTTGTGTCAAATATACATATGGAACCGCCCAGAGTTCCCCGTTGGGGGAGATGGGCGGTTATATAAATTAAATAAATAATAATAATAAATAATAATAATACATCATTTATAAAGCCTCTCAAAGATCTAGGCAAAGTTAAAAACATAAGTCAAGACAAGTATTAGATAGGAACATCTTGTTCCAAAATGTCTATGAAGGTTCTCAGTCATCCAGGTGGAATTGTCTGTAGCTTGAATCATGTCAACTGGATTTCTATTTTCTCAGTGGAAACGTTTCGCTCCTTATCCAAGGAGCTTCTTCAGTCTGAGTCCAGATAGTCCAGATGACCCTTACTAACTTTGCTCAGACTGAAGAAGCTCCTTGGATAAGGAGCGAAACGTTTCCACTGAGAAAATAGAAATCCACTTGACATGATTCAAGCTACAGACATCTTGTTCCAAAAGTAAAGTCCTCATATGCTACTTGTTCTGTTCAGAGTATGAGACCACCAGAACCTTTTAAGGAAATAGTTTTATTTACAATTAAAACTATTTACAAATGGCAAAAGTCTTTTAAGCACATAACTGTAGATCAACTGTAGATCAACTGGACTTCACAGCAGGTTGCACTTGGAAGGCTTGGCAGCTCTGCAGTAACACTGGCTAGCGTTCACAAGTTGAGTAGACCAATTTCCTCTGAAGCAATGATACAAGGATGGCTGGATCTGCAGGACTAAACTGGATTCACTTGAGACAGACTCTTCTGAAGCACTGAGGCAGGACTGGACTGGATTACAGGACAAGGCTGGACTGGATCCACTGGACAAGGCTCTTCTGGAGTGACAGGACAACACTGGACTGGATCTGCAGGACAAGGCTGGACTGGATTCCCTGGACAAGGTCCTTCTGGAACAATAGGACAATACTGGACTGGACTTGTAAGGCAAGGCTGGACTGGGTCCGCTGGACAAGGTTCTTCTGAAGCAACAAGACAATACTGGAGTGGATGTACAAGGAAAGGCTGGACTGGATCCACTGGACAAGGTCCTTCTGGTGTGACAGGGAAACACTGAACTGGAACTGCAAGGCAAGGCTGGACTGGATCCACTGGACAAGGTCCTTCTGGTGTGACAGGGAAACGCTGAACTGGAACTGCAAGGCAAGGCTGAACTGGATTCCTTGGACAAGGTTCTTCTGGAGCAACAGGACAATACTGGACTGGACTTGCAAGGCTGGACTGGAAAAACTAGGCAAGGTACTTCTGGGACAATGAGGCATGACTGCACTAGACTAGCACGAGAAGACTGCCCTGGAGATAACTGATAAAACTTAGCTGAATTGGCAGGACGTTGCTGGACTAAGGCTGCAGGACAAAACTTGGCTGAAGCAGCTAGATGAGGTTGAACTGAGGTGCTGAGATTGCAATTGATTGGAGTCCACTGAAAGACTGTGAGATAAGAACCTGTTTCACTTGGCGGAGCAGCGTGAGATCCTGAAGCAGCTGGGGTCAATTCCGAAATGATGCGAGGCTCTGGCTCTGGTTCCATGGCGGCTACAGGACTGGACTCTGAAGACTGTTCTGCCTGGACTTCTCCCTAAGAAGCTGTTAGCTCAGTTGAATGGCTGTCTCCGGCGATCGGGTGCTGGCATTCTTTTATTCTGTTTTCTGCATGCCTTCTCTCCTCGGGGACCAATCGGGCTTCCTTCTGCTTGGCGTGCTTCTCAGACCGCCTTTCTCATACATTGATTGGTGCTCTTGACCTTGTTCCTGGTTCTGGACCAATCAGCTCCTCAGGATTCCCCCGCTCTGCTGGGTCATCCCCAGGTCTGTCTCCCTGCACCTGCTGGTCATGAGTTTCAGTCTCCTGCACCTGCTCATCACGAGTTTCAACTGCCTGGTGTTGCACAAGATAAGTTTGCTTTTCCTGATAAGTTACGTTTTCTTCTAGCTCAGAGTCAGGCTGGACTCTGACACTACTTGATGAGCTATTTAAAAAGATAATTATCTGTTGACATCCTAGAGATATGAGCAAGTAGAAAAGGACATGGACACATAATTATAGATGAAACTTCTGATTTAGCAAGTTTGAGAGAGTTTAAGGTGGAATGAAGACAATGTACCAGAACCAACAGAGGTGGTGAAGATATGAAACAAATGAATAAACATAAAAAATATTAACATGAATATGATAAAAAATATTAACATGAATATGATAAAGAAAAAAAATGAAAATTGACAAGCAGAAAACAAATGGGAGATTTCAGAAGAGAAGGACATTGAGAAGTATTGGTCAAAAAGAAGATTGCAGAGATTGGGTTTATAAAGAATTATGGTGAATACCAGTGCATGCCATGTACATATGGAGTTGACTAAAACAAACAAAAAATCAAAATAGTTGGGAAAAAATAAGTTACAGAGAAGATTCCCAATAAATATTACTAGGGTAGGAGGAGTCAAGATTCAGCATAAAAGGAAATACAAATAGGAGAAAGACATGCAAATGACAACTACTGTATTCAACAATTTACATGAGAGAAAAGGTTATTAGAATGCAAAGCAGAAGGGGGCAATGAGAACGCAAACTGAAAAATAGTTGAAAGGCTGACAGAGAGAAGGCTGGTGCCACAAGGCATCTCTTTCCCAAAGATGTAGCATAGAACAGTTCAACCTGCCAGGCTGCTGTGAGGTAAGGGGATTCTAAGGCAAGTTGGAATTGCATCCCAAAGGCTCTGGGGATTTGGTTAAATTGAACATGTGGGACGGAATTGGGCAAAAAAAATTCCTACTTCTTTCTACTCTTATAAATTGTTCCTACTGGCCCAGCTCAATATAGTTTGTCATTGCTTCATTAATAGTTTTCACATAATTTGGCCAGTTTGGTCTGGCCAGTTTGGTCTAGTGGTTAAGCTGCTGGGATAGAAACCAGGAGGCTGTGAGTTCTAGTCCCGCCTTAGTCATGAAAGCCGGCTGGGTGACCTTGGGCCAGTCTCTCTCTCTCAGCCCAACTCACCTCACAGGGTTGTTGTTGTGGGGAAAATAGGAGGAGGAAGGAGTATTAGGTATGTTCGCTGCCTTGAATTATTTATAAAAATAATAAAGGTGGGATAAAAAATTTAAAAATTAAATAAAAAATAATTTATGAAGTATGGGTTAAGCTACTATCCTTGTCTGCCTACTTCAAATATTACAGATTGGTACACAATAATGTACCAATTGCTCAAGTACACAATAATGTACCAATTGCTCAAATACAAATCAATATGACAGCTTTGTTAAACAAGCCATGCTAAGAAGGGTGGCATTAGCATATTATAACTGGAAAGCACCAATACTGGTACTTTCCAATCATTAAAAGCAAGAATTATGTTCTTGGATTATCTGTAAATTAAAGTTTCCTCTCTTGAGCAAGTAATTGTGTCACATAATTTTTGCAGATGAAGACCACCTTCAGTCAATGTTCTCATAAAAATTATATACTTTTTTTTTGCTCAATTTAATCAAAAAGGTGTTTAAAAGTTACTGTAGAACCCAGATTGAAGGATGTGTGTCAGAAGAAGCTGAGAAAAAAGAATGTCACAGTCAGTCAGTTTTCACTTCTAACTAGAACGAAACAGCCTTCATATCATCCTGCAGATTCCAGAGGTAAGACCATCTTCATGCCTCCAGTCACATCTCTATGGCAGATTTATTCAAACTGTCTTTTATTTTATGTATTTATTAATCCAATGTATATATGATATTTATATAATGTTCTTGACCTTTGTGTGCACACCAGTCAATATGTAATTGATAGAAGTCTTAAGCATGAGATTTTTCCACTTCATCCTCCCAAGTTCTGATCTGATTTTTGAAGACAGATGTTTCAGAAGGCAAACAGGAGGGGTAAGCCTGTATCATACTTCAGAATAATGAAGAAGTGGTGGCACCCAGAGGTTCAAGAAGATCCATTAAATCCTTGTTACTAGATACCCATTTTGAACATTCATGATTTTCCTTGTGTGAAGTTATTCAGCATCTTCTCAGCAACAGAATGGTTAAAATTGCTGTCTTTACCAGATACCATGCAGTCTAAAACAACGCAGTTGCTACCAGACAGGCCACTTTGTTCCACACTGAATCAGTCAACTAGTCATAAAGAAACAGTCAACTAGTCATAAAGAAACTGTTCTTGCCAAGTTTTCCCCCCAACCTGAGCACTGTTTATTTTTATTTTTATTTTTCTGCTTCTTCATTTCTCCAGTGCAAAAAATCCTTTTGGGCAGAAGCAAGCTACACATATGTCAGCCAAACTGGAAATGCAGCATGAATAATAAAGAACATAGATAAATATGTACCAACTACACACACTCCTAATAAAAGGATCTCCTCCGCCAGCAGCAGTGAGAAGGAAAAAAAATTATTCTCTGGTTATTTCTTTTTAAAAAATGTTACACAGTAAAGATGGACAGATTTGTAAATTTTAATTTAGTTGCTCATTTTTGTGAATCTCTCCATTTCATTTTGACAAAAAATTTTCCATGACCGTTTGCCTAACGTACATAGTTTTCACAATTTTCCTTAATGTAATGCTTTTTATGTATTATTTTCATGAATATAAGCGTTTGCTGCAGATTTCCCCTAATATGTTTTTACTTTGCTTGCTTTTCTAAAAAAAGAAAACTTGCATTTAAAAATTTAGAGAAGTGCAGATTTTGAACAGTAACTTATTTCTGGTTTGTATATTAGTTAAAATATTGCAAAAGTAGATACATTTTCATTCAAATGCAAATTAAATAACTTTCTATCCCATTCTTAGTTATATGTTCTATAGAACTGATAACATCAATTAACAGATCAATAGCCCTTGCATGTTTCACATAAATTATTCTCTCACATACATAAGACTGCATTGAACAGGGCAATCCAAATGCAGAAATGTGTTTCCGTATCTAGCTCATCCTTGTTTTGCTGGATTCTTTACAATCCAAGCTATCCGTGGGTTGGGAATTTCTCTTGAAATAAGAGGTGAACTGCATAAAGTTAAAAGTTAGAAAGTTGATAACATGAGCAAGGCAAAAGAAATTAGATGGGTGATCTTAAGACTTTTGGCAGAAGGAATAAAGGAGACAAGTAGAAAATTGTGTGCAGTATTGGAAGGGAGCATGAGAAATTTCAAGCTGCTAACTTAGACAAAGAGCAAGAATTGAGGGATATCATTATAGCAGCTGAGGTTTGCACAGTCTGGAAGAGATCAGTGGAACGGTTTTCAGAACTGGAAAAGGGAGAATTATGTTGCTGCAGTAACTGTCCATCAGATACAGAGCAAATATTGTATATATTCTGCCACTGTCACTAAAATCTTATTAAGTGAACAGAAGTATATGCTATTAAGCAGTTGCCAAATTCAAAACTAGGCATAGAGGTCAAGGTCAATCCCTGAAGCTGTGATTTCCAGTAGAAAAAAAATAGCAGCTTGGAATGGTGGTCTGGAGAAAAAAATAGTCCTTCTATTATGGACCCAATCCTGGTCTCCAGTTACTGTATCTTCAAAAAGAGACAAATGAAGGTAAATATCAGCTGCACAAAATGCAAAAGTTTGGCCCTAAGCATGAAACTACAAGTTTTAACTAGTTGAAATAGTAGATTAATCATCTGAAGATTGAATTTGTGAAGACAATGACCTTAATCCATTAATTCAAACTATAGTTAGTGGTTGAAGCAAGGAAAAGGTAATCTATAGTGAAGAACAATACATTTCTTTCTTCTTGGAAACAAGACAGCGACTTTTATAGGAATCAAGAAAGATCACATGACCTATCATGGCCTATTGGTGATTGGTCTTCCAGGTGTTCCATTCTTTGTCTAATGCTGGGACCAGGGGGTGAAGACTGAATCTCTATCTGGCACTCGGTCATCAGTTCAAGATCTCAGTCAATATCAGTTGGAATGGGAAACATATCAGCCCAATAAATAAATAATAGCAGGGTTTGGCAACTTGCAGCTGCAAACCACATACAGCTGCCCAGCATCCCATTTGTGGTCCCAAGGATCCCAAGATTGTGCCACCAAAATTCAGCAGCAAAACAGCCAATTTGGGGTGGGCAAATTTCTCTTTTTTAAAAAAAATAAGAAAAATAAGATGTAAATGTAAGCACGACACCTCTGTGATACAAACCGTTTTCCTCAAACAGACCAAAATCATGGGATCAAAATTCAGCCATATCATGGCTGAATTGAACTGTAATTCCTGACTGGGAACTATATTATTAAAATATATTTATGTTGATTTATGTTATATGGTTATATGAAATAGGTTGTTATAATTTCCCCCAGGAGCTCAGAAAGTTGTACAGAGCTCTTACTTCTTCCATTTTATCCAAACAACAAAGCCCATGAGGCAAGTTCCACTGAGATTTAGTTTGTTGCCCAAAGTCACCCATGGACCTCCCCATTTGTATTTATACACCCTAACCAACACACCACACTGGCTTTTATTTTTTTGTGTTTCCCTATTCCAAAGCTGCCCTATACAAATTCTTTCCTAATATGAAGCCCAAGATGTACATTTCATGATTTTCCCTGGTGTGTGTGTGTGTGTGTGGTGAGATTTAGCAGTATTATAGGAGGAGCAAATTATTGTCAATAATGTTTTCAAAACTTCAGAAGCTACTCCCTTGAGATATTTAGGGCAACTGTCTCCCTAATGAGTTTTCATTGTAAATAAAATCTTTATTTCATCAGGTATTGGTGCCAGCCTTCACAATTGTGCAGAAGTGAATGCGGCTTGCTTTGTTTCGTTTAATTCCATATAATATAATTGGTGCTATAATTAATGCTCTTTTATTATGTTTACAGTTGATTCATTAAAAATCATTCTGTTTAATTGTTCTGAACTGCTTGGACAGCTAGGAAAGGTGATCTAAGAATACTTTAAGTGAATCAGGGTTGTTTTATCTCTGGATGACCATGAAAATTTATATTTGTGTGGAGGTGTGATGAGAACTTGATTCCCACAGTTCACTTGCAAACTGGCTCTCTATATAACTTGTATTCAAGTTCTGAGTTCCTTTTCAATCAGTTTAACTCATATAGTCCTTGATGGCTCCATATTATCTGTGTGCTGAGGACTCAAATGAAATTTTAAAAACTAATTTTAAATGTATAAATGAAATTTAGATCAGATCCATAGCCCATCTAGCCCAGCATATTGTCTCCCAGCCTGGTCAATAAACACAAGCAGGGTATGTATAATCTGAAAGTAGAATTAATGCACAAGACATTTGGTGGGCTGGGGGGAGAGTTTACAAGGAGAGATGGAAAAGGGCATATCTAAGCAAGCCAGCCACAACAAAAATGGGTTATGAAGAGCTGGCAGAGAAGCTGATGATAACTAGATGTTTGCTGCTGAGAGAAGAGGCTTGATCCCATGCTACCTGCTGTGATGAGGGCTGTTTCCGTTCACCCTCACATCAATGGCAGCTTTTGGGGAGGGATTTGCTGTTGTTGTGTGTGGTACCGCTGTCTCCTGTATTATCATCTGAAGGACTCCTGGGGATCTTTTCTTTCTAAAAATATGTGTAATTATTGAAAATAATTTGTCTCCAGAACCCGTAAATAGATTGTTAAAGTGGCAGCCATCCATAGGCACAGTTAGCTATCACCAACAGATGGGGGTTGGCTTTTAGGATTTCTCTTGGCATGGTACATAGCAAGCACACACGCGCACACATGCACACAAAAGCCTTTTGATTCTTTAAGGTACACTTTCCCACCCCCTGTCCATGCCTGCTCAAATGTTTGCTTCTCTCATAAACAAAGCATTTTTATGTGTCGAAAGCACCACATGGAAGCTGGCATTGAGCCTCCCTTGAAATTTTTCAACTGGTTCCTGCTTCGTATGTTGGGCGGCCAACATTTTTGAAGAATGCTAAATAGTTTGATAGCCTGAGGGAAGCATTGTCTTCTGTAGGAGGAAAAATGGTCAGAATATTAGTGAATCATTTTTCTCTGCTGAAGTTAGATCTTTTTAAAAAACAAAAACAAACTCTTTTTTAGACTTGCATTCCATTGATATTTCCTATGGGGAAATGCAGAGGATGGATTTTGTTGATTCTCAGAATCTGCCTGATTTTTCACAGGAATTTTCCATGATCAGAATAAGAACATGGGAATTGCATTGGTGGATTAGATGCTAGTCGGTCTAGAAGAAGTGCAGAGAAATACTGTGGCTCAGTGGTAGAGTGTTTGCTCTGCCTGGATTGCTCCTGGATCAACCCTCCCACACCTCCAGGTAGGGCTGGAAAAATCCATGCCTGAAGCCTCTGACCAGATAAGTGTCAATGTTCTTGAGGATGTACGTCAGTATAAAGTAGTTCCTAGATTACTGCTCATTGACTGCAGACTCCATGTAGGGCAGGTACATTACTTGCCAAGTATATTACTGCTATGCACCAATATTCTGGGGTGGATCCAATTAATGCTGAATACCCTGTCTCGCTGATTTTACTTTTAAGCATCATTAACTTAGTCTGAATCCTATCCCATATATCTAGTTTAGGTGGTTAGACCTATGAAGGGCAAACTGGCAAATTATTTTAGAAAAAAATCCAAAGAATTTTTTTTTAATTCCTAACACATGCATTCTAGGACAAATTTTAGGATTTTGTTTGTAGCCCATGGTTAATCCTCTCTTATTCGCATGATGTAGGTGATTGGGGTAGCTTAGTTTAGCCCTAAACAACCAAGGATTGCTTTGGACTCAAGTTAACCACCTCTACTTCTGCTGTTCATAAGACATATAATAAGCCTGCCCATGCCCCAGTTAAGCTTGTCTTGCAAATGCAGCCAATCAGAAAGTCATTGGAGCCATTTACAGATTCCGCCAAATATAACAAGACACGATTCAGGGATATAATTACTGAGCTTAGTGAAAAGGTAAGTCCTTTATTATACTTATCATTGTAATGAGAAGTCAGCAACGTATTGATCTCAAAGCGGCACTTGAGAAATATCAGTTTTCACCTCTCCCAGGAACCCACTTTATTATAAATCTAGGAATGTGCAAAATCTGCACATGGAAGGGGCCATATTTTTAAAAAATGACTCAGAGAGGTGCAGAGACATGGGAATGACAGAACAATGACACCTACAGGGCAAGGACAACAGAAAGAGTGAGGAGGAAGATTGGGCCAGTTAACTAATATAGGTGTGTTAACCTACCAGAGATCATTGCATCTCTTTTGCTCTTTATTTCTGTAAAATAATAATAATAAACCCAGCACAGTTGGATACCACAATCTAAGGAGGCTGTGGAGGAAAGGGTCTAGAGATACATGTGGCCCACTGCTTCTCCACCCCATTCTAGGTTGAAATACAATCTCTCTTACACTCTTGACAAAAAAATCAGTCAAGTCCTAGATCTATTCTTTCAACAATAATGATTTCTAATTTAAACAACCGCCATTAAAATTTAGGCTCATTTTTCAGTACAAAACCATCAGTTTAACAACAATCCAAAGGGTTTTGTTTTTGTTTTTGAGCTAGCCATCTTTCATTTGACCCTTGGCTGAAGCTTGAATGTAATTACCATCTGCGTTAGTGTGGCTAAATGCCCAATTTGGAGTATTTTTCTTCTACTCCAAGAAGGATTCTAAATGTTGTATGGAACATAAATCTAGATATACACACCATTTAAAAATGTATAGCTGTATATAGTGCACAGTTTAAAATCCTATACTGCTATACAGTTCAACTTTTTCTTTTAGAATAAAACTCACATTGAAGAGGTTTAAAAAGGTGTATAGACTATATAACAATAAAGTTCTCCGCTTCTCTAGTCAGATTTACATTCCATTCAGTTCAATGGAACCTGCTCCTTTTACCATGTAATATGTACCATATATTGTTTCCATTACTTAATGCCATGTTATAATTAGTTACCATGATGTTAGTGCTAAGTTAATTTTGTGCTATACATTTGTTTGAAGGTACGAATGATCTTGTGTGAAAGAAAGAGTACCTGAGATCCTCTCAAAGCAGAAGAGTTTGTTCTGGTAGATGTCAGCTTCTGCAGCACGTGAAAAGACAGAGAATGGAGGCACAAGATAGGGTTTTCAAACCAAGAGATGGTTCTCTCAAGAAAAGATGGCTTCCAAAACAATAGATTCCCATGTAAACTGGATGAGACAATGACATTCAGCTGAAAAAATACAAAAAGTCATTACAAGAGTACCAAGCTTTCTTGAATGTTATAAAAGTGGATGGGAACTATAGTGCTTCAGAACCATCCCAAAAAAATGAGATATCATGCATAGTCAATGTTCTGCCTTGATCCTTCTGGAACCTAAGCCTAGTGTAGCCAGCTAGATTTTGAGTAGTGTATATATGTATGTGAACAACAGAGTAAAGCATTTGGTTAAGAAAAGAAACAATAGAAGTCATACACCTGCCCTTATTTCTATGCATCTTGAGTCTCTAGATAAAAAAAAAAGGAGAACTACTGATATTAATAAAAATCTTCATTATGAATCTGCATGTGACTCTTCCAGGCAAGTATGTAGCTTAGAATCACAATAATTTGTATTGTTCAGAGATATCTCCCCCCAGGTATCATTTTTATTTTTATTTTTTTTAAAAATACAACATTCTTTAGTTTGGCATTGCAAATCATTACCAGATTGGTCAAGGGATTATGGTTATATTGCCTTTATGTTGTGTTACAATGCCTCCCAGTATCACTTGTCCTTAATTGTCCTTTCATCTCATCCATTTGACTTGAAATTAACACTGCTCTCCAGGAGCTGCATTAACTTGAGAGCAAGCAAAGAAAAGTGAAGAGGCTTAACATACCTTCACACTGCAGATTAAGTGCCTCTTTAAAGATGTCATCCCAGATGTAGCAAGCAACAGTCCTACTTTCCCCTGGCAACAGCTGTGAAGTCACATTAGTTGCACTGCCTTATGCCGCTGAACAATATGAGGGAATTAAAGCGGCCTTTTTTAAAATAACTTGGCTGTGCATTAGAGATGTAATTTTCTCTGAACATTACAAAAGGGCAAGCCTTATGGTATGTTTCCTCTGCTGGCAGATAAAGATAAATATGAGTTGATGCCCCATAAGAAATGCCTGGGATATTGGCTCCATTCATCTTTCCACTATGGGATCAATATTATCTGTATGATCTCAGAGCATTTGCTGGTTAGTTCTTTGCTCTAGTTCAGAGTGTTGGCTTCTTCTGAACTATTTCAATCTATTTGCTTCATCAAAAGTTTGAAGAGAAAGTTAGAACTAGTAAAAAAAATGTACTAATGGCTTGTGGCAAAGAATAAGATAGCGCTCCCTTTCTATTCCATGTGCTAATGCAGATTGGACTATGTAGCATCCTCCACAACATTTGAACACAGTAGGGAAGCTTGTAGTTTTCAGAGCTCATCACATGGTCTGCAATTATGTCCTTCAACACCTTTCTGCTTCCCTATCCCAGCAACTTCCACTTGAGGTAACCACCCTACTTTCTCTAATGGTTCAGCCAAAACTCTGTTCTAAGGAAAAAGCATCTTGAATTCTCATGTGCTCAGAAGCAAATCTTATTGTGTTAGTGCAGCTTACATCCTAGTAAATGATGGCCAGGTATGGTGGCCAATCTTGTGAAATAATTCAATCTAGTGAAACAATCTAGTAAATAGCTAGTATGGTCATTTTAATGTGTGTTTCTTGCAAGCATATCGCACCTATGCTTCCTGAAGCTGTGCAGTTGTTGGTTGCTGACAGAATTAATATCTCTATCCTGAAAACCAAAACCTGAAAGTTCTCGTCTCTCCCATTAAACTCTTTGAACACCTCCAGGTTTACAAGAAGCAATGCAGTGGTATTGTTGCTTGCTGTAATGGTATGTGATAATGACCTTGGAAGACAGGTGAAAGAGAGGCTGCCTAGGGAACGATCAGGTAAAAGAGGGAGGAGCCTGAAACTGGTTAACAGGCAGAGAAAGAAACTTAGAAAGGATCCGCCCTAACTGATCAGGCGGTAAAAAGGGACGGTGGGAGATTTGTACTTTCAGACTTGCAAGATTCTGTTAGTGTAGCCCAAGGGTCGGCAAACTTTTTGAGCCGAGAGCCATTTTGGTATGCTCGTGCACATTTTTAAGTGCTCGAGAGCCAGGGGGCGGGGTTTGCGGGCGGGGGCCAATCGCGTGGAAGGGGGCGAGGTTTGCGGGCAGGAGCCAATCGTGTGGAAGGGGGCGGGGTTTGGGGGCGGGATCCAATTGCGTGGAAGGGGGCGGGGTTTGGGGGCGGGATCCAATCGTGTGGAAGGGCTGCGCTGCGCTTGGCCGGCCGCCCCGGCCCTCGCTCACCTTCCATGGCCGGTCCTCGTTGCACTCTCCAAGGCCGGGGCCACCCGCAGCCAACCACACCTCGCGCACAGCCCGCGGGGCTCTCTGCCGCTCCCTTCGACGGAGGAGGGACTGGCGTGCCTTGGGAGCTGCTGCTGGCTGCATGTCTGGGCGAGGCGCGCGGGCGGAGCTGCCCGTCTGGCACTCTGGCACTTGGGCGCTCCCGAGCCTCTTCCCTTCTCCCTCGCCACGTTCGGGCGTTGAGGCCAGGCAAAGCCGGGCGGTCGCGCAGGGGCGAGGCGAGGAGTCCCGCTACTCCGCCTACCGCCACATCCGTCCATTCCCGGCCTCGTGGATCCCTTCGAGGGGCCGCGGGGCTTCCCCGCTTTCCTCCCAAGGAGGCCTCGACGGCGCACCCTCCCGCCCCATCAATCCCCCCACCCCGCCGTTCGGCGTCCTCTCCCCCCGCTAACCCAAGCCCTGCGGCGGCAGATACTCCACAGCGCGGTTGGAGTTTTCGGAACCGGGTACCCCGGGGCCACCCCCCGCTCCCCCGTCCATGGAGAGCGAGAGGAAAAGGGGCGCTCGGGCGCTTTGCGCTGCGCCCGGCGCCCGGCGCCTTCGGCTCCCGATTGCTGCAAAGGGCACCACCCCACGCCAGCTACAGACCCGACCCGCGGCCCGCAGAGGGCTGCAGGGCTACGGCCACCATCCTGCCTGCGGGAGTCCGAGCAGGAGAGCAGGGGGAGGGGGAGGGGGAGGAGTCGTCGCCGCTTTTACTGCTGCTGCCGCCTGCCTGCCTGCCTGCTCCAGCCCCGAGCGAGCCGCCCACTCCTTCGGCTCCTGCCTTCGCTGCAGAGGCACTGCGCACTACGAGCGCACCGCCTGGCAAGCCCCGGGCGAGCCTCAGCCCAGCGGGAGGGGGCAGAACGCAGAGGGAAGGGAGACGGCAGAGAGGGCAAGGAGCGTGAGGCCTGCTGAGCTTTTGCCGGCGGACCCGCGCTGTGGCGAGCTCTCCTCTCCCCCCGCTAACTCGAGCCCTGCGGCGGCCGGGGGAAGCCGAGCCAGGCGGGGGTGCAGCGGGGCCCAGCGGCGCGCTGCGGGCGAAGAGCCGCCTGCTCTCCCCTTGGCCGCCTCCGGTCGCTACAGTCGCCCCGCCGGAACGGAGCCTGGCTTGGCTCCCCCGGCCACCGCAGGGCTCGGGTTAGCGGGGGGAGAGGACGCCGAACGGCGGGGTGGGGGGATTGATGGGGCAGGAGGGTGCACCCAGCGGGCCTCCCGCGGCCGCTTAGAAGCAGAAAAAATACTTTGCACGTGATCAAGGGCACTCCTGCCATGTTTTAAAAGGAGGGCGGTTCCACAGGGAAGAGGAGGGCGCTTGGGCAACCCCAAGGCTCTGGCTTCTTGCCCTGCCTGTCCCCCGCTCCCCCGGAAACCCTCCAGATCTCCTTGGGTGTACACTTGGACTTCCCGGATTGGCGAGTTGTGTGAAGCGGCCTTTCTCCCACCTCCTCTGGGTTTCCAGGGGAGGAGCGCCTGGCAATTAAGCAATAGGGAAGGAGGAACGAAATGGGGCGTGTGGCTTGTGTGTAGCGATTCCGCCCATCCCGCGAGGTTTCTCCAACTTGAATGGCCTTCTGTCATTAAGGGCAGCTTCTCCCTTTAACGCAAGACTGAAACTGCGCTTTTCCGGCCTTCCTTTTTCAAAGAGGGAGAAGTGCGGGCAGGGGGAAGGGGGTTAAGCAGATTTTAAAATGCACTCGCTCAGTAAGCGACTGCCGTTTGCGCTGCAAGCTGGCCTCCCAGGTGGGAAAGGGGGCGGCATTAATGCGACACAGACCGGGGATAGGCCGGACTCGGTCCCGATGTAACCCCGACGTTAGGTCTCAAAAGCATCTGCTCGGCCCAGCAGCAACTCGTCCGCTGCAAGCAGAACTCCGGCCGGCCTCCTTCCAGAGGACCCGCCCGCCCGCGCTGTCTGTGGGGAGAGAAAAGCAGCCACCGCATAGGCCCGCTTAAAAAACAACCACCCCGAAACTGCTTTCAAGCCGCCTCTCCGGAGGGTCCCTGCGGTCCCGTCGGGTGCACCCTCCTGCCCCATCAATCCCCCCACCCCGCCGTTCGGCGTCCTCTCCCCCCGCTAACCCGAGCCCTGCGGTGGCCGGGGGAGCCAAGCCAGGCTCCGTTCCGGCGGGGCGACTGTAGCGACCGGAGGCGGCCAAGGGGAGAGCAGGCGGCTCTTCGCCCGCAGCGCGCCGCTGGGCCCCGCTGCACCCCCGCCTGGCTCGGCTTCCCCCGGCCGCCGCAGGGCTCGAGTTAGCGGGGGGAGAGGAGAGCTCGCCACAGCGCGGGTCCGCCGGCAAAAGCTCAGCAGGCCTCACGCTCCTTGCCCTCTCTGCCGTCTCCCTTCCCTCTGCGTTCTGCCCCCTCCCGCTGGGCTGAGGCTCGCCCGGGGCTTGCCGGGCGGTGCGCTCGTAGTGCGCAGTGCCTCTGCAGCGAAGGCAGGAGCCGAAGGAGCGGGCGGCTCGCTCGGGGCTGGAGCAGGCAGGCAGGCAGGCGGCAGCAGCAGTAAAAGCGGCGACGACTCCTCCCCCTCCCCCTCCCCCTGCTCTCCTGCTCGGACTCCCGCAGGCAGGATGGTGGCCGTAGCCCTGCAGCCCTCTGCGGGCCGCGGGTCGGGTCTGTAGCTGGCGTGGGGTGGTGCCCTTTGCAGCAATCGGGAGCCGAAGGCGCCGGGCGCCGGGCGCAGCGCAAAGCGCCCGAGCGCCCCTTTTCCTCTCGCTCTCCATGGACGGGGGAGCGGGGGGTGGCCCCGGGGTACCCGGTTCCGAAAACCCCAACCGCGCTGTGGAGTATCTGCCGCTGCAGGGCTTGGGTTAGCGGGGGGAGAGGACGCCGAACGGCGGGGTGGGGGGATTGATGGGGCGGGAGGGTGCACCCGGCGGGCCTCCCGCGGCCGCTTCTCCAGGAGCGCCAAGGCGGGTTGCTCGCGTCCCGGGCCCGCGCCCTTGCCCAGCGCCTGGATGCCTCGGCCAGCCAGCGCGCCAGCCGCTCCGGCGAACTCTGGTGCCGCCATTGCTCGCCGGCTGGACCCTCCTCCCCAAAGGTGGCGGTCCGCAGGCCCCGCTTTCCAGGGCCGTTCCTGCCACATCCTTTCAGCCTTTCCATTCTTCCTTTCCCCCTTCCGAAGCTGCCTGCTCTCCCCTTGGCCGCCTCCGGTCACTACAGTCGCCCCACCGGAACGGAGCCTGGGTCGGGTCCCCCGGCCACCGCAGGGCTTGGGTTAGCGGGGGGAGAGGACGCCGAACGGCGGGGTGGGGGGATTGATGGGGCGGGAGGGTGCGCCGTCAAGGCCTCCTTGGGAGGAAAGCGGGGAAGCCCCACGGCCCCTCGAAGGGATCCACGAGGCCGGGAATGGACGGATGTGGCGGTAGGCGGAGTAGCGGGACTCCTCGCCTCGCCCCTGCGCGATCGCCCGGCTTTGCCTGGCCTCAACGCCCGAACGTGGCGAGGGAGAAGGGAAGAGGCTCGGGAGCGCCCAAGTGCCAAAACGGGCAGCTCCGCCCGCGCGCCTCGCCCAGACATGCCGCCAGCAGCAGCTCCCAAGGCACGCCGGTCCCTCCTCCGTCGAAGGGAGCGGCAGAGAGCCCCGCGGGCTGTGAGCGAGGTGTGGGCGGCTGCGGGTGGCCCCAGCCTTGGAGAGCGAGAGCGCGCGTAAGAGCGTAAGAGTTTGGGGGCGGGATCCAATCGCGTGGAAGGGGCGGGGGTGAGTTCAGCTGCGGAAGAGCCACACTCAAGGGGCCAAAGAGCCGCATGTGGCTCACGAGCCGCCATTTCCGACCCTTGGTGTAGCCTAACAATAAAGTAGAATTAGCTCATCAGGTCATGTTTCCTGTCTGGTCTACTAGGGAGGCTGACATCAATCTTGCAAGTCTGAAAGTACAAATCTCCCACCATCTCTTTTTACCGCCTGATCAGTTAGGGCGGATCCTTTCTAGGTTTCTTTCTCTTCCCGTTACCCAGTTGTGGGCTCCTCCCTCTTTTATCTGATCATTCCCTAGGCACCATCTCTTCCCCCCTGCCTTCCAAGGTCATTCTCACATTCCATTACACTTACTGAAGTCACTCATCTCTTCAATCTGGTCTTCCAACATTCCATCCATGTATTGAATGTGAATATCTATGTAACTGATACCTATGCACATATTTATTTATTTATTTATTTATTTATTTATTTATTTATTATTCAAATTTATCCCCACCCATCTCCCCGAATAGGGGACTCTGGGTGTTTACAGCATATCAACAGTTAAAATCTATACATATAAAATTACAATATAACAATAAATAGATAAAAATAGATAAAAATCCAAGAGATGGTAAAATCAGCTATCAGGAGGACATTATGGGGCCAGCCACCCCCAGGGGGTAATATTACCTCCCTCGTCCCAGGCAAGGTGGCAGAGCCAGGTCTTAAGAGTCTTCCGGAAGGTCAGGAGCGAGGGGGCCAGCCTCACCTCCAGGGGCAAGATGTTCCGCAATGCGGGCGCTATCGCAGAGAAGGCTCGCCTCCTGGACTCCACTAGATGGAATTCTCTTGTTGAAGGGGTCCAAAGCATGCCCTCTCTGCATGAGCGGGTGTGGCGGGTCGATGTTATTGGGATGAGACAGTCCCCCAGGTACCCTGGCCCCATGCCATGTAGGGCTTTAAAGGTGATAACCAACACCTTGAATTGGACCCGGAAGCAAACTGGTACCCAATGCAGCTCGCGCAGCAGAGGTGTCACATGTGCTGATCTTATAGCACCACTAACTGCCCGCGCTGCCACATTCTGGACCAGCCAAAGCTTCCGGATACTCTTCAAGGGTAGCCCCATGTAGAGCGCATTGCAATCATCTATATGGGAGATGACAATGGCATGAGTGACTGTTCAGAGGGCATCCCGATCCAGGAAAGTGCGTAGCTGGTGCACAACTCGAAGCTGTTGTGTATGTAGAATTTTTGTATTAGAAGCTATACTTCTACATACAAAAATTCCCACATGAATGGAAACCCCTTTGCAATTTGAGTTCAAGTTTTCAAGGAAGCCAATTTGTTGTTGTTTGCCTTTGCAAACAACCGTGCTTAATGTGAGGGGTCAGGATTGGGAAAAGTTCCAACCTCTATCCCCTTATCCCCTGTCCTGTATCATCCCTCAGACCTCACAAATTTGTTTTCAGAGGACTCTAAGATGAAAGAGGCAGGATGGATTTGTTCAAACTTCTGAGAATCCAACCCTGTATTTTAGACTACATTTTGCATTGTTTACAGTACAGAAAACAGTTCATAACCATGATACTTTCTCATAGGGAACATTTACAGTTTGCTGGGGAGGGAAAATTACCCTTGTGTTCTCATATTAATAATTGATTGGAACATGTGCATACTGTACAGCTTCTTCAAATTTCACCTTGGAGGCAGAGATAAAATCTCCTTCTGACTTATGATGTCTCTGTTTCCATGCATTGATTTGTTCTTTACCTAATGAAAAAAATAAAATTTTGTTGCTGAACATGCCCTACATGTGCAGGTCATTTCTATGAATAACCTGACTATTAAAGGACATCCAAGTAGATCACTCCACTAAAAGTTAAATTAAACACAGAATCTGATGTAGACTGTGGCTTGAATCATGTCAACTGGATTTCTATTTTCTCAGTAGAAACGTTTCACTCCTTATCCAAGGAGCTTCTTCAGTCTGAGTAAAGTTAGTAAGGGAATCCTTAAATATGTTTCTAGGGTGGCTGTGTGACCTTGCACCTGGGGCTAGGTCATGGTTATTTTGAGATGTTTATTTCTAAGTCCCATTATCATCTAAAGGAGGATCGTTAAGATTACCCTGCTGCTGTTGAGCTTGCGAAATGGTCTTAATCTTCCTAGGCACAGAAGACAAAGCAGGAAGGAAGATAGGGGAAAGGTTGTGCCTGAGGCCCCCACCTCTATTCAAGGAAGGATTTTCCAAGTTGGCATAAATGGATTCCTTGACCCCTCTCTCAAACCAACTATCTTCTCTGTCTAAAATGTGAACATTAATGTCCTCAAATGAGTGTCCTTTTTCCTTTAGATGAAGATAAACTGCTGACTCTGGTCCTGTGGTGTTACTTCTCCTGTGTTGGGCCATCCTCCTGTACAAAGGTTGTTTGGTTTCTCCAATGTAGAGTTCAGAGCACTCCTCACTGCACTGGATTGCATACACTACATTGCTTTCCTTGTGTTTTGGAGTTTGATCTTTGGGGTGTACAAGCCTCTGTCTCAGTGTGTTGGTGGGTTTGAAATATACAGGTTTGTGGTGTTTGCCAAATATCCGTTTTATCTTTTCAGACACGCCAGCCATGTAAGTAATGACCAGGTTCTTCCGTTTACTCTGAGTCTCAGCCCTATCTGTCGCTGTTTTAGGTCTGGTAGACTTAGATTTAGTGAAGGCCCAATTTGGATATCCACAGGCCTTCAGAGCTGTTCTCAGGTGCTGCTTTTCATTCTTTTTGGAATCCATGGAGGTGGGGATGGTTTCTGCTCTGTGTGATAATGTCCTGATGACTCCTAGTTTGTGCTGCAGTGGATGGTGGGAGTCAAACATCAGGTATTGATCTGTGTGTGTGGGTTTCCTGTAGATCCCTATTTCTAGCTTGCCACCGGTCCCAATGAGGACTTCACAGTCTAGGAATGCCAGTCTGTTGTCCTTGGTGTCTTCTCTGGTGAACCTAATGTTGGCATCTATAGTGTTTATATGGTCCGTGAAGGCCTGTACTTCCTGGGCCTTGATTTTGACCCATGTGTCATCCACATACCTAAACCAGTGGGTGGGCACCGTTCCCTGGAAAGTGTTGAGTGCTTTCTTCTCCACTTCTTCCATGTATAAATTGGCCACAATGGGTGACACAGGAGAACCCATGGCACAGCCGTGTTTTTGTCTGTAAAAGTCACCTCTGTATGAGAAATAAGTGGTGTTAAGACACAGGTCCAGAAGATGGCAGATCTGGTTTGGGTTGAGATGGTTTCTCCTTTCAAGGGTGCTGTCCTCTTCTAGTCTCTTCCTGACAGCAGATAGAGCATGAGTGGTGGGGATGCTGGTGAAAAGGGAGGACACATCGAAGGAGACCATAGTTTCATCTGTATCCAGTTTCAGGATCTTTGCAAATTCTTCTGAATTTTGGATGTGGTGTTCAGAGTGTCCAACTAGAGGTGCTAGTATGGTAGAGAGGTGTTTGGCAATGTTGTATGTTACCGAATTAATGCTGCTGACTATGGGTCGGAGGGGTGTTCCTTCCTTGTGGATCTTAGGAAGTCCGTAGATGCAAGGGATGGCTGATGTAGAGTTTATATGGTGATGATCTGATGTAGAGTTTATATGGGTATGTGTTTAATGTGAAGGTAGATGTATCAGTGCCTAACCTGAAATATGGACATTTTGGGGGGTTACTAAGAATTTCAGTTTTCATTTATTTTCTTTAAACAAACAAGATTATAGATCTCACTAGTGCAAAACAACTATCAATTCTATGAAGGCTGTGTTTTTGAAGAAGAGAAAAAAAGGGGAATCTCAAATAGGAAGACTGCCAGAATTTAACTCCTGTTGTCGGCATTAGGCTTTGTTCCTCATCAGATCCTATCTTCAAAATGTAACTTTCAAACTAAAGCATTGTGAATAACCAGGGTAGACTTTATTTTCTAAGTTAATCTTTATTTATTTGAAGAGTATCAGTTTGAGTTCCAGAATGTGGAAATTGTTTTATAATAACAACAGCAAACACCCTGGCATCTATTCATCTGTTTTTCTCTACTTCCAGTGTGTGTTTCCCACCTGTGCACACTCTGTTAAGCTTATCAGGCATATTTGCTAACTTGAGTGTTTTATGAGCCTATAGTCTTAGCAGTCATAATTGCACAGAGCTGTTGCATTTGAGTCAATGAGCTTCATCTCGAAAGAGTTTAATTTTACCCTCATTACGTATGTGTGAATTTTGTGGGGTGTGAGTGTGCATATATTTATTCGTGTCAGCATATAAACAATTGCATTACGTTCACCCCACTTAATCCACAGCACAGTACACTGAAGTTCTCAAGATTGCATTCATTTTTCAGAATCTAGAGTCTATCCGTAAAAAGTGTATTTGGTATCAAATTTTGCTACCATTAGTTCTGATTGTCAGTTATACTTAGCAGAGCACTTATGAACAGTAGACTCTTGACGTCTACTAACATATCCCCAGCCTCATAATACATTAGTGACTGATGTATCTAAAACTGATAGCATCTCAGGGTTCTTTGAGGCACTTAAAATGTCTGGTCCATATTGAGAAATAAAAACATGCTTACATTGATTATATTGCTACTGTTGTGTATTGGACAAAAAAAGTCTATCTGTAGTTGCTGAAAATCCTTAAAATAATCATTACAAAATAATTGACTTAAAGTAACTATTCTAGATGCTGCCCATACTTTCCAATGGAATCTCTTCCCACCTATTTTTAAAGTATTCTTAATGCTATTTCAGAGGCTGAATCTTCCCAATTTTGTCTACCCATCCCATTAGATCGGACAACGTGCTCTGGGTGCCATCTATTAGGGAGTGTCATCTGGTGGGACTCAGGAAGAGAGCATTTCTGTTGTGATGCCCACCCTTTGGAACTTCATTCCTCCAGATATTAGGTTGGCCCCGACCTTGCCGGTTTTTCGCAAGGCCTTAAAGATGTGGTTTTTTAACTGGGCCCAGATGTGTGGGCAGAGCCCATACAATGGTCATGTTGATCTGTTGGTGCTGGGTTTGTTTTTTATCCCAGCTGTGCATTATGTGTGTACTATTGTCTTAATTGTTTTATGTCTTTTATGCTGCTTTAATTACTGTTAGCCACTCAAAGTCATGAATTTGAGATGGGCAGCCATATAAATTGAGATAATAAATATCAATAAATAAAGAAATAGAATTTGTCCACTAAGTTAAATAGTAATGAGACTCAGTATCAAAAACCAATCTACACCCCAATAAGCACAAATATGTCTAACTGTATGTAAGCCAGAAAAACATGTTTTGCTATATGTTGATCCAAGTAATTGCCAAGATCTTAATGGAAATATATAATAACTTTCCAAAAAAGCCCATAAAGGTTGATAATAAATTAAATTCTCATTCCACATTAGTCTAAATGATAAATTAAATGCCCAATGATGTTTTGGAAGGCTGGTAAAATTAAAACCTCTTTGTTCAAGAGATAGTCTCAGCTTAGCTAGTGAAATGGTGGCTTGTCTTGCCGTATATGTTTGACTTAGTATAAAGCAGTTTTCTATGTGCCTCTTCCAGAATGTAGCAATCTCTTATTTTAAATTCCACATCTACAGATGAGTAAGGATTATCTGTTTTGGCTTGAAAAGATTTACAACAGGCAGGTCACATCTCCACAGCTTTGCCATTCCCAGGTTGAGAATCTACCAATGAAACTAAAAAGCCAAGATGGGTGTATGTGAGGTATCCCAGCTTTAAACTGTTGTAAAGTGCTGCAATGGCCATTTGCTAAATATCTGCCCAAATCTACTCACATTCTTAAATGCTGGGAAGATTGAGTTATAGAAATGCTTAAAATCATAGCCCCCAAATAATCAGAAGACACAATGTCTATTCTGTGATGAATAATACATATAGAATTGTGTACAAGACAAATTATAATGACATTGTTCATTTAATTAAAGTAACAATATGGTAACTATGGAAAAATCTTCAGAGACTTCTAGTTTCATTTATGCTTTCTAGCCAGGGTTATGATACTTTTCTTTGCTTATTTATCAGGCCCCAAACTCTAGTACTGCAGTAAATTATTTCTCTAACAAAGGAAAAACAAGACTTATAACTTACTTACTTTCTTTAGTTTTCACTCTGTAACCTTTAGTCCTTTCATTCCTACTTTGGGTTACAAGGGTATAAAACCAGTAATTAACAACTTCTTTATTGCCTTTGCAATAGTAATTGCCATGTATAGCCTTGAGGTACTAAGAATAAAAGATTGTTTTCCTCCCCCTGGCCCCCATATTTAACTAGCGTTCAGTAGTTATTATTAGGATCTTGCCAGCACGTCACCTTATGTTATAACGGTGTAATTCCCTACACAGTGACCTCTGCATGCAGAAATCAATACTTATGCTGTAATATTTTCCCCTACTTGCTATTCCAGAACAGTTGCCAACGACAATCCCCCCAAAACACAGAGCTCAGAAGAGATTAGATATCAATTATCATGAAACTGTCTGAAACTTCAAAGGACTGCAGAGGAGGGGAAACCATAGTTTATCGGTAGAGTTTAAGCATCCTGCAATTATCTCCCATGTCACCCAGATGTAGACCAGTGGTGGGAATGGAAGTGAGAGGGCTTAGAGAAAAGGAAACATATTAAGTCTTTGGGACTATCGGAGGAGAAAATAAAAATGCAATTTACGCATCACTGATTTGGGGCAAAGTTAGACAATGAAATAGCATATGAAGAAACAGCAAATACTGTATAAATATTATTCTTAGGTTCCACTTTCTCATAAGCGAATAGTGTAAATTCTCAACAGAAAGTTAACGTTTGGCACATACCTCATCCAAGACAGGCTGGTTTGTAGTAAAAGCTTTAAATTCAGCATATTTCATTTCTCTTGTGGAAATTCTGAGACCAACTAGACTCCAGGGCCGAAGTCAAGAGCTCCAGCTCCCCGGTTCCCCTCATGAACTGAAGAGAACAGCTTGTAACAGGCAGGCCTGCAACTAGGGTCTGTGTCACCCAGGGCAAACATGGATTCCACGCCCCCCTGCAGGGTCGAGTCCCCCCCCGCACCCCTAACACAGACCCCCCTCCACGAAGCAGTGCAGGGCTAACCCAGAACAAGCGCCCCACTCCTGGCTGCAATCTCTCGCGCGCCCCTGGCTGTGGGGGAAGGACCCGCTGCCGCCATGCTCCCAAGCAGGACGGTCCGGAGCGGTGCTGGGGGGGGCACAGCCCTGAGGCCACCCCAGAGCCTGCGGTCAGCCCCAGGGGGAGGACGAGCCCAGCTGCGCAACGCCCCGGTGGGCCTCTTCATGGGCAGTGGCGGCGGCAGGAGCACGGGCCTCCCTCAGGGCTGGCCTTCGAAAGAGGCATTTTGGCACCGCCCCAGCATGGCACCCGGAGCACATGCCCCGCTTTCCCCCCCCCCCCTTAGTTGTGGCCCTGGTAACAGGGGCAATGAGGGCCTTTTATGATTTTGAGAGGACCAGTGGCAAATATCTATTTGAGAGGCCCCACCAACACTTACACACACACGCACGCATTTTGTTCTTGCTACATTCTATATGTTTATCATCTGAAGTCAATAGCCTAATCATTGTGTGAGAAATCTGAAATACTTCTTTGCATTATATTTGAACTTAATCATGTTACATCTTCTTTTGACAAGTAGCAGTGAAAAATGTTGATCTGTCTGATCATTTCAAACACTGAATGATACCTCAAGTAGGCCTAGGGCAATTACTTCCATCATCACCTTAAAAAAAGCTGCATATATGCAGATCACTGTAGCATCTTCTCCTTCTTACATAACAACATTTTAGAGTCAGATGTTGGCTAGCTGGGCATATACTCTTTGAACAATTTTCAGACCACATATATTCTCACAAAGTATCCTGAATTAGCTTTGCATATGAATCCAAGGAATCTTGTATGCCTCTGATTGGAAAGGATGTAGGAACCCTTCTATGGAAGAATAGCTAAATTATGGGAATATGCTTGGCTGACCGGAATAACTTCACATCTTAAAAGTAAATCTGATGCAGATTTTAATTAAAATGGAAACCATTTCTAGATTATAATTTAATACTCAGATTTGTACCAGATGCAAAATTTAGATCTCACTCCACATAAATTCTTAATCTTTCAATTGTATAAGACTTCTTAAATTAGAATAGACTTTTACTAGTATGGACAGAATTTATCGTAGTTTATAATCTCATTTTATTGTTCATACTGTGCTGACCACAATTCCTGATATTTATATTCTGTTTTAAGTGCAATAAGGATTTCAGGTTTTTAAAATGATGTAATATACTTACTTATTTACAATCAATTAATGATATATTGATAAATTACAATATTTATGATACTTATAAATCCCTAGTTTATGCACTTGTTTTCTACTCTTTCACCCATTTTTTGTTCTTTTACCTTCCCTGTTTATGTATTTTCTTCTAAAATATTAAATAAAAAGACTAAAAAAGATGTTTAGACAGCAATCAAAATGGAGCTCATCCTTGAAGCTTTTGCCTGTTGAAGAATAAAGAGATAAAGTTGACGCCAGAATTTCTTTTGGAATGGATTGTTTAATCATTTTATGGGTTTTATATGGTTGTAAACTGCTACCAATCTGTATGAAGTTGGTGGCATAGAAATCCTGTAAATAGATAAAGAGGTAATAAATAGTGATTATTTATTGCTTTACTTTTGTATTGCCATAGTCCCACATGTTCGTATCTTTCCTACAAATATATGTTTCTACCCAAAACAAAATGGTGCCAGGACCCAAGTTAGTTGTGTGCTGAAGAATTGAAGTAATACACATATCTACCAAAATTCCCATTCCACCACCATCTCCTATGTGTAGGACTATTACTTCCAGGTCTAACATTTATCAATACAGCTACTATGAAAAGTAGAAAGACTGTTTGGCTGGAGTAACAGCTCAGATAAGATCTGGGACAAAATGATAGCATGCTGCATGGGGATCAGGAAGTCAGAAGGGATGAGAAAAAAAACTTGGAAAGGAACAAGGAGATAATGAGAAGGGATACACAAAAATTGCTACACAAAAATGGATGGAGAACTTGATACTCATCCAATGAAATGCTGGCATTTTATGAGTAAATATATATGGGATAGACTTCTTTCTCCTGAAGCTTCCATTTTTATGAAGGTCAATAGATGATTAAGAAGTTGTCAAAGAATGATGCATCGTTAGTCAATAAAACCACAAGATGTTCATTCCCAAACGTTCCCACAAGAATAAATGCCTTCGGATTTACACAAGATTTCTAGGAAGTTTTTAAGCACACAAACACACATATGAACTCAAAATGTCAGTGACTGATGTCACTGCTTTATGTGCCTTGTGGGAGGGTTTTCACTGCCAGATGGGGGGTGGTATGGTTTGGCTGGTTTTCCAATGGGACTAGAGACTCTGGTTTGACCTGCTGGGTCTTGAAATTGAAACACTGGATAATACACATGATGCTTTTTTAAAAAAACAAAACAGATGAGTCCTCTGGCTATACAGTAAGGCTACTGAAAAAGCATTCCAGCATCATGCAGTCACAAGCCTGGTTAATGAGTTACTTTGTGTTAAGCATATCATAAGCTATGGTGAATAGCATTATTTTTTTTCTAGTTCCATATTACAATCCATTCTGCTGCTGCATTATGCTTCATTCCCTAAATAGTAACCCTAAATGTAATGCATACACTCAAAATGCTTAATTTATTTATTTTATTTATTATTTAAATTTATATGACTGCCCAACTCCCCCAACGGGGGACTCTGGGCGGTTTACAATAAAATTAAAGTTAAAATATAAATATAAAATTACAAATTAGTAACACGACATAAATAAATACAAAATCCAATCCGGCAAGTATCTCAAATAATAGGGAGGACATTATGGTATTAACCACCCCCAGGAGGAGCTATTACTTTTTCCCTCCCACGCTAGGCGACAGAACCAGGTTTTCAGATCTTTCCTAAAGGTTGGGAGGGAAGAAACCTGCCTCAACTCTGGGGGCAAGATATTCCAACGGGTGGGCGCTACTACAGAGAAGGCCCGCCTCCTGGACCCCACTAGATGAAATTCCCTTATTGATGGGGTCCGTAGCAAGCCCTCTCTGAATGATCAGGTGGGGCGGGTCGATGATATGAGGATAAGACGGTCCCTCAGATATCCTGGTCCCGTGCCATGTAGGGCTTTAAAGGTAATAAACAACACCTTGAATTGGACCTGGAAGCAAACCAGCACCCAATGCAGCTCATGGAGCAGAGGTGTTATATTTGCTGATCTTGGTGCACCTAAAATTGCCCGCACGACCACATTCTGCACCAGCTGTACCTTCCGGATATTCTTCAAGGTTAGCCACATGTAGAGCGTGTTGCAATAGTCTATGTGGGAGATGACAAGGGCATGAGAGACCGTTCAGAGGGCATCGCAGTCCAGGAATGGGCATATCTGGTGCACAAGCTGAAGCTGTGCAAAGGCCCTCCTAGCCATGACTGCCACCTGCTCTTTAAGCAGGAGTCGTGAGTCTAGGAGGACCCCCAAGTTCCGCACCGGTTCCGAATGGGGTAGTGCCACCCCATCCAGAACCAAAGATGACAACTTCCCGGATAGCGCGGGGCCATCTATCCACAGCCACTTGGTCTTGCCAGGGTTCAGCTGAAGCCTATTGCTCCCCATCCAGACCCACACAGCCCCCAGACACTGAGACAGGGCAGCAACTGCATCACTTACTTCACCTGGGATGGAGATATACAATTGAGTATCATCAGCATATTGATGATACCTCATCCCATGCTGACGGATGATCTCACCCAGCGGTTTCATGTAGATGTTAAATAGGAGACGAGAGAGGACCGACCCCTGCGGCACTCCACATAAGAGAGGTTGTGGGTCGGATCTCTCCTCTCCTATCACCACCGACTGGGAGCGGCCCTGGAGGAAGGAGGTGAACCAGCGCAAAACTACGCCACCCACCCCCAACTCCCTTAGCTGCCCCAAAAGGATACCATGGTCAATGGTATCGAAAGCCGCTGAGAGATCCAAGAGAGCCAGGATGGATGCACTGCCTCCATCCGGCTCCCACCAGAGGTCATCCATAAGCACGACCAATGCAGTCTCCATCCCATAACCCGGCCGGAAACCTGACTGAAAGGGGTCTAGATAATCCGCTTCATCCAGAATCCTCTGAAGTTTCAACACCACCACTTTCTCAACCACCTTTCCCAAAAATAACTGCCTTAAAGGCAGTTGGGAATACCCCCTCCATCAAGGATGTATTAACCATTGCCTGGACCCACCCGCAAGTCACCTCCCTGGCAGATTTTACCAGCCAGGAAGGGCACGGGTCTAGATGGCATGTGGTGGCATTTACAGTCCAGAGGATCCTGTCCACTTCCTCAGGCCCAACAGGATCAAACCTTTCCCAAATAACAAGGCAAGACCACTCTCCTGGCATCTCCCCAGACTGCACTTCACACTTGGAGTCCAACTTAGAACGAATCCGAGCGATTTTATCCTGCAGATGCCCAGAAAACTCTTCTGCACGGCCCTGCAGGTGGGTCATTGACTCCACCTTGCCCAAGAGAGATCGAGTAATCTTGAACAGGGCTGTCAGGCAGCATTCTGCGGATGCAATAAGAGCGGAGAAATATTCACATTTCGCTGCTCTTACCGCCACAAGGTAGGCCTTAATAGTGGCTCTAGATTGTGTTCGGTCCGATTCAGCCTTCATCTTTCTCCAGAGGTGCTCCAGACATCTCTTCACCCCCTTCAGGACCCTCAACTCCTCTGTGAACCACGGGGAGTGATGGTTTGAATGGGGCTGGAGAGGTCGCATCGGTGCAGATACTAGGAGAGTTATCTCTACTCTCTTTTTAAGTTCTTTTCTCTGAAATTAGAGATGTTTTAAATATATCCCTTCTTCCATCCATGTAAAAACTCTGATCATTCCTCATTCCATGTTTAAAATGAAAAGCAATCACAGGAAGCACAAATCCGGAATGGGGTTTGAGCGGTGGAGTGAAATGTTGCATAGCTCTCTTCTTCCTTGCTGAATGTCCACTCTAAAGCCCATCCTCCATAGCTGCCTTTCCCCCAAGAAGGAAATAAGATACAAGGAACACAGAGAACCTTTGAGCAAAGAGCAAACAAAAAGAAGTAGTCTTCTCTCCCTGTAGATCACTTACACATGGTTTCCTCTTCCTATCCATATGAAATTTTCATTGCTTATGGTTGGGGCTGTGGCATGGTGAAATGGGACCTCAGTTCTCTACAAGATACCTTTCTTAGGTGCCATCTCCCCAAATTTCCAGAATATTGTATCACTTTCCGAGGATTATTTATGTTTCCTTCAGTGATTTCTTTCCTTATCATTGGCAAAAGAGGGGTGAGTGAAATTTTCCAATGTGAATTAGGAAGGAATATATTTTTCACATTACACTTAACTTGAATTAGCATTTGTTTATTCATTTGTTTTTAAAAAATTCTAACCTGGATTGCATTAATAGAATAACACCAAAACATAAATTCAACAAATAAAAACATGTGCAATTAATTAAAACAATTTACAGTATACTAAATTTTATCATTTCTTTATTTATCTCAGTTCTCCCAAATTGCCCCCAATATCCAGTCTGCTAGGAAGGCAATGAAATTCATCAATGAAAATGGGCCTGTTTTTTTTTTCCTCCCAGTATTATTGGAGCATCATATAGGAAAAAAGTCTAAAGTCTGGCCTGATTGTAGATCTTGACACAGACTTTTCAGGGCAAGTGAATTGTTCCAAAAATAAGAAAGTTTGAGAAATAAAAATGTATTTCTACTTAGAACATGGGGAGTAAAAGTAAATGTAGAAATAATGTTTCTTCCTAATCTGCATTGTAACTATTTAAATTTTAATATAAAAGGATAGTTTTGTATATAATTCAATAAAAATGTTAAATGGAATATTCATTTAAAATGAAATTATGATTAATTGTTTTTTATTTATCATGCTTTATTTATTAATGTTCATTAATGATTCATCCACTAAATATCAGTGAGTATTGGGCTGGTCCATGAAGTCACGAAGAGTCGGAAGCGACTGAACGAATAAACAACAACAAAAAATGATTCACATAAAAATACAAATATGATAATGGATTTAATTTGTAATGATGTCATGATGCAGAATGATGCAATTTCCCAGGTTGGGGTGTAAATGTGGTTGTTAAGTTACTTGGGAAATAACTAGATTATTTTATTTCTAGTTTTCCAGATAAAATTCATGTGTAAAAATTTAAGATTATCCTGGAATTTATCAGAATGTAATATTCACTCTTGAAGAGTTGTGGGAAGATATTAAGAACATAATATGCAAAGAAAATGAAAGATCATTAAAAAGGCAGGAAAGGAAGAAAAGATCCAAATGGATGTCAGATGAGACTCTGGAACTTGCTTTTAAATGCCAAGTAGCTAAAGCTAAAGGAAGAAAGAATGAAGTAAGAGAACTAAATAGAACATTTCAAAGGGCAGCTAGAATAGATAAGGAAAAATATTATGATGAAATATGCAAAGACCTAGAGTTAGAAAATCAAAGAGGAAGAACACAATCAGCATTTCTCAAACTGAAAGAGCTGAAGAGAAAATTCAAGCCCTGAGTTGCTATCCTTAAAGATTCTATGGGAAATACATTAAATGATGAGGGCAGTATTAAGAGAAGATGGAAGGAATATACAGAATCACTGTATAAAAAAGAGTTAGCCGATGTTCAGCTATTCCAGGACATAGAATATGATCAAGAACTATCGGTAACGAAGGGAGAAGTCCAAGCTTCCCTGAAGGCACTGGCGAAAAACAAGGCTCCAGGAATTGATGGATTACCAATTGAGATACTTCAACAATCAGATGCAGCAGTGGAAGCACTTATTCTTCTATGTCAAGAAGTTTGGAAGACAGAGACCTGGCCAACTGACTGGAAGAGATCCGTATTCATACCCATTCCAAAGAAAGGAGATCAAACTGAATGTGGAAATTATCGAACAATTTCATTAATTTCACATGCTAGCAAAATTTTGCTGAAAATAATTCAACGTTTGCAGCCTTACATCTACAGAGAACTACCAGAAGTCCAAGCTGGATTTAGAAGAGGATGCTGCACGAGAGATATCATAGCTGATGTAAGATGGATCTTGGCTGAATGCAAAGAATACCAGAAAGATGTTTACCTCTGCTTCATTGATTACACAAGGGCGTTTGACTGTGTGGACCATAACAAGTTATGGTTAATATTACGAAGAATGGGAATCCCAGAGTACTCATGCAGAACCTGTACACGGATCAAGAGGCAGTCATTAGAACAGAAAACGGTGATACCGAGTGGTTCAAAATTGGAAAAGGTGTGTGGCAAGGTTGTTTACTTTCACCCTATTTATTCAATGTGTATGCTGAACAAATAATTCGAGAAGCAGGAATGTACAAAGAAGAGAGGGGTATCAGAATTGGTGGAAGACTCATTAACAACCTACGATATGCAGATGACACAACTTTGCTTGCTGGAAATGAAGAAGACTTGAAGTACTTGCTGATGAAGATCAAAGACTGTAGTCAGCAATATGGACTATATTTGAATGTGAAGAAGATAAAGATTCTCACAAATGGACCAATAAGTAATGTCACATTTAATGGAGAAGAAATTGAAGTTGTCAACGATTTCATTCTACTTGGATCAACAATCAATGCCAAAGGAAGTAGTAATCAAGAAATCAAACGATGTATCGCGCTGGGAAAATCTGCCATCCAAGACCTATCTAAGGTTTTCAGAAGTAAAGACGTCAGTCTAAAAAACAAAGGTGCATCTGACTCACACTATGGTTTTCTCAGTTGCCACATATGCCTGTGAAACTTGGACATTAAAAAAGGAAGATAGAAGAAGAATTGATGCTTTCAAATTGTGGTGTTGGCGAAGATTACTGAAAGTACCATGGACTGCCAGAAAAACAAATAAATCAGTTTTAGAAGAAATACAAGCAAAATGTTCACTAGAGTCGAGGATAACTAGGCTTAGACTCTCATACTTTGGGCACATTGTCAGGAAAGACCGATCGCTTGAAAAGGATATCATGTTTGGTAAAGTCGAGGGCCAGCGGAAAAGAGGAACACCTTCAATATGATGGATTGACACGATTACTGCAACAGTGGATGCAAACATTGGAACAGTCAGGCAATTGGTGCAAGACCGTTTAGCATTTGGTTCTATTATACATAGGGTCACTATGAGTCGTAAACGACTCGACGGCAACTAACAACAACAATATTCACTTAATCCAGAGGCATTTTGGATAAAAAATGAAAGAAAAGCTCTGTTATGTTTAATATTATCCTTTTGTTTACAATTCTGTAGTGTGTATCCCATTTAAAATTCACCCACATTTTTATGGCATATATGAGATGCTCATCTGCAAGGAAACTAATTTCAAATTGTTTAAGCATGCTTAATGAAGTAAAGCTTCTGCCTTATTTACACATTGAGATTACCAATCCATTGCACAATCTTTCTTGTCTATATGGACTGCTCAGTAGCATAGCTTTCTCAGCCTAGCTGTAGCTGCCATCTTTTATTTCTTTTTCATTCCTTCATACTGAAAGTGAACTGCAGTCTGATATTCAGAAATGTAATCATTAAAGCTTCTCCTTCATTTCTTACCTCTCTCCCCACAAAAATGGTCCAGAAATGAAATGGTAACCTTAAGCACAGACTATTGTCTAATATTCTTGCTCATTCTGGAAATGGTCCTGCAACAGACAGCTCCTTTTATTGCCTGGGGTCAATTAGGGCCAAGTAGTATCTCAGTTCTACTCTCCATCTTCTGTTTCTCTGATGGACCCACACTAGAGCGAATGTCATAATGACTTTTGGAACAACAAACCACAAGCCACAGCAGATACCTATTTTCTTCTTCCCCTCTTGAAAAAGCAAGCCAGATATAGAACTGCACTTCTTGGCTTTTGTAATTGGTTTAAGAACTTAAAAAGAATCATGTTGGATTTGACCAAAATTCTATTTAGTCCAGCATTTTATTCACACAGTAGCAACTAGGTCATAAACAGGATGCAACAGCAATAGTGCAGTCCAGCAACTGCTATTTAAACCTTGAGGCATATTCATGAAATTAAGACTACAACAATAGCTACGAGGCATGATAGTTATATGCTACCTCCTGGTGCAATGTACCCCTCAATAGCAGTTGCAATACTAGTAGGAGTACACTTTTGCGTTTGTGTCTTGTTTGTGGGTTTCTCACTGGCATTCTGTGGGAATAGAATGCTGGGACAAACTAGGTCTTTGTTTGATCTAGCAGAACTCTTCCAATATTCTTATAAAACTAGAGATTTATTTATTTATTTACTTACTTACTTATTTATTCAATGTACATATATGGCCAACAAGATGAGTAGCAATTGATTATATTTATTTGATAATCAGCAATTTATTAGAAAAGGCATTTAGGAAATTCTGGCATTCCAGATGTTAATGTACAATAACATCCAACAGCTATATGGCCAATGGCAACAGATATTGCAAGTGGTAGTTCAGCAATGCACCATCTAGTGGGTCATAAATTGTCCATGCTTGAATTAGAAGACAAAGATGCCATTTACTGAGGCATATCTATGCCACAGGGCTGTGATATTCTGTACCTGGTGCTCAGCAGAAAGTAAACATCAATACAGTGATTCATCACCACTCAGAGCCAAGATGGCATTTGTCAACTTATTGCACTGATTATTGTGCTCTACTTACATTTAATGCAGCGCAAACAGATGCAAAGCACGTGCTGTACTTTTGCAAATAAAAAAAACCCTCCTTAAATCAACTTTCTATGCATAGAAAACTATCCTGTGAAGTTCTATGTGTTGACAAATCCAGGAACAAACATCATAATTATTGCAGAGCTGAGCATACTGAATTGACAACAATATAGCAATGATGTTTATGAGCGGAAAATGCTTGCTTGGGGAAGACTGATATATTTACACCTGCTCGCTAAAATGTCACATTTACATATCATAATTATTAAAGTGTTTCCATGTACAGTAGTCTTCTTTTCCATTTATGCAGCACTGATCAAGAGCAATGGATGAGCTGATTTAAATGAATGGGAATATTTGCATCGATCAATTAAGTGTGTTTCTCTAAATGTTGGTGGGAAAAATGAACAATATTTTCTTTTGAATGCTAATCAGATGGGTAAAATACATGGAATTTCATTATTAATACACTGATTTCCGTGTAACATAGAATATAGTTCAACTATCACTGAAGGTCCCATAATTATAATAGAACTTTATACTCGCAGGAGAGTTAACTATGAGATCATCTCACCTTGGGATAATTCCACAATTCTTACCAGTAAAATTTATTCAAGGAAGATATCATAATGGAAGTCAAGGGCAGAGTGGACTAGAGTAATTATGATTTGTTTGTTAGATTTATAACCCACATTTCCTCCAGATGGTCAAAGTGATATATATCAAACTCTCTTCTCCAACTTTTCTCTATAACAGCAGTCCAGTTAGGAAGATTGAGGTGAGAGTGTGACTGGTTCAAACTCATCCAATAAGCTTCCATGGCTGAAGATGAACTTAAACCTGGGTCTCCCCAATCCTAGTCTAGCACCGTAACCAATACAACATGCTGGCTCTCCAGAACAGAAAAACAGGAAGAAACAGAATGGAAAATAGCCCTATCATACCTCATCTAAACTGATCAGTTTGAGCTACCACAAGTTGAAGATTCATGATGTGGCTGACCCACAGAGAAGCATTTCTTTAGTTATTTTATACATCTTCCTAACTGATCCTTTCCAGGATTATATATAAAAGAAAAAAAAATCAATTTAAAACCAGACAAAACAATAAAACCAATGTGCAGAATTATCTCATATAATATTTGTGATATCTATATTGCATTTTTATGGACTCCTATAAGGATTAGCCAAAAGAAATTGAAAAAGATGGCCAATTCCAATTTACTATATTCTACATTTCTTCATGCACAGGAAAACAATCTTGGTTTTGACAAGTAGTCTTGACAAAGGCCATGAATACTTGTCAAGAGAAGAAATCCATAATCTACAATCAGTCAATATTTTTATTAAAAAGGTAAAGGTAAAGGTACCCCCCGCACATTTGTGCAGTCGTGTCCGACTCTAGGGGCCGGTGCTCATCTCCGGGGCCGGTGCTCATCTCCGTTTGTTAGTCAAAGAGCCAGCGTAGTCCGAAGACGCTTCCACGGTCATGTGGCCGCATGACACGCGCGGAACGCTGTTACCTACCCACCGAAGTGGTACCTATTAATCTACTTGCATTTGCATGCTTTCGAATTGCTAGGTTGGCAAGAGCTGGAGCTAGTGCAGGAGCTCACTCTGCACGCAGGGCTAGGGATTCGAACCTCTGAACTTGCAATCTTCCGATCAACAAGCCTGGCGTCTTACCCGCTGAGCCACCACGCCCATATTTTTATTAGGACAAGTCAAAATGTCACAAAAAGCATGCTAAGTTTCAAGGCCCCTAATATTCTTCAACGTGCTGATTAAGTAATACAGAGACATGGCAGGGAAGGAAAAAGATGGGTTTGAAGTTGAGGCCACAAAATTTACAACAAATTTACAACATCCATTCTTTTGAATGGGTGGCAGAAGTAAGTTCATGCTATTATCCTTATGTTCTGCTTGTGGACCTTCCTTAGATATCAAGTTGCCATTATACAATAGATTGTTGGCTTACCTAAGCCTTTGGTCTTATCCACCAGAACTCATATGATATATTGGAGAAAATAAAAGGCCTATAGCAAAATCCTTTATCTGTGCGTTCTGAAGTAAATACATTGAAGAGATAAAAAATTATATCCTGTATTGGATTAGGGTCTATTACATCCTATATCTAGACATAGATACAGTATGCGATCTACTATTAATATCCAGCTTTTTCTACCCAAAAAAGCTTTAATGTTTCTCTTTTAGTTTCTAACAAAGAAAATGCATGTTTTGATTAAGGTGGGAGACTGTTCTTGGTAACTACTGCATTTCATATTTTCAAAAATGGAATTCAAACTTCGAAAATATAAGCAAAAATCCGTGCTATCTCTACCTGCAATTCAGCATATTCTTGAATGACAAGAACCAGTTTAAAAATCATGCTAACTGATAAATAAACTTTTCAGAGAAACTTGAGTTTGCTATCTCAACCTCATGTCCACATAACTTACATCACTGGTTCTCAAACTTTGTAGTACCATAAAACCCTAAGACGGTAAATTAATTTGTGTGAACCCCTGCCTAAATAAAACTAATACATTATTAATTTCACTTTCATTCATAAATAAAATTTATTGATAATTTCATTAATAAATAAAGATAATGATTTCATTGGGATTAGGGTCCAACATACCATTTACTGTTAATAAGTAAATTTCAATCTGTATATCATAGGGATACTCAAACTTTGCAGTACAACAATTGCCAACTGTAGACTTCAGCAGGCAAAACAAGGAACGAAGCCCAGAGTAAAATTTGACAGTGCTTCTACTTGGCCTACATAAACATGGTTTTAAAACGAAATGTGGCACAGATACACCCAAGTTGCTTGTGACACCTCTGGTGGGTTCTTACAGTCTGAGAACTTCTGACTTAACATAGTTCATTCCAACAAATTTTGCGTGAAGTTAAGTTCTGCCATGGGCATGACCTTCTGTTTTGCTAAGCTATTAATTGCAACCATTCAGTAATGTTGCCTTCTTGGCCCCAGCCCTCCAGATAGGTTAGAACTGCCCCTCCCAGAATTCTCAGCCCTAATGTACCTTTAGGAGTCCAGGGTGTGAGGTGGGGGGGAAATGCTCTACAACTTTATGCTGATAAAAATTATAGGAGAAGAAAGACCAAATGTTAGACTGTGTTCTGTAGGCTATTTCTACCTCCAAAACAAGATTTTCATACATTGAATGTAACACTCTCAGTCCTAGGCAAATTAGTTTCCCAGACTACATAAAAACTTCTTTGTTTTCCTACCATGAAATAGACCCTCTGAATTCTTACGTGTCACCGGAGGACAAATGTGTACCTCAGTATCAATTTACATTTGAAAATGATTTTTGCATTTTCTGTCCACATACAGGTGTGCAGTTACAAAGAAAATGCATTCTTCCACAAAAGTTCTGGTCATAGACTGCTAATCAAAATAAGTTCTAACTTTCCTATAATTGTAAAAAAAAAATACACCAGATATACATATTATTTCCACAAGTTGCAATGGGTAGATATTCACTAAAAGAAGGTTCTCACCTTTAGCTTCTATCCTGTGGAATGATTTCTGTCTAGTTTTACTCACAAGAGGAATATAAAAGTGTCCCAAATCTAGCCCAACAATAGAATTCAGAAAGTATGTGTGGCCATATTTTAATGTGTACACTGCAGGCACTGAATGCTATCCACCTTTATTCTGTTTTTAAAATTCAACTCATTCTGCATGCTGAGGTAAGGATTGTATCATTTGTATCACGAAAGGGGAGTCAGCATAAGGGCATTTTTATTCTGGGCCATGATAGTGTAAACATTATCAATTGATCTAGGATTTAAGTGACCTGTCAGGAATCCTTGACAAACAAATTTTTCTCATGAATTATACATATTAGTGAAAACCATACTTAATGGGAGACTGGAAAGAGGGCAGGTATTTCCATCACCTAGGGGTGAAAACCCTGCAAATTAACAACAAGACGGTTCATTGAAGCAAGTAATGGATTGGTCTGTGAAAACAAGAAATCTTTGTGGGAATGAGTGTGATTATTCATATAGTCCATTTGCTAATTATTGCTAGTATGAACATTATTTTACCTGCTTCTGAGAACATTGAAAATGATGAGGGTAGTCAACAAGCTTGGGAAATGCTACAATATGAGTAATAAACTTGAGTAGAGCATGCTGACTTGTTTTGGAACAGGGTCCATTTAGGGAAAGGATCGTTTTTATGCATCTCTTCATGCAATGTTTGTGAGTAAAGTAGTAATAGAGAGAATCCCTCAAGCTCTAATTCCAAATCAATGTGGCATTCAAGTACCTGGAGAAGTCTGCTGCTTTCTAGGAGCAAATGTCCTTCCGCTCTGGATTAATTAATTGAGAATAACTATCATTCTCTGGTACTATACTTACCATTGCAAATCACAGAATCACTGGTATAGTGTGGTGGTAAAGGGTGTGAATTGCCAAGAAAGACCCATGAACCAAGACATTCAGCCTATGGCTATGTTGTGTAAGCTGGCAATATATTGGGAATTACAAGGCATGTAACCATCTATCTCCCAATGCTTTAAAAAATAAAGTAACAAGCAACCACAAATGCTGCAATCCTGAATGGTAACAGGAGAGTCTGCTTATCCATCTTTACCTTATGGTAGCAAAGGATACACCAGGACGGGCAAAAGAAGTATATCTGCACACTGGGAGTTGCAAGGCAGAAACAAGTAACTGCCTGTTTCCCAATGCATAAAGAAAAACCATGAACAGCAGCCACAGGAAGCTGTACTCTTGAATAGCGGAGATAGCCTTTGGCAGGGACTGTTGGGTTCTTTCCACGCATGACTGGTCTAATAATGACCCACTGTAAGAAATTCTGATATAATGTATCTGAAAGGCTTTCAACACTAAGGGAAACCTTTGGATATTGAGAAAAAATATTATTGCAGCCTCAGACTTCACATAAAAACCCATGAAATATTGAACTTCTGCTCTTGTTTCCTTAATGATCCTATGTAAGCATAGCCTAGAATAATCAAAGAGCTTAAGAATTTCAGATGAGAGCTTCTTCCGTGCAATGGAGAAAACGGCACAACTTGTGTGCTGTAATGGGGAGTCAAGAGGATCCAATCTTAACAGAATTCTTGGAGATTATTCAAAACTATAATCAGAGAAGAGTATATAGAATATGAACATCTTCCTTCAGAGGGAGTGTTATGCCATCCAGAACAGAACATTCCCCTCATTCCTAAACTGGGAAGCACTTCCACTGTGTTTCTATCTTATCAAGATTTAGCTTCAGTTTATTTACCCTCTTTGGAATTAGAGTTGGGTATCATCAGCATACTAGGGACATCTCACACCAAATCCCATAATGATCATATAGAGCAGCTTCTTATAGTTTATAAAATGGCATTGGAGACAATATGTCACCTTGAGGTACTCCACAATAAGACCACCCGGATGCCAATTTACAACATCTCAATATTATTCTCTGGGACCCAACCTGCAGCTAGAGTAGAACCATTGCATAATGTTCCCCACCCTAAATCCATGGAGCCAGCTCAGGCGGATACCATGATCTCAGGCGGATACCATGAGCTTTCATTATATTGAAAGCTACTGAGAAATCCCTAGTAAATCCCTGGTATTCCCTCTGGTATAGGCCATCCATCTGGCAACCAAGGATGAGTCTATCCACAACCAGGCTGGAGTCTAAGATGAAATTGATCTAGATAATCAGTACCTTCCATGAATTCTTAGAATTGGGCTATCATCTTTCAATTACCTTGACAAAGAAGAGAGAATCTGCTGCCAAGTGAAAGTTATCATAATCTCCTAGATCGAGACAGGTTTGGTCTAGGAAATGTCATACCACCATATCCTTAAGGGCAACCATTCCCTGAACTCATCCTGGCAATACCCTACTGCTGGTTTGATTTAGCCACACCTTGTCCACATAGTCAGGACATAAAAGTTGAAATTGATCCCAGAGGACTGGATAAAATGATGCAAAAGATCTCTCATTTCGAACTGTTAAAATGGCAGCATTTAGGACATTATGAAGACAAGCAGGTTTATTCTCCAAAGGCATTGCAAATGTATTACACCAGGTTATAAACTAACATTTCATTTGGTGGATGACAATAAATTGTGTATAACTTAGAAAAACTGTACTGGGCAGTTCTCAGGGATGCAGTAGAGACAACAAGTAAGGTCTCTTTGTTCTCTCCCCCCTCCCTTCCCCATGCAATAGATGTAATTTTGTCCTCTAGTGCATGTCGATTCACCCTCACACTAAGTCCTTTGCCACCAACCATTGTTCTAGCCTGCTTCATTGCTCAGAGCTTTCTGTTAAATTAGAAGAGGAGAGCCTATACTCCACAGCATCAGAAAGGCCACTCATACTAAGGGCCGCCACATCTTACCATTCCACAGAAAAACAAGGATAAGATCACTGGAAAATTCTCCAGAGCATTCCAGAATCTATCAGATTCCTTAAGTCTTTAAACCTTTATACCATTTTAATAGGACCACAACTCCTGAAGAGGGAAATAGGTGCCATGAAACCTAATTTCACTAGAAAACAGTCTGTCCATGACATTGAAGCTATTACAATCTAATTATTTCTAGATCACCTATCTCTTCCTCTGAGACAAATATTAAATCAAGGGTATGTCCTGCTTTATGGGTCAGGCTGGGATCAATTGAGACAGCCCCAGGGGTGTCATGGAGGCTATAAATTCCTGAGCTAGCCTGCTCCTTACAGCTTCTGCATGAATGTTGAAATCACCATATCTGAGCCCACTTGTACCAGCTGGTACAATACTGTTGGGAAGCAGGGTAGGAAGTATACCAGCACCAACCCAATCTGTGTTGTAGTTGTTTTTGGACCATCTGAAGATACAAGCAATTGTAAAGGAGCAGAGATTCCCTTGTAAGAAAGAAGAGATCTCTGGATCATAGTAATTCTTCCACCATTCTCTAACCTTTGTTGGTATTGTATCAAGTATCCAACATAGCAAGATAAGCCAAGTTTGTCCTCTGAATATTATTATTACTTAATGCAATAATTATTAATTAACAGATAATATTATTCTTATTATGGGCATCATATAACACCATTAGGCCAGAGGATTCAGTAGCTGAGCAGCTAAATTCCTGGATATTGGAGTGGTGATTTGAAAGTAATAACTACTTGTGTTCTTATGATCAGTGATGATCATCTGAATCCCCACTTGCAAATGAACAGCTCCTTGTGCACATTTGAGTCACTGCATTCAAAAGAAGTCTGAATTTGGAGAGAATAAATGAATGAGACTGCCCCTTGTTAGAATGGCATGCAGCTCAATGCTTCCCCTAAGAAGAACAAATTATGAAAAAATAGCAAATGCTTCTCAACCAAAATTACAGATAGCTTTTCTAAGCACAGAGTGTACGCAATACAAAATACAACACACACAATAATTATATATTTTATTAAATGTCAATTAGTTACAGGAATGCAAGCAGAGCCATTCCTGCCAACAGACAAAATGAGGCAGGTGGCGCAGACAGCAGATGCCAGGAAACAGCTGCATAGTACCCCTGTTCAACATGGATAGAATGCATAAGTAGTTTCTCATAGATTAAAATGAATAAAAGGGAGTGGTACCTTATAGCAAAATCAATTTTGCCCATGTTCAGGAGCAATGCTGTTGTGCACCTTAATTTACAGTAGTGGAGAAAAGATCTAGTACTCTGTCTCAGGAACAAAAAAAAGTCTTGGTCCAGACCAAAAAACCAAGAGAACAAGACCCAGGTAGACAGCATAGCAAATAACCCAGAAGATGATTAACATTTTCTTGCTAGTCTCTGCCCTGATTGGAAACCTTTGTAGGACTTCTAATTGATGAGATTCAAAGGGTTCCTTCTTCTACAACTGGAACCCTTGAGTGTTTAGGGAATGTTTTAATCTGTAGCCATGATGCCTCACCAGTTAGAGCAGCCCTATGCAAAACCATTTAATTATTCTATAAGCCCCGGCTTTTGTTAATGTAGGAAGGCCTACCCCTGGCTGGCAGCCTCCAGATCGGATGGGATTGCAATTCCCCAGATTTCCAACCAGTGTGGCTTTTGGCCATATTGTCTGGGAACTATGTGAATTCAAATCCAATATATTTGCAGGGCCTGGGTTTGGAAAAGGCTAATGTAGGACTCTGCCAGCTTTTTAGATCCTGCCTATGTATGAGCAAAGCTGATCCACCAAAAGTCATCACAGCATTGAAGAAGAAAGGAAACAGGATCATGGCTCTCTGACCAGGGCCTTTGTGCACATTATATACAAGTAGATAGTGGGCAAAAATCCCAAAGGAGGTTGGAATGGGATTAACAGGCACAAACCTGCTACACTCTTCACATCAGCCTTCTCCAAGCAAGGACCTTCCTGATGTATTGGGCTTGTGACTTCAAGAATATTTAGCCAACATGATGAAAAGCTATGCTGTCTGGGAATTCTGGGAATTGCAATTCCAACTCATGCAAGGGTGCCAACTTGGAGAAGGCTATGCCAGATATTGATTATTTCCACATTTCAAAAACAAGCTTGAGAAAAAGATGCAGCTGCTTTAAAGAGCTGATTGAATTTAAGTTACAGGAAGGCACATTCTGATCAGGTATTATAAAAAACTTCCTAGCATCATAAGCCTGAAAAAGGATATGCTGTGTAAATGTATACAAGAGAGGAACAGTGCTCATGCTCACACAAGATGAAACACTGTTTCCGAGGCATTTTCAAAGCAGACATGGAATCCATGCATCAGCATGCATATTTTTCATTCACTTTCTCAACCTGCTTTGCACCATTGCCTGTTATCGTTTTCCAGGAAAGGCTTCTAACATTTTCTAAGGTTCATTAACAAAAGAGATCACAATCTGTATGTATACAAATCTTTCTACCTGTGTGTATATCACATGTATGCTCTACTGAGGAAAGTGCTACCTATAGGTTCAGCTGAATTAACCCAAATGCTTCTTTCCAATAATGACCAGTGTGAATGCTTGATTTAAAAATTGTTGAGGCAAAAATATTTCTAGGCTCTGCCACTCATGATTTTAAATATATAATTAAAATAAACTTGAAAGGTTGGTAGAATGGGAGGTGATACTCTGGAATCTAGAAAAGGCAGCCTTACTATATTCATATTTTATGTGGAAAGGGTTGAAAACTGGGGAAAGAGAGTGAGAGCACTCATATATTTTGTAAGCACCCAGCTGAATGAAGTTGAGCTGAGCTGTTTCATCCAATTTCTATTATTTTAATACTGGGCTGGGTCCTACAAACCATTTTCAGGATCCTTCTTCAGATTTTCACAGGGTTTTCACCTTTGAACTTTGATAGTAAATGACCAAAACTCAGAGTAGGATTACCTGCCATTTTTCATAGTCTAAGTCTAAAGATAGGCTTTGTGCACATAAAACAATAAAACTGCTCAAACATCCCCACTGCAAATTAAATAAAATGGCCCCATCTACTTGTGGACAACATGATGTCACCACTATGGCCCCCTGCCATCTCCACTCCACCAAAATGACAATTAAGCCCCACAGTTCACTTCCAGTTACCAAAACCCTGCCTTTGCTTTAACGGTTGAGTAGAACAGACAATTTAAACACACATTCTTTTGCCATACAAGAAAAGGGGGAGAAAAACTAAAATTCATAGAATCTCAAAGAATCATTGAGTTGGGGCTGTTTCTTCCTAGAATTATTGTGCCCCACATGGTTATATCATTCCCCCTTTGTGATTAAGCTGGATAAGAATATTAGTAGACATGACATGAGAACAATTTATTTCTCAGTGACCAGATAAACATTTAACCATCAAGTTTATTGTGAAATAAACAGCAAATATCTTGTGGCATCCTAAGGCGTAACAAATGTATTAGAGCCAAAGTTTTTTGTGAACTCTAGGCAGCTTCATAATCTTCAATGGCTGTTGCCATAATCAATGTGTCAGTCTTTAATATGACAGAAGATTTTTCATTTGTGTTATTACCATATAATCAGTTAGTCAAATTTGAGGTTTAATGTGAGATTTATTATGAGATTTAAACTATCTAGAAGTTTGCAATCTCATATCTGCACAAAACTATCTCATCTTAATAAACAAACTAAAACATTTCCATGGAAAAATTAACTTCTTGTTGCTGTTGTTGTTTCCTCTAAACTGAACAAGTTTAAGTGAAAGAACTAGCAGTAACTGCTGTATTCTGTCAAAAGTGAATGCTCTCCTCGACTATATTAGTCAGTCTCTCTCTCTTTCTGGGATACAGCTGTTCAAGGGCATGTTCGAGTAATGTCTCTAATCAGCTAATATACGGATATTCCAAGTGCTTGGCTAATTATGTAATAAAGGAATCACTCCTAATTTTTACAAATGTTGATGTAGGCATTTAACTTCCGTCTCTTGGAAAGTGTGAGCAGAAAATGAGAATTCTACTAGTGTGAGTACCAAATGCTTGTTTTATACTGTGGTTTAAAAGTGTAGGGCACTGCAGATCTAATGCTGTATTCAAGCTGCAAATTACCCTCTTTGGCATTGAAATATTGCTGCAATTAAACCTGCAGTAAAGTATTAAAAGCAGGAGAGGGGGGAAAAGGAAAGACTCTAACTGTTTTTGCACTGAGCTATATGAATCTTCAAGGTAGCCAAAATTTTAATGAAAGATCTGCTGAATTTCTTTGATTTTGGATTCTATAGACTCAGTCCAACAGTACTTTAGAGAGCTCTTGTTGTTCAAAAGGTCTATACCAGATTATCATAATCCATGACATTAGGGACCTATCCAAGAATGTTCCTCTCACCATGCTTCTTATAACAACAACCAAAAGTTCTTAATACTCTTCTATTTACTCATGTGTCTGTCTTTATTAATATGTTTCTACTATAGCCCAAGTAAGCAATGCTTTCTAATGGAAATAACATATCAGGTATTTGAATTACTCAAATGTATTTGTAATTGGAGTACCTATGAGGGATGAGCAGTTAGTGAATATTCTTGCTCTACTCTCTCTTTCTCTCACACACACACTCATATACAAATGCACATAGTTGCAGACCTGATTCACATATTGTATTAAGCCATGGTTTGATTAACTATGGTTTTTTGAATAAACCTCAATTGGCTAAGCTATAAATGATGCTTTACAAACCACCATATTAGCATCCACACAGCTTGCAAAGCTAAACCAAACAAACCATATTATCTATGAGCTCAGTGTGTGAACTTAAACACTCAGTGCATCGTTTTACATTTCTGGAGGCCGCACTAAATATTCAGTAATATATGTTGGATGTTTTGCCCCACAGTATTCGTATCCTTATATCTAACAGAACAAAACATTCTACATGGTGCTACTAGGATGTGCAACAGTCTAATGTGGGGAAAACGGATACTCAGAAAAATACAGAATTCTGGTTTTTGCCCTTAGAAAATTAAGATTGAATAAAGAAGTCCTAGTCTGCAGGATGCCAAATCTTCCAAGTGCCCAGAGAGTTTTCCTTTTCCTTTTGGTAAACATTTAAAAGCACGATTCTACTGCTGGCAGTCTAAAATAATACAATTCTGGGAGGGACTATGCCACATAAGCCAAAGCAAGTAATTTGGTAAAATCAGAAACAGAAATCTTGAATTTGGCCTTTTAAGGCTTCCTGCCTGCCAAGAGGCCAAAGTGGCTTTTGGCTTGTATTCTTCCGTAAGCTAACAGAGAAAGAGAAATTTGAGCCAAACTGTAGGTGTGCAATGGAGATGTTTTATCTGAATGTGATGTTTTTAGATACTGACTTTTATTATTTTATCAATACAACCAGGAACAGTCTTCTTAAATTATTGCTGAAATGTAGCAGCATCTCAAAATAGCAGCACCGGAGTTGCACTTACTGAAATTGCAGCTCATCAGAAACTAATCAAAATCATATTATGTTCCCTGTATAGGAGGCAGATGGAGCTCAAAATATGTTAAAGGTAAGAGACCTTGGGCCGGCTCCCTTCCATCCACCCAGGCCCCTGTTCCACTTCTACAGTGCTAAACAAGCATGAAAGCCATGGACTTCAAACGATAATGTCAATTGTCCTTAGCCATTTCTTTTATCAGAAAATAAGTCTCTTGATAGATTTCATATGTTGGCTCGGCTGAAGGCCTGGTCAGTGTGAAAATGTTTACAGACTGAAGAATTCATGTCTTTTAGAATAGAACCAAAGGAGGCTGACAATACACACATCCTGAAGGTAAGCAAATAAACCATGATGCCATTTACAGTAAAAAAAAAAATGGAACATCTCCATGTTTCCCTTGGGTTTGTTGCGCTTTTCCTCACTCCTTAAATATTCAGTTTAAAGTTTGCTTTATGGCAATATAGAGTTCATAAAAGATATCAGCAATCCTAACTTTAATCTGGATATTTAGAAATTTATACCTGGTTACAAAAGAGTACCCTATGTGGAAGCCCACGTAAAAGGCAAATATTTTTTTCCCTTTTGTAGAATGATTACTATGATAATTTTTCTCTGACCCACCAATTTGTTCACTTGCTTGTTTCATTTTTTGAAAAAAGCTTGATAGCATTGATATGTCCTTGCCAAAGTCTTCAACATCTACCAGTGGAATTATATCTGGCTTCATATAGCACTTTAAAGAAAACCAATCAAAAACATTATTGCTTAGGTTAACATCTGAATCTAACCATGGTTTGATGGCTGGGGTTGGCCATTGGAGTTGGGCAGCTAATAAATTCAAATAAATACAAAAATAAATAAATACATAAACTTTTCAGGCACCAGTAATTAGTGCGTAATCCTGTACAATTGCACCAGTATTTTTTTTGGCAATCTTACTCCTGAGAACACATGAAATTTTGGTGAGATATTAGGATAATGGGATATCATCTCCTAATATTGCTACATGTTGTGGTCTCACAAGACATCAGACTCATTTCTTTCTCTCTCTCTCTCTCTCCTTTTTCTCTTTATCTATGGTTATCATGTTGCTTCACCCTAGCTTATTGCTTTACCTTAGTGTGCATGGCAACTGAGACTTGGTCCAGAAAATATAGTTAATATGGTCAGTTCACATTCCCTTATGACATAGGATTTTCATGGAATGGCAAAGAATATGGTAATGAGCCTAACCAAAACAAACCTGTACTTATTTGCTGAGAGTAAGTCCCTCAGTTTTGAACTGAGTTCACTTCCCATTCAACATGTATATAGGAGGGCAACTTAATTTTGCTTTCATAAATAGAGACATAATTATCACATAATCTACTCATTCATATGTCAATATATCCTGTGGATATGATCCACGTGCAACAAATGTATGAAGCATTAAGATTGATTGCATTGATAGACTATAGATACAAGCAAGTGTTCTCCCTTCTGTGCATTACTTTGTCCACTTTGAACAGAAGATGGGACAAAGTGAACAAGATGGGATGGGATGTGAACCAGCCTATGTATATTTAAAAAAAAAAAAAAGCTCCTTCAGATCAAAAGAACAAAAAACCTTGAGAACAAGCTGCTTCCATATGGTATGCTTTTCATAGTATTATACACGTTTCTCAAAATCTCTATCAAAAACTGTAATTATGAGAGTCCCAAAACTTAGTCTTTGGAAGCAAAGCTAGGTACTGTATTCTACCAGCCAAACAGCTAGATTCAAAAATATGCTTCAAAGTACAAGTAAGGGAGGATAGCAACAAAAGTTGCAGTATAGAATGCTTCTTTTCAATGATATGATCAGCTAATAATGCTCCCTTTCAGGGTATTCCAGCTAATTCCCCTGACAAATGTTTTCTTCTCCACATGTGTACACATACACAAACAAACCGCACATTCTGGGGCCTTCAAGTATGCCCTATCCTCGTAGGACTACTGGTTTTGTTTTGTTTTGCACATTTGGATTCCCAGAGCAACCTGATTCTCCCTAATATTTCCAAGTGTTCCTGTTTGGCTTCGAATCTTGCCAGTGCTCCCCGGCTAAATTTACTATTAGAAAAATCATTACTGCAATATATTTACTAATTATTAGACAAGGAGCCCCTGGATGGATATAAATCTAACCAGTAAATAAATAAAGCGCTTGTGTAAACATTAAAAAGGAAAGACTTTTTATATTTGCACAAACTCAGCCTCAGCTAACCAAGTAGATATCTCCATGTAGTTTTCTTGACACACATATGGAAATTGCTTGCCATTGCCTTATTGTGGGTTGTTTTTTTTTTTTAAACTTCCCAGTCTAGCCTACAGCCAAGATATTTCCTGGTGGTCTTCCATGCAAGTACTAGCCAAATCCCACCTTACTTAGCTTTTTCAAGGTAGCCAAGTTCATCCAGATGCCACCATGACGTGTAACTCTGGTTATATACATATGTAGGTTTATGTGTGTTTGTATGCTAAAAATATACCTCAGAAAACCCCAAACTTTTACCAACTGCTCCAGGGTCTTTAAAAAGAACAAAACAAGTCATGTTTATATCAGTAGGATTTGAATACAAGGATGTGTCTGTAGATGGGAAAGTTCACAAACTTGGGAATAGGCTCCAAAAAATTTATTTTGATGAACATATTATCATCCAAATATAATAGTACTGTTATTAGCCATACATGGCATGGTACCATGGTTTTTGATGGGACTGCCTTCCTTCCATTGTTTCTACCCATCCCATTAGATTGGGCAGGAGGGCATGATCCAGGCATTGATCAGGAATTATCATCTAGTAGAACCCAGGATGGGGCGTGGTGGCTCAGCGGGTAAGACGCCAGGCTTGTTGATTGGAAGATCACAAGTTCGGAGGTTCGAAACTCTAGCCCCACGTGATGGAGTGAGCTCCCACACTAGCCCCAGCTCTTGCCAACCTAGCAATTCGAAAGCATGCAAATGCAAGTAGATTAATAGGTACCACTTCGGTGGGTAGGTAAAAGTGTTCCGCGCGCATCATGCCGGTCACATGACCGTGGAAGCGTCTTCAGACAACGCTGGGTCTTCGGCTAACAAACAGAGATGAGGACCGGCCCCTAGAGTCGGACATGACTGCACAAATGTGCAGAGGGAACCTTTACCTTTAGGACCCAGGAAGGCGTCCTTTCCTCAGCTGCACTTGCCCTCTGGAACATCATACAACTTGGTTAGGTTGGTCCTGACCCTGCTCACCCTTCTGAAAGCCTTGGAGACCTGGCTGTTTTCCTGGGGATGGTGATCGGGAGAGAAATCAACCCCTCACTGTTGACATAGAGCAGTGTTTCTCAACCTTGACAACTTTAAGATGGGTGGACTTCAGCTCCCAGAGTCCACCCATCTTAAAGTTGCCAAGGTTGAGAAACCCTGATGTAGAGTGTCTTCAGCAGCCACTTTGTGTTTAGTTGGTTTTGATATGTATTTTTATATTGTATTTATACTGTATTTTTTCAATGTTTGTTAGCCACCCAGAGCTACATTAATGAGATGGGTGGCCATATAAATTTATTTAAATAAATTAATAAATTATTATGTAATAGAGCCCTGCTTCTTATTGCTAGCAAGTAAGGTAAATGTAAAGGTTCCCCCCGCACATTTGTGCAGTCATGTCCGACTCTAGGGGCTGGTGCTCATCTCTGTTCGTTAGCTGAAGAGCCAGTGTTGTCCGAAGACGCTTCCACAGTCATGTGGCCGGCATGACGTGCACAGAACACTGTTACCTACCCACCAAAGTGGTACCTATTCATCTACTTGCATTTGTATGCTTTTGAATTGCTAGCAAGACCTGTTTTTAAATCTAGTCTTTAAATGGGTGAATATTCAGTAGGTGAACATTTTCCCTCCTGAGGATAATTCAGCAGGGTCCCAACTTTAGTTCAATGTTATGTGTCCTTGGTCCCATTGTGTTCAACAAAGCTTATTTTATAATATGGATGTTCAAGATTCCATCCAATTTGGATTTGGCATTTCTTCAGATATTTTTTATCCAGCTCTTGCATAATAAACAGCATAATAAAATGTCTGCAGGGATGTATGTAATAAGTTGACTCATTGAAGCTGCTGCATCTTAGGCTCATGCAGAAACCCTGGAAAAAGATAAAACTGCTTTAAAGGTTCTGTACATGTTCTAACATCTCTTCCTAATCATTTCTGAAACATGGACAGCTGAGAAAGACCCTGAAACATAACAAAATGGAACAGATTTTCCAGTGCATAAAATACAATAACCAATAAAATAAACATTTGCTGTCCTTTTTTTGACACCCCAGATATCAGCTGCCCTAAGGTGGCTTTACTCTGATAGGACTGGCCATAAATAAAGCAGTGCAATTCTATACATTTCTACATACTAGTATGTCCTGTTAAGTTTTTTATTGCCTACTTTTGGAGTACTCTAATCCCACCCACAGTCACAGTTTGCAATTTGCAAGTTGGGTAACCATATAACTTGCATAAATAAATAAATGTCAAGATACACTTGGGCCCTGCCATGTAATAAGAAAGGTGGACATGTACATAGTGAGCAGCAATAGTAAAACATATGTTCAAAAAGCATTATTTCTTCTCCATTCATCATCATATTTGCTATTGCTTTCTCTAGTGCGTGCGCTCGCTCGCTCGCTCTCTCTATATATAATTTTTATTTAAAAATTTAATTACAATAATAAAAACTAATACAGAGAAACTCAGAGAAAGAAAGGAAAGTAAAAAGAGAATAAAAAGTGCAAAGAAAGAAAAAGGAAAAAAGGAAAAAGGAAAGAGTGAAATAAAGAAAAAGAAAATAAATATATAAAGAATTGACTTCCAATCTTCATCACAAGTATAAACACATTTGGTAGCTCTTCAACCCTTATAAGGTTACAAATAAATATCTCTTCTTTCCATAACCTATCCCTTATCTATAAGCAAATCCATACGACATCAACTTTTCAATCCTGGTATCAGCAAAAAGTCCATAAAGGGTTGCCAGAATTTCATAAAAACATGTCTTATTTTAACCTTGATCAAATAAGCCAACTTTATATTCCTTTTACCTCTGAAAATCTTAATCTTTAATTCATTCAAATACTGTTGTAGGATTTAATCTCTCTTCAGTTCTTCTTTGTCCCATAGCATAGGTTTCTTTGAGGCTTTAACAAGCCTCTTTTCTAAATCCGATAAAAAGATATCCAGATGATTCTCTTGGTTTATCATTTGCATTTCCCCTTTAATTTTTAAAACTTCAGCCAGCTTCTTTTGTATATCCAGTAAAGAGTCCTTATCGAGGTCATTCTCTTGGCCTGCCACTTGTATTTCCACTTTAAATACCTTCTCTATCTTGTAATCCACAGCTTTTTTTAATGCAATATTTCTAATTCCACTATTTCTGCATCAAGCAAGATTTGTTTCACATCTGTCATTCCTTCATTAACATCCTTTAGACATAGTCTATCTATAGAAGCAGACATCGTTACTGATATAGTTGATATGGTGGTTACTAATTTCTGGCTCCATTCTTCAAAGATCTCCTTTAATATTTCAAATGTTATAGTGTTTGTGTCATTTTGTAAATCCCAATCTTTTTTTTTTCTTTTTGCCTGGAATCTTTTGTCCCCTCTAGTGTCCAATTTAAATCATAAAGTCTCTAATCTCTGTTATGATTTACCACTAGACAAACTAATTCTGGTTCCCACAAAAAGCTGTTTATTTTATATAGTTAGTTCCAAAATCTTATTGTAAAAGTTTCAACATTCAAAATTTGTCTGGAACCTTAATTCATTTATAACTTTCTTGGTTCAAAATCCTGTTTAGCTTTTTGCCATTTATTTCAAATTCTTTAAGTTCTTAAACTTATAGTCAATTTTTCTTTTGTTCAGAAATGAAGATAGACTCAGAAGGTGGATTTTCAAACTTGTCATTCTGAAGATCTCTAATAACTTTAAGATGATTAAATAAACAATTTCCAAAAGTGATTAGAAAGCAAGGTTGGCAAACTTAGTGTCCTTTAAAAGGCTCTGCTGCAGTTGTGAGCTTGATGATTGATCCCTTCATCTCCCAGCGCCCAAATCTGCAGGAGACCACTGTCCTGTGGTCTCCTCATGAGCAGCAGCCATCCAGAGCACATGTGGGCAATCTCCCATCCTCTCCTTGTCTGAAGTGGTTCCTAAGAACCGGTCTACTCACTGGTTCTTTGGTCTTTCCTGTGGTCATCGTCTCCACTCTGTCGGAGTCGTGTTTAGCTCACCATGTCTCCCCTGGAAGTGCTATGGCTTTTTCTGGCTCTAAGGAAAGATGTATTATTTCTGAAATAATGTAGTTGAATCTTCATATCTTCTGAAAAGAAAACACAAGATGCTATCATGTGAAAAAGACTGAATAAGGCTATTTTCTAATTTTTAAGAGACGATGTAACATGGTGTTATACAAGTCCATATATGCCTTATTGTTATCACTTAGTCCTAATTAAAAGGTCACTGTTAATTTAACTTCTTATCTTCCTGAGTTTAATGAAGTCAACAGACACCCAAGCTCAATTTCCTTTCATATCAGTTTGAAAAACAAAGGTTAAGGGCTCGTTCACACAACCAAATTTGCTTGCCAAAATGTGGTTAATTTAGGCTGACCATGCGTCCCGTTTTGAACGGGACAGTCCCGTTTTTTTCTCATTTTTCAACCGTCCCGTCGTTTTGATAAAAATCTCAATTTTGTCCCATTTTTTAAACCCAGTGGGAATGGCGTGAAAGGAGGATCTGAGCCAGAGCTGCTGATTGGAGGCAGCCCGGAAGAGGAAGCCCTCCCGTCTATCAGAGCACGGCAAAGGAGGGCGGGGTTTGCAGGTGGGAGCCAATCGCGAGGACTGGGGGGCGGGGTTTGCAGGCAGGAACCAATTGTGCGGACTGGGGGGCGGGGTTTTCAGGCGGGAGCCAATCACACGGACCGGGGATGGGGTTTGCTGGTGGGAGCCAATCGCACAGACTGGCGGGTGGGGACCCGTCTTTTTCATTAATATGGAATATTACATAAGACCCCGTCCCGTTTTGCCATCCCAATGTCCCGTTTTTGTCTCAAGGAAATATGGTCAGCCTAGGTTAATTAGTCTAGCAAGGCAGTTGACTCTAGTCTGTCTCCAGCTAAAAATGCAATTTTTATGCAAATGCAATGTTTACAGCACAAAGTTATACAGAATTAAGTCCCAATTACTTCAATATGATCTGCTTTCTGGCTAAATGGGTATGATTGGAATCTTACAGTAAAATTCTTTATAGTTCAACCCAGATTTCAGTAGGGCTTATTCCCAGGCATACGCTAGTCTTCATCCACTAGATACACTGGGACCACAATTCCCAACAGTTTAACTATTATGGTTGTTGGGCATTAAGTGGGAGACGGTTGGCATATTGCATTGCAAACCCAGGCTATAATCCTATACTCCATTCCATCAGACTAAATTAACTTCCTTATGGGTGTACAGAATTGTATTATTACCCCAAATATTGCTTCATTACATTGCTAGCTGCAAAGCAATTCTTTAACTGAAATTCTAAAATGCCTAAAATTATAATGTACAAAAATATCTCAATCTCAGTCTTTTGACAAAGGTCACATGTATTAACATACTTTCCTCATAAACCAAGACAGATGTTTGAAATCTGAATGTGGCAACAGTTTTCCAGAGTAAAACACAGACCTTCCCTTAAGACTTACTGAGATTAATTCTTATCAAGGTTCAGCAATTATATCTGAACTATAGCCAGAGCATACAGGTTAATATGTTAAGATACTTAGACTGACTGACCACATGGACAACATTCAGTGAATCTCATTAACTGTTTTATTTTTATCACATTCTAGCCGCCATTCAGTGCTTCTGCTCTTTTCTAAGGTCCCAATGGGCCAGAATATTCATTCAGAAACTGAAACACGTCCTTTCCTTTGCTCTAATTAAGCAAGTATATCTTTATGTTCCATAGTAAATCTTGGTAGTATGGTCTGCATCATTACATCTAAGAGGAGCCTCCATGATTTTGAGGTAATAGGCTCTCCTGGTAAATGGAAGAATTTTTGTTCTGATTAAACTTGGTTTTGGGTAAATTGTTTCATTCCATAATTTACAAGAATGGGCAAACAAGCAGTCCCGTAAATATCATGGACACCTAAGCCACTGGGTGGAGTGGTGTCAAAATTCAAGATGGCAGCTGCAATCCTGAGATTGAAGCACCACCCCTTTTAAGCATGCAGAGGCCTTTGTCCAAGCTTGTTGGTGGTGTTATTTTCCAAAGTCTTGCAATAATATCTGAAGAAAGAATTTCAGAATAATTTTATGCTTCCATGTGTAGATACATTTACTAAGAATTTTATTACTATTCTGGGTAGAGAACATAATAGAAGACATATTGTGAAATCCAGTGCAGGTTTTCAGAGAAGTAAACCTCATTATGTTCAATTAGAATTATTCCCAGCCAGGAAAACTGATGTAGGATTGTAGCCTTACATTATTTTCCACAAGTAATGCTATGAACACTGTTTTGTCTGTTAACCTTTCTTTTAACTGTTATGAATATGATTAATGTGGCATGTGGTGAGGGAAACAGCCAGTGTTTATACAAATGATAATCCTTAAAAATGCAGCTATTTAAGCTGAATGATTCAATGACAAACTTTTTCCTGTTTTTGAATGAATGAATGTAGACTTTAAAATATGTTATATTAGTCATTATGCAGTATTATTTTTCCGCTGGATATGTCTACAAAAGATATGCTTGTCCCATTTCTTTATATTTTATTTTAGTATAATCACTGTTCCAATAATACTCTGTTTTTATTTATCTATTAGGGCAATTATACCTTGCTTTTCTCCTTAATATCTCCCCCTCCCCCTCCAAACATTCTCATATCCAATATTATAGCATCATATGCAAGAATAGGGACTGATAGAAATCCCAGTCCAAAAAAGGGGTACATAGTAAAACATATGGTTTTATGTTTTAAAAGATTTTTATGTTTTAAAAGATGGATGGATGATATTCTGGAGGTGACAGACTCAACCATGGGGGAGCTGGGGATGGTGACGGCTGACGGGAAGCTCTGGCGTGGGCTGGTCCTTGAAGTCACGAAGTCGGAAGTGACTGAACGAATAAACAACAAAAGTAAAACATAACTTGCTTAAAATGCAATCATTACTAAATAGGTATTTGGCATCACAATATGGATTCCCCATATATATTCTCTATTTTTAAAGCATTTTTTAAAAATCATGGTAAACCTTCACCATGACTATGACTTATGAGCACTTGGGATTGGGGAGGGTTGTTTGCATTGTGATAAAAAGGGTAAAAAATCCTTTTTTCTCTTCTGCCCCAAAGAACATAGTTTAAGAAATTATCAATGCTTGGAAGAGTAGATCAACAGTACAAACAATGTAAAGGGAATCTTCTTTTTCCAGCACTTCTCCATACACATACTCTCTCTCACACACACACACACAGACACACACACACACACACTCACACTCACACACACTCACACTCTCTCTCTCTCACACGCACACACACACACACTCTCTCTCTCACACACACACACTCTCTCACACACACTCTCTCACACACACACACTCTCACACACACTCTCTCTCACACTCTCTCTCTCACTCTCTCTCACACACACACACACTCTCTCTCACTCTCACTCTCACTCTCTCTCTCCCTAAACTATTTTGACTTTGCTGTTTTAATATAATTCACACTCAGACATCCTGGGGGAGATGAGGTAATCACCCAAACCAGTGACTGCCCTAAGAATGCATAGATCTGGTTGATGAAGAAGAATCAAAAGCAACAGCCAAACATAAAAACCACTAATTTGGCCTCCATATTCCTGGTTGATTGCTAGAGGTTGTTATCTACTTGCATAATTAACAACCCACATACACTAAGCTTGGGTGTATATTGATTATTGATGTCTGTGACAGTGCACACAGTTTTTCCACATATAGTAGGAGTTACACATAATGCCTTGCTATGCATAAGCGTCTCTTCATCAGGGTCAATGGCTAGTCATTTATACAGTAATCAACAAAGTGATGCACTGCTGGGTGGATTGAGTCCTGTGACTTTATTAGAAATGTAACACATGCTACTTGTAATGTGATGAATATAATAAATTTCACAGTCAAACAACCCATTTTTTAAAGTTTGGTGCTTCTTATACCATCTAAGCTTTTGTGTAGCAGACAAAAGAATCTTCAAAATCCTTAGGCAAGTTGGTTGTAAATAATTAAATTCACATAATATTAAATTCCCACCTTCCCACATCTAAAACAAATTTATGTAGACCTTCACTTCAGATATACTAATATTCAAGCCTATAAATACTTACACTTAGACTATCAGAAAGAACTAATGTTTGTGTCCTGTTAATGAATTATTTTCTGGTTAAATTGTATCTTACTTCAATGGAATCCAATCACCTGCTACAATGCAAAAGTCACATGGGAAAAAACCCAGCTGAGTTGAATTAATAAAGGAGAACATGTACTCAAAAGCATGAACAGGAATTAATAAAGATGAACATGTGCCCAAATGGAAATTGCAAGAGGGGTTAAGCTAAAAGAAATTAATGACTCATATGACCTTAGGGATTAAATATTTTCAGCAATTGACCACTTCTTTGCTTGTTTTTTTTAACATAAATGTTAAAATATATATTGACCTAGGCTGAAGTCTTTTTTCATTTGTTGCTCAGAAGCTATTATTTCAGTTGCCACCTGGGCAAGGAGCTCTGGCCACACCAGCTGCTCCATAATAATTTGACTATCAAAAATGGAGAGATGAGTTAAAGTGGGGCAAGTAAAGTCAGACTTTAGAGCAGTGTTCTTAAAAGTATGATGGCTGGGGCATTCTGGAAGTTGAAGTCCACACTTCTTAAAGTTGCCAAGTTTGAAAAACACTGATTCGGAACATAAGGCAATGCAGATTTACAGCTTCACTAGAACAGCTTTCTATGAAACATTTAAGATTGTTGATTCACCTAAATTTAAGTGGATGTGGCTAGATTATCAATGCTGATAAAGTATCCCCAAAGCATCGATGAAATTTGTTATCCCTGTAGTCCAATGTACCCCAATTACTAGAAAAATCTGAAATGCTATGTCTCTCTTTGAAACTGTGGGATATCGGATCTACCAGTGCTGTGGCACAGGGTCAGCTAAGGCACAAACAAAAAGAAAATTGGATGGTGGGATTCTGTATTTACAGTAAGAAAGAAAACAAATTGCATAATGTGAATGTGTACTATGAGATAAAGTACCACTGTTATATGTCCTGATTAAAAAAGAATTGGAAGTCCTCTGAGTTCTTAGATTATAAACAGTCAGAAAAATGTACCCACTCCCTGTTTTCTGTTCTGTTCAAACTATTAACTCCCATGTGATGCTGTGGCACCTCTACTCTGGGTGCATTCTTAGTGATGACCCAAATGATTTATCTTCCTTTTTGTATATATTCCACAACAACTAAATCCTTCTTTCCTTCTGTTGTAGCTTACCTTTATTTCTATCTTTTTTGTCATTGTTGTTATTTATTTTCATTTACTGACCACTACTTTTGGTTTGTTTTTGTCCCTCCTTGTTATAGAGGTGTTTTTGATTGTAGTTGTCTTTAAGGCATTTTATATTTTGAGTAACTCCTTTTTGGGGAATTAAAAAGTGAAATACTTTATGAATCTTTTAAATAATTACTGTTTATTTGTTTGTTTGTTTGTTTTTATCCCTTTATTATTTTTATAAATAACTCAAGGCGGCGAACATACCTAATACTCCTTCCTCCTCCTATTTTCCCCACAACAACAACCCTGTGTGGTGAGTTGGGCTGAGAGAGAGTGACTGGCCCTAGGTCACCCAGCCGGCTTTCATGCCTAAGGTGGGACTAGAACTCACAGACTCCTGGTTTCTAGCCCAGCACCTTAACCACTAGACTTACCATATCTGAGCAGCCAAAAATCCAGATGACCACTAGATGGTGGCAAGCAGTTAGGTTTTTATCTCTTTGCTGCCATCTAATGATAAACTATATATTTGCAGCCCAGGTAGAGTAGCCTTATAATTACAGCATATGCAACATATCCCTTATTTATTTATTTATTTATTTATTTATTTATTTATTTATTAATAAATAATTCCAAGATGGCGACCGGGAGCGGACGCAGAGCCGTGAGCTGCTGTGAGGGGCGTCTTGGGGCTCAGTTTTAGAGTCCAGACCCCCACCTCTACATACCACCCCTACGTTCCATCTGGTAGGGGGCCGGTTAGAGGAACCCCAGGTTTCCAAACCATCAGATTCCTGTGGGCTTTAATTGTGTGCTCCGGAGAACGGAGTTTGGAGAATGGAGGAAGAGAGCAAAATTCGGTGGCTGCAGCTCCCGGTCGGAGAACTGGGGCGCTAATTGGGGGGCAGACCTGGAGTCCAGACCCTACCTTGTTTGCCATCTGGTGGGGAGAAGCAGCGGAGGAACCGGGACGGAGTGGCTGCGGTGGAGCTCGACGGAGTGTTTGAGTTTGTACAAACTCTGTGTTTGGAGTGTGAAGTTCGGCAGTACGGAGGTTCTCAGCGTGCCTGTAGCGGCCGGGAGCGTTTTTGCTTTTCCTGGGCTGGCGGGAGGCTGCAACGGCTGGAGGATTGTCGGAGCGGTGCGGCCTTGGCTGGCTCCAGGTGGTATTTGGCTTGTGGCCTTTGGGGTGGTGGACTTTCTGGCCCCCTTGGCGAGTGTTCTTGGCAAATGGCCAGCGGATCTTGGCGCGAAGGACCTTCAGTCATCTGAATAGGCCGGACCCTTAACCACTATTGGATTAGCTGAACGACGAGCTCCAATGCGGCATTATAGTACAACTTGGACTTCCCCCTACTCTGCTAGTGTTTTAATTGGACTCAGGAGATGTCGGAGATCGGGTCGACTTGGGAGAAGAAACCCGAGACTCAGACATTGGACGTTGGGCTGGCTTTAATATCTTTTGCCAGAAGGACTAACATCATAGAGGACTGTTTGTTAGAACATAGCGACTTGGAGTGATCCATTTGTTCCTTCCCAGGCAAGCGGCAGTGGGTTGGGTCCCTTGGTGTGAGTGTTGGCCCCACAAGTGGGTGAGAGATACTGGATGGGGGCTAGGAGTGTTTGTCTCTGTGTTAGAGTGCTCCCTGAGCGTTCCCCAGTGGGGTAGGAGTGATTGAGATGCCCCTCCTCCACTAGTGAGAGGAGTTGAGGGGGGTGCATAGTATAAGTGGTAGCAGTGTGTGTGAAGGGAGTGGTTGGGATCCCAACAGTGCTGAGAGCATGAGCTGGCGCACTGGGGGGTCCCTCCGCTGCCTAGGATTGAATGTGATTGAGAGGATGAGTGTGTGGGGCAAGGGACCTATGTTTAGACCCAGGATTTCCAGGGGTTCGGGAGTGGAGGCTACCGACCTAGGAAGCTCTGGGGGCTGCAGGGCGGGCCAACTGATCAAAGTGGTGACAGGTCGGGGATGTTATAACGGGAACTGGAGGGCAGGCCATCTTCGGGGAAGACGCCCCCGGTGTTTGTTACCGGTGGCGTGTTCCGGCCCTCCAAGTTCATTCCCAGGCCCTGGACGACGGATCCTTGAGGGCCCTGGTCTCCGGCTGCTGCTCCTCAATGCCAGGTCGGTGAACAACAAGGCCCCTCTCATATGCGATTTGATCGCAGAGGAGGGGGCAGACCTGGCTTGTATCACCGAGACCTGGATGGGCCCTGAGGGAGGGGTTGCCCTCTCGGAAATGTGCCCAGTCGGGTTTCAGGTGTGGCACCAGCCGAGACACCGGGGCAGGGGAGGTGGAGTGGCGGTTGTCATCCGAGAGTCTCTAATGGCTCACAGGGGCATTGCTCCACAAGTGGCCTGTTGTGAGACCCTGTTTTTTAAGTTGGGCTCCCGAGAATAGTTGGGAGTGTTGCTGCTGTACCAGCCTCCCTGCTGCATAGCAACCTCCCTGCCTGAGCTGCTGGAGGCTGTCTCGGGGTTGGCAGTGGAGTTCCCCAGACTTATGGTTTTGGGGGACTTCAATCTGCCGTCCCTGGGACGGACCTCGGAAGCAGCCCGGGAGTTCATGGCTACCATGGCAGCCATGGGCCTGTCCCAGATAATTAGGGACCCGACTAGAGACAGTGGCCTCACCCCAGACTTGGTTTTCTTGTCTGAGCAATGGCAAAGTGATCTGAGGGGAGAGTTAGACCTGTCCCCGTTGTCATGGTCAGACCATGCCCTGGTGACTTTGAAACTCTCGTGCACCACCCCACTCCGCAGGGAGGCTGGACCCATTTGATTGGTCCGCCCCGGCGACTGATGGACCCTATGAGGTTTCAGAGGGAGCTGGGGAGTATACCCGAGGATCTGTTGCACGGTCCGGCAGAGGCCCTGGCGGCAGCATGGAATAGAGAGGCCGCCAGGGCCCTGGATAGGATTGCGCCTGTGCGACCTCTCCTCCCTCATTCGGCCCGTCACTCCCCATGGTTTACAGAGGAGTTGAGGGTTTTGAAGAGGGTTAAGAGACGTCTGGAGCACCGCTGGAGGAAGACAAAGACTGAACCTGATCGGACACAAGCTAGAGCCACTGTTAAGGCCTACCTTGTGGCGGTAAGAGTGGCGAAACGTGAATATTTCTCCGCTCTTATTGCCTCTGCAGAATGCCAACCGACGACCCTGTTTAAGATTACGAGATCTCTGTTAGGTCAATCAAAACCAGTGACCTATTTACAGGGTCGATCGGAGGAGTTTTCTGAGCATCTGCAGGAGAAAATCGCTCAGATCCATTCTAAGTTGGACTCTACGCATGATACACGGTCTGGAGAGATGACGGAGGCACGTACTTACTCTGTTATCTGGGAACAGTTCGATCCTGTTGGACCTGAGGAAGTGGACAGAGTCCTCCGGATTGTGAAGGCCACTACTTGTTATTTAGATCCATGTCCCTCCTGGCTAGTAAAATCGGCCCGGGAGGTGACTTATGGTTGGGTCCAGGCGATGATTAATGCATCTTTGGGGGAGGGAGTGTTTCCAGCGGCCTTTAAGGAGGCCCTGGTGCACCCCCTCCTCAAGAAGTCATCCCTGGACCCTACTGTTCTGGACAATTTTCGTCCAGTTTCCCACCTCCCCTTTTTAGGGAAGGTGGTGGAGAAAGTGGTGGCGACACAACTCCAGAGGATTCTGGATGAAACGGATTATCTAGAACCCTTTCAGTCAGGTTTCAGGCCGGGATATGGGACGGAGACTGCATTGGTCGTGCTTATGGATGATCTCTGGCAAGGACGGGATGGTGGTAGTGCATCCATCCTTATCCTTTTAGATCTCTCAGCGGCTTTTGATACCATCGACCATGGTATCCTTTTGGGACAGCTCAGGGAGTTGGGGGTGGGCGGTGTGGTTCTGCAGTGGTTCACCTCCTTCCTCCAGGGCCATTCCCAATCAGTGATGATAGGGAAGGAGAGATCTGACCCATGGCCCCTCCTGTGTGGGGTGCCACATGGTTTGGTGCTCTCCCCTCTCCTATTTAACATCTATATGAAGCCGCTGGGTGAGATCATCCGTCACCACAGGATGAAATACCATCTATATGCTATTGATACACAGCTGTATATCTCTATCCCGGGTGAAGTAAGTGATGCAGTTGCTACCCTATCTCAGTGTCTGGAGGCTGTGGGGGCCTGGATGGAGAACAACAGGCTTTGACTGAACCCTAGTAAGACGGAGTGGCTGTGGATTGATGGCCGCTCGGGTTCTAGGAAGTTGTCATCTTTGGCTCTAGAGGGGGTTGCACTACCCCATTCGGAGCCAGTGCGGAATCTGGGGGTTCTCCTGGACTCACGACTCCTGCTGGAAGAGCAGGTGGTAGTCGTGGCCAGGAGGGCCTTTGCACAACTTCGGATTGTGCACCAGTTACACCCTTTCCTGGACCGAGATGCCCTCCGAACAGTCACTCATGCCCTTGTCATCTCCCACATAGACTATTGTAATGCGCTCTACATGGGACTACCCTTGAGGAGTATCCGGAAGCTTCAACTGGTCCAGAATGCGGCTGCGCAGACAATTATTGGGGCCAGAAGATCGGCCCATGTGACACCGTTGTTACGCGAGCTGCATTGGGTACCGGTTTGCTTCCGGGTACAATTCAAGGTGTTGGTTATCACCTTTAAAGCCCTACATGGCATAGGACCAGGTTACCTGACGAACCGTCTCATCCCCAGAACATTGACCCGTCCCACCCGTTCAGCCAGAGAGGGCTTGCTGCGGACCCCATCGATTAAAGAGTTCCACCTAGCGGGGTCCAGGAAGCGGGCCTTCTCTGCAGTTGCGCCCACCCTTTGGAATATCTTGCCCCCGGAGCTGAGGCTGATTTCCTCGCTCCCAGCCTTCCGGAAAGGTTTAAAGACCTGGTTTTGCCGTCTTGCCTGGGGGGGAAATGCCAACAGTTCCTCTTGGGGGTGGTTGGTCCCTTGAAGCCTCCCAGTATCTTATTTTAACATTTTACCCTTGGAATTCATATTATGTATTGTTGTAATTTTATATTTCTTTTAATTCTATTTTATTGTGCACCGCCCAGGGTCCCCGCTAGGGGAGATGGGCGGTAATATAAATTTAATAAAATAAAATAAATAAATATTAGTCAGACTTATATCACCGCCCATCTCCCTCCACCGGAGGGACTCTGGGCGGTTTACAACAAGACAATAAAACAAAAGGCATAAAAATACATACAATATAAAATTACTAAGTTATAAAACAAGATTAAAATCCAAGAATAATAAAAAGATCTAACTTAATCCAATGTAGGAGCACCAAGCTTGAGCCATGTTGCTGCTTAAATAGACCTTTCAAATTACTCTGCTTGTTTTAATTCAAGTCCACCCAATCTGATAAAATATGTGCTTTTAAAGACCCATCTTACAAATGGGAACCTGGTTGCTGATTCACCCAGTGCTACCTAGGAATGTCAGGAGCACTCAGAATGTAAGATTGGTGCACTGCCTCCTCGCTTGATTTTTTAAAATTGCTTGTTTTTTGCAGTGGCCAATATTCTATGTAGCGTGATAAAATGTACTCAGCCTTGACAGAAGGGGTTAATGGCAAATGTCATGCTTTGCCACTTTCATTGACCTTTCAAAATAGAAGTATTTAGAAAACTTTAAAAATCAGGTTGAAAATAAAACACTGAAGAACACATAGTCACAGAATATCATACCTGCTGCAGTTGTGAATTATTAGACACTTAAACATCTATATCCCAACACTATCAGTACTATCCTTTATTTACCCTTAAGGCGTTTGGCAGCTGTTAAATGGCTGTCTATGGCAGTTTGGTAGAAGCTATAATAATACATTATAAATCAATGAAAATGAAGTTTTTGCTGCGATAATCTGATATAGATTTGCTAACATTTGTATGAAATTCAATTCTGTTTGATTGCATCAGCATATGTTTCATTTCTCCTAGCACTATTGATTTTGAAGGTTCTTATCCATATGTCTAAATTATTTCAGTTATATCTTTGCATGACTCTTTGGAAATAATCTAGATCATATGGAATTGTTTATTCAATTTACAGGCTTCTTATAATTTGGTTAGTCAACTAATGAAATCTGGGTTCATCTCAGAGTGAAAAAAGTACTTTTAAAAAAATCTCTTGAAATATAAAGATACAAACTACTGTTTGTGGACATTTAAAGCTGCTCCCTTCTTTTCAACACAATCAGTGAACATAAAGCCAAACTTTCAAGAATAGGCACAGCAGTAGCTTGATGCATTATATTTCCCAAGCCAATCCTGTCTCCTATAAACTGGTCAAATGGAGTAAGTGCCATTTTTCCCAAACTCCTAAATACTCTGGAGGGTGGGTGGGTGGGTGGGTGGGTGGATGGATGGTGGGTGGGTGGGTGGATGGATGGGTGGGTGGATGGTGGGTGGGTGGATGGTGGGTGGGTGGGTGATGGGTGGGTGGGTGGATGGATGGATGGATGGTGGGTGGGTGGGTGGGTGGATGGTGGGTGGGTGGATGGGTGGATGGGTGGATGGATGGTGGGTGGGTGGATGGTGGGTGGGTGGGTGGATGGTGGGTGGGTGGGTGGATGGTGGGTGGATGGGTGGATGGTGGGTGGGTGGGTGGATGGTGGGTGGATGGATGGTGGGTGGGTGGGTGGATGGATGGATGGTGGGTGGGTGGATGGATGGATGGATGGATGATGGATGGATGGATGGATGGATGGATGGATGGTGGATGGGTGGGTGGGTGGGTGGGTGGATGGATGGATGGTGGGTGGTTGGATGGATGGATGGATGGATGGATGGTGGGTGGGTGGGTGGATGGATGGATGAGTGGATGGTGGGTGGGTGGGTGGGTGGATGGATGGATGGAGAGTCAATCAACCACTTGTACTGCAAAGATCTAAGTATCAGTTCTAAACACATTCACCCAAATAAGGTGATTGAGCCTATGGGATTTAACTCTGTTATAAATTGTAATTATTGCATTAAGACATAGGCCCCAGGAAGTGTAGTAGGGATTGCATCCTAAAGTACACGCTATAAATAAATAGGAGTTGCTGCATGGGCCACTACCAGGGGTGAGCGGAGGGGTTCAAAAAGGTCAAGATGGGAGCCACACAATGAAAACCTGCTGCTTCAATTACACAGGAATGGGGGACATCTTTTTTTACCCTGCCTGCAGATGCCCTGAGCTGTTGTTTAAACTACAGCCAAACATTTTAACAGCTATTGTAAATAAATGGACGTGGCAGATCTCCACAGAAAGAGGATGTCACAACTAGGGAGCCAGCAGTAGGAAAGGTCCAAACAAAATGACCGGTTTTTTTCCCTACTAAATGAGGCTAAAGTTCATATCATTCCTTGAAAGCAACTTTTTTTCTATACAGTGAATGCAGAGGGCCTTGCTGTGTGGACTGGGGACAGAAAGGCTTTAGCCTACTCGGGTAATTTGTAACCCAGGATCACAGAAGGTTTTTTAGGCTGCTCTTAGACATCCATCTCATCATGCTGTGGTCAACATTTTGAGACAGGCAGCTCATAAAGACAGTGGTCCCAAAGAGGATAAACAGTTAAAAATGCAAAGCAAAAGATCTACACAATTCCTCTCCCCAAAACAGTGGAATTACAGAAGAAGTATAACTGTTAGCTGCCTCTTTAAAGTAATGTGTAGTTCATCCTTGAACTATAAACTGAACCAATCATGCATAAATTAGCACTAAGTTTTTTCCATACTGAAAGGCTTTGTACAGGCCCAAACTATGATTATGATTTAATACTATACAATACATATCAAGTTTGATTGGCACTTTTATTTAACATATAACTAAATTTCATCTAAATTCAAAGAAATCAGTGAATGAATTAATAATGGCTTAGATGAGGACAAAGTCAGGATGTTTCTAGTATGTTAAAAAGCAGGTTAGGAAGTTGGGACTCAGCTTCTGTGGGATGGGGTGATACTCTCTTTGAGTCTGCAATGATTTGCTGCTGGAAATTAGAGCAAAAGCAACTCAGACTGGAGTGCTTTTGTGTTAGGCTGTTTTGGGATTACTTTTTTTTTTAATTATTTTAAGGTTTGGATTTCATTTTCCTTCCAAAGGAAATTCCAAAGATTGAGAGTAAACAATTGTTTTCCTGTTATTATTTTTGTATTAAATTTGAAGATATTAGCATTTTCCTACATGTTGAATCGGCTGGTTTGAAATTTCAGCTTTCTGTTTTCATTTTCCCTTGAGAAGTGTCTGCTATTTCACTCCCACTTTATGTAAACACACTTTGGAACTCTTCCATATCTTCGACTTTTGCTGGTTAAGCTCCTAGGGGTTACCATAATCTACTGCGTGAGACATGGAGGATTTCAAACAGATTTTTTCTGACTTTCAACAGGATTTCTTCTGACTTCTATCAAGCTTTTATGCAAGATATCCAGGACATTGTGGAAAATATGAGATCTAAAATGTGCCATCAGGTTGGGGATGTGGTGGATGAAATTAAGGGATTTAAGAGCGATAGAAAGTTTCTTTTTTAAGAAAGAGATTGGGATTTTTATCGAGATGCTGGATGAAGATTGGATAATGGAGTTGGAGAAATCTAAGGGAGAGAGAGATCTGCAATCCATAAGTAAAATCGATGTCCTGGTGGAATGCCATGAAAAGAACCTGGAATCTTTGAGAGGGGCAGTTGGGCTGTTTGATTCTTTTAAGAGGAAAGCTCTGTGCATATTGTGGAGATATGTAACTGCTCTGGTTTATTTTGAAGTAGGATAAGGGTTGAAGAATGTTCATCTGGTTTGCTTTAAGGATTTGATTGATGCTATTTGCCTTTAAAGATTTGGATTTACTGTTTTGAATTGGCTTTGTTTTTTGGGGTTTATTAAGATTAAAATTATTAAAACTGTTGTATTAGGGTTAAAGAATGTTTATCTGGTTTGCTTTAAGGATTTGATTGTTATTATTCCCTTTTAAAGATATGGAATTACTGTTTTGAATTGTCTTTGTTTTTGGGGTTTATTAAGATTGGGATTATTAAAATTGTACCATTAAGTATAATAGCAGACAACTTATGTGCTTTTGTATTTGATTCTTATTATAGTAGACAGAAATGTATAGAATAGTGGTAGGAAGGGAATAATTAAATATTTTTATCTTTTGGAGGGGAGAAAGATGTTTAGGGGGTTTATATGAACTTTTTTTCTTTATTTTAATATAAGGGGGAAGAGTAACTGTACTTAGTGATTTTTATTATGTGTTAAAGTGGAATGACTTATAGAAATAATGTGGTGTTTTGGTTTAATATAGAGTAAGAGATTGATTATGGAAATTTTTGTATATCCTTGCTGTTAAAAGTTGGAAGCCACATCTTTTTGTAAATTTGAAAAAAATTTCTCTTGTGTTTCCGCACTTTTTAAGTTTTTTTTCTTTCTTTGTAGTTTTTTTTTTGTAGTTCTTCTCTTGAAACCTAATAAAATTTACTATAAAAGAAAAAAGAAAAAAGGAATCATTATATTGCATATTTGTCTTGGTTATTCATTAATATAAACTTCTTTAATTTTGATATTAGATGTCATTTACTAGGCTCTGCACACTTCAAAAATTTAAGTTTTCCTTTTTCATCCCAAACGTAAGTAGAAGTGCATTTTCATTAACAAAGCAAAGTATGTATGTATGTAAAGAATACATATATGTTCACATATTATGTACATGACAGTCTATGTAGTCTTAGAGGAGAAAAAGCAAATGTGCAGGTACTATGCATATCACTGCCCTGTATGAACCCTCACAAAAGAAAGAATATTTGCATGCATCATATCAGTGCTTGAGTAAAGCTATGCAGAACACAGATGGTCCAATTATTATTTGAGGGAAAACTTGGGAAATTAGTGTTGTGGAGTATTTAATAAAAGGCAGGTTGTTCAATGTGAGTTGATACCATCTATAGAAATTTGCCATCTACACGCCACCTTTTTCCATAAAGATCAACTCAATCACAAGCCACATTTACTAGACGTTTTCTCTGATTGTGGATCACCAACAGCAAAAACATTCCTGATCTCCCTATTATAGGAAGAGGAGGTTTATAGCTGGTACACCAGAGTCACTACTCTGTGTTCCACTAAGATGGCTTTCCACATAATGGCTGAGCCCAGCATCAGGAGGATAGTAGTTTGTCAGCAGTTTCAATTAAAGTTCCCTGCAGCTTGCAGGTATTTCAAGCCACTCTTCCTGGTGCCCAATGCTGTGGCACATATCCATCCACTCTTTCACTTGCATGTCAGCCACCTTTGACCTTTTCAAGAGCAGCCTCCAAACATGTCAGCTGACCAGGTTCTGCAAGTGGCTATACTAAAGTGCTGCCACAATTCGCATGACTATAAGCATTGAAGTATTAAAGCATAGTTGTCTAATTGCTTATTCCATTGTTACAAAGAGACATGACAACTCATAGCAATTTTTTTTAAAGGCTGGATGTGAGACATAGGATTTCCGGATGGGCAATCACTCTACCAACCACAACAAGAAAGAGGTAAGATATATAGATGGATTAACAAGATATCCAGAAGTCCTCCATAACCAAAACGAGAGAGAAATCCATCTTTGCACTACAAGTAGCAATAGAAAAAGGGAGCTTTTCTTTATTATGGGAGGCAAGGCTTACAGAGAAGGAAAGAAGACATAAATCTCCTCCTCCTGTACTACACTTGTAGTGAAACCCCACTCTTCTCACTGATTTTTCAAACCAAGCACCAGCAAAATTGACACATATTTAAGCCTTGGAGGCCAGCAGCATCCATGTGGGGACAGAAGGGATCAGACTAACGAAAACCATCTTGTGACATCACAAATCAAACCCCAGCTCTTTTCTATGGGCATCGCAATGTCACCTCCATGGTCCAAAGGGGCAGAGCTCGCAGTGCTGTTGCGATGCTGCCTGCATCATTCTGACAAAGCCAGCAAGATTCCGAGGACCCCGTTGATGAAGGCTGAGGTTGGCATTTTAAAATAACCAAATATGGGACAAGTTGAGAGTTCTAGGAACTCTGTATCATTATAATGTATGGACTGTTGTATTATAAGATTTGAAATTTATAAATGGCATAAATAAATGGCTGAATTTCTAGAGAAATCATTGTACAACTAGCAATAGTCTATTTTAATTTAGAGCCATTTCTGTTGAAGCAATAATGATGATGATTGACAAATATGAGCTACAATAATGGACACTTATTTGGCTCTTCTTTTTGCTAATTACTTATGGATATGCTAAGAGAAGTCAGCTTGTGGAGGAACTTAATAACTTCTTGGTAATCTGGAACTCATAACATTTTTCTACAATTGTCCTTCCTATATTATTTGTCATGTGTTTAAAATCTGATTGAACTTCTACTTTGTCCAAAGAATTCTTTTTCTCCATAAAATTAGGTAGGAAAATGACATCCTTTTTCCAGAGGACCAGTTGTGCTAGTTTGTTTCAGCCAAAACAACAAAGGGTCTTGGACCATAAGAACTCTTTGTTGTTTTTAATGCATGCTTTTTGTGGATGCTTTTCATCCATCCTTTCCAACCCACCACCACATTATTAGGGAGTATTATAATTGAAAAGCCAATGCTCAGTGCCTTTTTAAAAAAGCCATTACAACAGTGTTTTCTGCCAGCCTCTTAATCTACAGAACATTTTTGGTGTTGTTAGAACCAAATTAAATACACCACTCATTAATCCTGAATTCCAACATTATAACTCTTAGCCATTGCTCCACCTGTGATTATCATAGGGAAATAGTCACATTTAAAAGCATTTCTAAAAACCTACTATGTCAACCAATATATCACCTACAAATTCATCCAAGGTGTTATATGTTACACAATGCAAATATCCAGGTTTTAACTAAAAGTACACTGGGAAAGACACCAAGGGGCTTTGCATTTCAGGAACCACAGAAAAAATTGCTTTAAAAATGGGGAGGGGAGGAAAACGTTTGCTCTAGAAACCGTAGAAGCATGACATGGAGAATTCCAGTCCCATATTCTCAGGTTTGGAGAATAATAACTTTAAAATGCCATTTTAAAACTGTTTGTACATATCTTTCTTTTATGTCAAATGCCATGTGCCCATGGTTATTCTTTACCTTCAGTAATGTTCTTGAGATCCTTGGCTTATGAATTTTTTGGTCTAGAAGCTACTGAGCTCCTTGGCCTAAACACTAAACACTAAACCCTACCTGGGATGGAAGTCCAAATATCTGATTATTGCTATGTATTATTCATTAGCCCCATGCTGTCCTCCGATATTGATGTAAGCAACTAATTTATCCTTGAATACAGAGCTTTAGTGTATACATTCCTAGTTCTCATGGTTGTAAAGAAAGCTTTAGAAACCTTCCTGAGAACAGAGACGGTTGGGAGGGAACTTTCAGAGGTCAGGAATAGACTTTTTATACCATTAATTTGCTCCGCTTTGCAGCTTCATTCTTTTTTCCTATTCCTATCGTACCTTTCCTATAAATGTCTTTTATCTCACATTTTTCTAGCTTTTATAACTGAAGAAAATGGAAAACAGATAAAATTATAGCACGTCAGAGCTGGAAGTTCCTTATAGATCACCTAGTCCAACTTCCCGCTGAGTGCAGGAAATGCATGATGCAGCTACAGTGACCTGGCAGATGGCCATCCCACTCATGTTTGAACATCTTCGGTGAAGGAGAACTCATCGCCTTCTATAACAATCTGTTCCACTGTCAGTTCTTTCCACTAGTCCTATTGCCTAGCTAAAATCTTCTTCTCCAAAATTCCTACCAATTGGTCTAAGACCTGCCTTCTGATCCCAAAATGACTTTTTCTCATATATTTTTTTATAATAACCATTTATATATTTTAAAGCTATAATCAGGTCTCCCCTTAATCTTCATCTTTTCCAGACTAAACAAACTCGGCTCTTCTGATTATTCCTCTAGAAATCTGTTTTCCAGGGTCTGCACTATCCTTCGCCAAACTGCTATTTCCAGACATATTAGATTACAACTCCAGCATGTCTGAAAGTACTAGACTGGGGAAGTCTACTCCACATCATTGTGGTTTCATTCCTCCATATCAGAGGTAGAGAATCTGAAGCTTCAGGACTGCATGCAGCCCCAACCCTCTATTTTGCAAACTCTTGAGCTCCTTCTAACCATTCACTGAATTTAAGAAGAACAATGACTTACTGCCAGTTTGGAACAGGAAACACATGAAAGTATCTGTGTAATCCCTAAAAATATGGTTTTAAAAGCAAACAAATCCCTCCAATTCCCATAAACCTAATGGCTGAAAAATTCAGACCACCACTAGATGGCAGCAAACTAAGTAAATGTGGCCATCTAGAGGTCATCCATACTTTTGCAGCTGAAATATGGTGTCTCTAGTGCAGAGCTTTCCAAACTTTTCATGTTGGTGACACACACCAATGGTGGCGGCGCAGCCTGCGGTGTCCTGGTGTGTCACACGCAAACCCGGAAGTGCTGATGGGGGGAACCGGAAGGAGCGGCACCCCGATTGGTGGGGGTGCTGCTCCTTCCGGTTCCCCCCATCAGCGCTTCCCTGTTTGCACGCGACACAGCAGGCGACACAGTAGTGTGTCGCGACACACACTTTGGAAAGCTATGCTCTAGTGCAGGGGTGGGCAACGTCAGGCCCACGGGCCATATAAAGCCTGCGGGGCTCCCGCCTAAGGCCCGCGGGGCTCCCACCCGCAAACCCTGCCCCCCCGGTGCTTGTGATTGGCTCCCGCCCGCAAACTCCGGCCCCCGGAAATCCCGCCCCCGTCCCCCCCCCCGGTCCCAGGTTATAAATATCCAAATGGCCCTTGGCATAAAAAAGGTTCCCCACCCCTGCTCTAGTGGAAGAAAACAAATAATCTAGTTCCTCCTTGTGTGTGTGGTGCAGGCCTGCCCACTTTGAATAACTATCCCACCCAGTGCAGTCAAAAGAAATGTAAAAACAGTTATCAGCCACCAAATTCCAGCCCTGCTCTACATCCTTCTAAAGGGCTGGATGCATTGCAACAGATGTGGCCTGATGAGAACATAGTCCATTTCTCTTCATGATGGATATTTTTAGGACCTCAGTTCTAGGTATTTTAGAATTATAAACAGTCTCTCTTCTGAGCTGTTTCTGCCTTTGAAATTCTGAAGCAGATGAGACCTCGCCTTCTTGTTGTTTCATTTTGTAGATAACTCCTCTTTGTTGGCAGATGTTGGCCACTTTAAGAGAAAACCTCATCAAAATAAAACTCCTGCATTCAAGAACTGGCCCTACACAAGTGTGTGCAACATGTTGATAACATAGCCACTGTAACTTCTTTCTGCCTATACACATTCAGCATTTTGATTGTCTGGTTACCAGCCTTTAAAGTTCAACCTGTCTTCCTTCACAAATGCATTTGTCAGTGTGATAAACTGAGCTGCAGCTGAATCTCTCTATAAAACCTCTTTAGTTACAAAAATGCTTCTTTTATTTCAAAAGTTAGAGAAAGCTTAATCCTTTTTACGTTCCCACCACCAGCATCACACACATAGACTACAAAGGTATTATAGAAAGGTGTTATTTAAAAAGAAAAGAAAAGAAATAAAAGACTACTTTTAAGTGATTTTTCCTTGGATGAAGCTTCATCGATCTGTTGTTTTTTAAATGTAGGTATACAAAGTAAGGTAGGTAAGTTTCCTTTGGGTCAAGCTGAACTTCTCGTGACCTCATGGACATATCTGTGCCGTTTATATGTATTTTAATGGCAACACATATTGAAATCTCTAGGTGCCTGCTCCCTAATTTGATTTATTTGTCTTGCAGAATAGCAATTATTGATTTTCATCTAAGTAAAAAAATAATGAATTTCACAGAAGTAATGAACATAATGTACACGTTTCTCTATTGCATAGTCAGTATTAATATCTATGTTATACGTTCCCCCAAAATTAAATGAAAATTGTAGGCCTGCAGGAACCACTCCAGTTTTGAGGATCGTTTTAGGAGTCCTTCCTGCTTTCTCAAGTCTTGAAGAAATAGTAATAGTACCAAAGAATTAGGAGTTTAGCACAATTCAGTGTATGAAATTTAATTGATGGCTTTCAGCCCAGCTTTTTTTTTTAATAGCCTATAGCACTCAATGGAAGGAAGGAGAAAAAGAAGGCAACCAGCAGCAAGGTAGATGAGTGTACCATTGCAAGACCTGAAAGACCAAGTTAGGGACAGATCTTCATGGAGAAAATCTATCTACGTGGTTGCTAAAAGTCAACAATGACTTTTAGCAATGGCACATAATCAATCAATAGCACTCAAGACAGCACAAAATTATAGAGGCTCAGAACAAAGAAACACATAGCAAGCTTTGTAGTGGACCATATACTTTGCATTTATTATAATTCAGGTAAGAGAAGCAATGTCTCTCCTGCCTGAAACCCTGTTGTGAGATAGAGCAGATGGTACAGATGGTCTGATTTAGGATAAGGCTGATTTCTTTGCTCCTATAAGAGAGCCATATCCTAACTCTGGCCACATATATATGCTACTAAGATTTCTTTCTTTAAATTGTTGTCTAGGTAAAATGGGATTCAATCACAGATCTGAAAATTATTTAAACTTCAGCATTTCAGACCCCTGGAGGCAGAAACATCCAAAATGCAGACACAGTGTTCTTAACTGAGCATGGCAATCACAATGAGAAATTGGGGGAGGGGGGGGAGCTGTTTCGTAAGTTTATAAAGCTATGAACATCAGCAATGTGAATTAAGACCAGAAAGCTAGAGAAAATCTGTGCAGATGCAGAATAACTATTTTCTGCATAACAGAGAAAAGCAGGTTTTACATACATACATACATACATACATACATACATACATACATACATACATACATACAATAGCTGAGATTTATTTAGACAATAGGCTTATTGTGAGTAGATTTTGACTCCAAGGAACAACAACTGCTCACCAAAATATACAGAAAGCTTAAGATTTTGAAAGACAATGCCTGAAACAATGGAAAGTTTGCACATTCAAATCTTTCCTGGCTTTTCAAAGATTTCTATGGCTCAGTCAAGTACAGGAAGGAAGGAAGGAAGGAAGGAAGGAAGGAAGGAAGGAAGGAAGGGAGGGAGGGAGGGAGGGAGGGAGGAAGTCCTTCCAGAATAGCCTAAATGCAGATTCGAGAGAATAAAAAATAATATCCCTTTTAAACACTTTCTTCCCTGTTTACTTGCTGCTTCTGCTAGCAAAATAATAAAACATAATGGCAGCGTTTCCAGCATTCCACTATTTCTCATTTGAGCTGTCTGTTGAAAAATTGTCATGACTGGTTATAGGGCTCCTTTAAAGGAATGCACTCATCAACCTTCTAGCCCTGAAAGACTTTTTCTCAACCTCTGTCTCGCTCCCCTCCCCTCCCCCCCTCCCCCGTGCCCACCCTCCTCCTCCTCCTCCTCCTCCTCCTCCTATTTCTCACATTCACTTTCTCCCTTTGGCTGCCCCTCTCTCCTTTTTTCAATCTCTCTCATCTCGCCTTTCCATTGTTATTCACCCTGTTTATTGCTTCAAGCAGCCCTGGCATACTGGACATCATCGGGAACTACAAACGACAGGATGCAATAAGCTAGAGAATAGCAGTAATCTGAGGAAAGTTCTTCATTCACTCTTGCTCCTAACTCTCTGTCTTCTTATCCTACCTAGAAAATAAAAAAATCAATACCACCTCACAGGGCTTGATAAAACTGCTGGATGAGTACAGCAGGCATGCTGGATATAGTAAATTAAAGTGATCAAAATTTTCCAGGCGACTCTGCCTATAGCCTACATCAACTAACAACCCAGTCTAGAGAAGGTCTGTCATTCAAGAAGCTTTATTTTATCTGTGTCTTTGATTATCTTGAAAATGAACACCTATGCTTTCTACCTGTGTGCATGGGCATTTTTATGTGTGAGTGAAACAGATGCAGCAGCAGATGTCTGCTTAGATGTATACTCATACACATCTGCCCCTTTCTGGTACCTGTTTGCAAATACTGTATGTATATGCATATTAAAACACAGACAATTAATCATGGATCATTATATGGGTTTCAGAGCATATAGGAATTTGCAGATTGCTGGTTGGGGTTTTGCTGTGTTTCGTTTTGTTTTGATGGTCAAGGCTTGTGGCACAATAAAGCTGACACCAAGGAAACTATTTATTTGGTGCTTCAGCAAGCACACGTACTTTGCAATAATTGATTCATTCTTTCAATTTAATCAAACATTTACAGCCCTAAAAATCTGTGAGACCAGTAGACTAGATTTAGGAAATTTTAAAGCACCTCAGAAGTTGTGTTTGTGTGTGTATTATTTGTAAGGTAAAGGTAAAGTTTCCCCCTGCACATCTGTGCAGTCACGTCCGACTCTAGGGGCCGGTGCTCATCTCCGTTTGTTAGCCGAAGAGCCAGCATTGTCCAAAGACGCTTCCACGGTCATGTGGCCGCATGACGCGCACGGAATGCTGTTACCTACCCACCGAAGTGGTACCTATTCATCTACTTGCATTTGCATGCTTTCGAATTGCTAGGTTGGCAAGAGCTGGAGCTAGTGCAGGAGCTCACTCCGCACGCAGGGCTAGGGATTTGAACCTCCGAACTTGTGATCGACAAGCCTGGCGTCTTACCCGCTGAGCCACCACGCCCCTTAGTATTATTTGTATTATTTGTACTACATTGAAAAATAGCTACTTTAGTTTAACCTGAAATCTGTCTGAATTTCTGCAAATCTATCCTTTCGTTTTTCAAAAGCTACACTGGTCTTCCACCTTGCATTTGACTAAACTTCAAAGATTGTTCTATGCAGATGCATATGAATATCTATACAGTACTATTGGTATGCAATGCTAATATTGGCCCCCTTCCAAGATATTCATGATTTATTTTCCGGAAACATTTGTAAACACAATTCTTACACATTTTCTTGTATTATATTTCAGATTATATCTTTATGCAGTTTAGTAAGTGGGCAATATTTGCTGAATGAAAAATTATTTCACAATTAGTCTGTCAAGATCAAATAACAATATACCACCATAACTTATTAAATCAGATTTTAGGTGATTAATGGCTTCAGATAGTACCCAGTGCTAAAGTAAAAATAAATACTGCTGCAATTTGGAGCACTATTTGGAGACAGTTGAGAATTAAGCTATATAATTTCTTTTTTAAAATGCTCATGAAATATAAAATGCTATTTTATATTTCATATAAAATAGAGGCTTTACAGAGGAGTACTTAAAACAGTGGATTTGTAACCAAGATGAAAGCTGAGGCTTAACAACAGCCATGCAGATTGTGCCATTATAGTATGTGGGTTTGTATTGCATTGATTTGTGGCTATCGTCATATGATACTTCTTATGGCATTTTATTTCTCAATGTTCAGATACAAAGGACATGAGTATTTCATAGGGCAGGGGTCGGCAAACTTTTTATGCCGGGAGCCATTTTGACATGCTCGTGCACATTTTGAAATGCTCGAGAGCCAGGGGGCGGGGTTTGCGGGTGGGGGCCAATCGCGTGGAAGGGGGCGGGGTTTCCTGGAGAAGAAACAGAGACGCTGATTGGTGGAGGCGTCCTTCCTTCTGAGCTTCCACCAATCAGCGTCTCTGTTTCTTCTCCAGGGTTCTTCTCCTGGAGAAGAAACAGAGACGCTGATTGGTGGAGGCGTCCTTCCTTCTGAGCTTCCACCAATCAGCGTCTCTGTTTCTTCTCCAGGGTTCTTCTCCTGGAGAAGAAACAGAGACGCTGATTGGTGGAGGCGTCCTTCCTTCTGAGCTTCCACCAATCAGCGTCTCTGTTTCTTCTCCAGGGTTCTTCTCCTGGAGAAGAAACAGAGACGCTGATTGGTGGAGGCGTCCTTCCTTCTGAGCCTCCACCAATCAGCGCGCGCCAAAGGAGAGCAGAGAGGCGGGCTGAAGCCTGCTGCTTCCGGAGACCGGCTTTCCGGATGTCGGGCGGCAGAGAGAGAGAGAGAGCCAGAGTCAAGGGGCCAAAGAGCCAGATCTGGCTCGCGAGCCGCCATTTCCGACCCTTGTCATAGGGAATTAAGGTTCCCATTCAGGAACATGAATTCAGGTTCCCATTCAGGAACATGGTCTGTGGAGATGCCGTGGGACATACTTACCCAATTATCTGGGAACGGTTTGATCCTGTTGGACCCAAGGAAGTGGACAGGATCCTCCGGACTGTGAATGCCACCACTTGTCATCTAGATTCATGCCCCTCCTGGCTAGTGAAGGCTGCCCAGGAGGTGACACGTGGTTGGGTCCAGGTGATGGTTAATACATCCTTGGGAGAGGGGTTGTTTCCGGCTGCCTTTAAGGAGGCACTGGTGCTCCCCCTCCTCAAGAAGCCATCACTGGACCCTACTGTGTTGGACAATTTTCGTCCCATCTCCCACATCCCCTTTTTGGGGAAGGTGGTTGAGAAGGTGGTGGCATTGCAGCTCCAGAGGATTCTGGATGAAACAGATTATCTAGACTCCTTTCAGTCAGGTTTCAGGTCCGGATATGGGACAGAAACTGCATTGGTCGCACTTATGGATGATCTCTGGTGGGAGCGGGATGGGGGCAGTGCATCCATCCTGGCTCTCCTTGACCTCTCAGCGGCTTTAGATACCATTGACCATGGTATCTTTTTGGGGTGGCTCAGGGAGTTGGGGGTGGGCAGCGCGGTGTTGCACTGGTTCTCCTCCTTCCTCCAGGGTTGATCCCAATTGGTGTTGATAGGGAGCGAGAGATCTGGGCCCCGGCCCCTCCTTTGTGCGGTGCCACAGGGTTCAGTTCTCTCTCCTCTTCTATTTAACATCTACATGAAACCACTGGGTGTGATCATCCACCACCACGGGATGAGGTATCATCAATATCCCGATGATACCCAATTATACATCTCCATCCTGGGTGAGGTAAGCGATGCGGTGGCTGCCCTCTCTAGGTGCCTGGGGGCTGTAGGGGTCTGGATGGGGGACAACAGGCTTCAGCTGAACCCTGGTAAGACGGAGTGGCTGTGGGTTAATGGCTCCTCTGTATCCAGGAAATTGTCATTTTTAGTTCTGGATGGGGTTGCAGTGCCCCAGACAGACCCAGTGAGGAATCTGGGGGTTCTTCTGGACTCACAACTCCTGATCGAAGAGCAGGTGGCAGTCATGGCCAGAAGGACCTTTGCAAAACTTCATGTTGTGCGCCCTTTCCTGGATCGAGAGGCCCTTCGAACAGTCACTCATGCCCTGGTCATCTCCCATATAGACTACTGTAATGCACTCTACATGGGGCTACCCTTGAAGAGTATCCAGAAGCTTCAGCTGGTCCAGAATGCGGCAGCGTGGGCAATTATTGGTGCCCCAAGATCGGTACATGTGACACCGCTATTACGCGAGCTGCACTGGGTGCCAGTTTGCTTCCAGGTCCAATTCAAGGTATTGGTTATTACCTTTAAAGCCCTACATGGCATGGGTCAAGGCTACCTGAGGGACTGTCTCATCCCTATGACATCGACCCACCCCACCTGATCATGCAGAGAGGGCATGTTACGGACCCTGTCTGTGAGAGAATTTTGCTTGGCGGGGTCCAGGATGCGGGCCTTTTCTGCTGTGGCTCCCGCCCTCTGGAACACTCTGCCCCCAGAGGTGAGGCAAGCCTCCTCTCTCCTGGACTTCCATAGAAAATTGAAGACTTGGCTCTGCTGCCTCGCTTGTGGTGGGAAGACGAATAGCCATACTTGGGGGTGGCTAGCGCCGTAGAGCCCTCCTCACTGTGTTAGACATCTTGCACCGCTTGGATTTTATATTTGTTTTTGTTTTGTATTTAGGTCTGGAAATTGTATTGTATTTTAGTATATTTATTGTTTTAATATTGCTTTTATTGAAAACCTCCCAGAGTCCCACTTTTTGGGGGAGATGGGCGGTGGTACAAATTTGAAAAATAAATAAATAAATAAATAAAGCTTTTCAAGATTCATTCATTCTCTTTGTAAAGTAAATACCCAAGAAGATGCAAGACATGGGTGGATTGATAAGAACTGGGAAGCTTTTGTTTTGTTTTCCATCCTATTTAGAATGAAATGTTAATATTTTTAGTAAGAATTATAAACTAGAATCAAGGATCCATGTTAGTTTGAAGAAATAAGGGCATTGTTGAAAAACTCTTGTTAAAAATATGCTGCTAGCCTATACCTCACTTCCCCCAAAAAAATCCCATTGAAAATAAGGCAATCTTTTCTTGTTTGAATGGAGGGTGAGGTGTCAGGAAGGAAGCTAATTTGGATATGCCTTACCTTATACACCAATATTCCCAAGCATTGGGGGCCAGATGCCACATGTGGAATTTTGACAGCATGTTATGTGCACTTGCAAAATGGCTGCCATGATGAGCATGGCCAATAACAAAACACTAAACTCATAAGATCGCTCCCCTCTGGACTCCCAGTCTACCATCTCAGTTTATTCTGTTTACTACTATTATATTTTGGGCAAGTGAGCAGACTAGGCTGCTGCACTGCCACCATGTTTGTCTTATAAGAATGCCCATTAGGAAAAGGTAAGACCCAAAAGTATTATTGGAGTAAAGATTATGTAAAAGGCTGGTATTTTGTGGCATACTCGTTTCCCTTTCAAAAAAAAAAGATGAAAGAATTGAAAGAAATTAAAATCAGGTGATGGCATGGAAAGAGCAAAGGAGATACGCTGACCCTCAGAGGCACTATGTTGTAAACTCTGTTGTGCACCATTATGATACCAGGTCAGAGTAGGCAACTGCAGCATCCACCACTGCAGGTGGCCAGGAGGTCTTATTCAGTTACCAACGCAGGAGAAAGCAGGGGTTTGCCAGGGGCCAACAGGTTTCTTCTGCTTAGAACTGGCCCACCCAATACGCAATTCAAGTTGCTGCCTGGAATGGCACAATTCTAGGGCATATTGGAGCTCTATCTAATGCAGCTAAAGCTCACACCTGAGAGACAGCAGTAGCAGCATTTCACTCAATGACTCAATGATCTTGCCTCAATACTTGATTTATACAAGGTATTTCCTTGAATCCTAACCTGATGGATGCTACTGGTAAACATTCAGGGCCACCTTCAGAAGACTTTTTAATCACTCAATAAAGTATTTCAATTTTGCTAAGTCTTTCTGGATAGTACAGTAATAAAGAAGAACATTCTCTCTGTCACCTTTCTAGGAAGAAGGGACCACCTAAGAGAGGTTAGCACTGTGCTGACTAGAAAAGTTAGAATATTGATATTGCTTGGGCAACTACTTGCCTACTACTTTTAGATTTCAAAGAGGTAGACAGGAAGCCTGGAATGCTGAGACCTATCACTTCTTTACTCAATCTTTATCCTTCTTGGCTGATTAATGTGCCCAAAGCAGGAATGGCCTTATAGTTAAAATGTGTGATTAATGCATCCCTATAGAAAGGCTATTCTTTCTCTGTTTAAAGGTGGCAATATCTTTCTTAAAAGCCTTCTTTGACCGAGTAATCTTTGGAAATTATAGGTCACTCTGAAATGTAGGTTCTTGGCTGAGAAAGTGATGTTGCCATCACAAACACCCTTTTTAGCTGGAGTTTAAATTATCATATAAGGCTGCTTTGATGGTCTTGATAGATGATCTCCACCACAGCTTGCATGGAGTATGTTGCAGCCTTATTCATTCTCTTGGCTTTCTTAGCTACTTTCAGTATGATCATCCAGGTAAGATTGGGTCTTGGAGACATAAATATTGCAATAGTATATAGTCCTTCCTATCAGGCCATGTGCAGAGGATGTGCTGGTGAAAACAGTTCAGTACCACTACTGATGGTTTATAATGTTGGAGATTCTGGCAAATCCAGCATACGTAGTGAGTTAAATCTTGTGTAGGCATGATGCATGCATGATTTGAGAAGGGGTGTTAGAGATTCTGGCAAATCCAGCATGCCTCATCAGCATATGGATGGCTGCTCTAGGATGCAACCTCTCCATGCTTTTGAGGAAGCTGTTTGTGGCCACTCCCACTTCCTCTCTCTTTCTCTCTCTCTCCTCCTTGGAACAGGAGCAAGCACATGGCTGTGTGCTGCCCCATCCTAGGCCATGGATGGGCCTACGAGATTTTTCCCCCTTTCTACACGCATCTCTTGCAGCAAGCAGGGCAAGAGGTATTAAGTTTAGGGAACAGGAAGAAGAAATGGAACATCATTTATCTACCAAAAATGCTGTACCTGCAATGAATAAATGTAAGGACTCTTTTGTACTTACTTTTCATACCTGCCATGTCTAAGCACGTGTTTCTTTATGCTTGCGTGGGCTAAAGGTGTAAGATTAACCTGGATCTCTCTAATATGCTCATGGGCTCTGTTTTTAAACAATATTCTTTTTCTGTACACGAACTTTGCAGCTCTGCTCCACTTCAGTAGTTCTAACAGACTGCTGAATGGGCTTCATATAACATCGTACAAGGTTCTTTATTGAGTTTGTTTTTTATTGAATATATACCTCAAACTATTGGGAAGGGTTATCCAGAGCTTTCATATGAGATAATTATGCTGATGACACTCATCTCTATTGCTCATTGTCATCTAGGAAGCAATCAACATCTTTGAACTTTATTTGGATTCAATCATGGTCTGGATCAGACTGAAGAATGTGAGATTGAATCACAAAAAATTAGGTTCTATTGGCCAGTAAAAATTGATTCTGGAAGGGATCAAATTCCCTTTGAAAGGGTAAGTTCATAGCTTGAGAGTACTTATTGATTCTACACTGTTTTTTGATCTTCAGTTGGTCCTGATGGCAAAGAATGCATTTGCACAACATTTAACAGTAGCCATTCTTAAGTCAGTTGAATATGGCAACATTTTCCAAGCCTTTGTTACATCACATAAGATTCTTGCAGTATGCTCTATATCTTGAAAAGAATCTGGAAGCTTCAGTTAGTCCAGAGTGCAACAACTACCTTGCTAACTAATACAGAATATCTTGATCATATATCTCTGATTGGCAACACTGAATGCCAATTGTTTTCTGGGCTTAGATCAAGATGTTGCTTTTAATTAAATCAAACTTGTAATAAGTTTGTGTTTCATGATTTCTATAACCCAACAGTAAAAAAAAGTTTGATAGCATCTTGAGACTAACTTTTAATATGTTTTACATGACAAAAATGTCATAAACCCACCTACACCATTGACTTCCAGGTTTCAGTACCCAGATTAATAACCAGAATATAATTATTTCAACATTATCCAGTATCTGAACAACTACACCACACAATTTAAAGTCTACAATACACCATGTAGAAAATATAGCCTGTTCTTGGGAATGATTCAAGTAACTCTGAAAGGATAAAGGTTGTTGACCATTTCTGGATCAATATAAGCACATTATCTGGGACTTACTTTTGCTTATTTATAACAAAATATATGATTTAAATTAATGTAAATCCAAGATCACAAGTCAAATATAAAGAACAAGAAATCAGTGAATGATCACTTTAATTATCAAGGTTTTGAAGACCTTCATTACTTTGATTCAAAACATCAGATGATGTATAAAAAGTAAAATTGCTAAATAGCAGTTCATTCAGACCCAAGACATTTAGCAGAATTTGTGTTATTTCTACTCCTTTGCAAGCTGCACTCTGGTTGACTTTTTAACAAAAATAAGAAAGGATCTGTGTTCACATACCACATTAAGCTATAGTGTATGTAATATTTAAACCAAATTGGTTGGGTACAGACAACACATTCCACAATCCCTGACTTGCTGGATTCAAGCAACATATTTAGCCACAAAGAAGGAAACCATATTTTGACTTAGAATGCTCCATGAGTGCAGCCAGTAAGAATAAAATCTGTTCTCACAAAGGAAAGATCTCTGTTGAGACCACTGATATTTTTTCCACATACGCTTGAATCAATTGGGTTTAGAAGTAAGTAGTGAGATGGCCAGATCATTTATGGAAGTTCAACTCCAGACTATTTAGGGAAGTTGACAAAGTGGGATAGTGAAGAGCTTCATTAAAAAATTATTAGTTTGGGGAGGATGGGCCTTCAAATGACCAGTGCAACTGTATTTGATAAATTCATGAGAATAAGACTATTAAAGAATAATAGTAATAATGCTATATATAACCTTCAGTGAAAGAGGAACCACTTTCAGATCAGAGATTCATTTTTGAAAAACCACAGGACCATCCTGGAACAGATGGATTGGCACAGTTCAGAGGAGGAAGGAAGCATTCCGAAGTTCCCCAGACAGCAGCTTTTGCACATCCCTATTCCAGCAATATTGATTAGTTGAGCACTTGTATGTATCATCCATCTTCATTCATTTCATTGAGTCTTGTGATTTGTTAGGACTAAGATCTCGTCCATTTATGCAACTGCATAATTCAGGGACACTTTCTTTAGAAACAGAAATATCCCCAAGCCCTAAAAACATTATATCAAGGCATATTAAGGAAAAGAGAATTCCTTCTATGGTCTTCTGCCCTTTGTTTCATATTAACTGCTAGCCCTAAGAAATTACTCCCCCAAAGGTGTTTTTTTTTATTACAATACATTAAAAAGTCACTTTTGAACTCCTTTTGCAAAATATTACAGACAGTGGAGTCAAAAGCCTGTATCCACTCATTACATTTTTTCCTGCAAGAGAATCAGCATTTTTAAAAATGTATTTATTTATTTGTTTATTTCTAATACCTTGAATAATTTATTCTAGGAAGAAGAAAAAATACAAAGCTTTATATTTTTCTTCCCTAAAGGTAATATCTTACATTTATCTCTGATGAAGGACATCTTGTTCCTCTCAGCCCAATCTTCTAACCTGTCCAGATTAGACTGCAATCTCATTCTGTTCTGCTAGGTGTTGGGCCAGACCTCCCAATTTGAGAAGCAGCCCATCAATGCCATTATCCAGGTCATTAAGCACAAATGTTGAATAATACTGCTCCTAAGCAGATCCCTGAGGGACTGCACTGGTTACTGTTCTCCAGTTTGATGTACAGCCCTTAGTCCTGACTCTGTAAGTGTAGTTAGCCAGCCTGTTGTGAACCTGCCTTACTGTAGGGCCATCTAAACCACAGCTCTCCAATGAGAATTCATGTGAAACCTTGTCAAAAACTTTGCTGGCATTGAGATAGATTATATCCACACCATTCCCTCTGTCCATTAAATTCATTATCTTGTCAAAGGAGCCAACATTTGTCTCACATGATGTATTTTTGCCAAAACTATGCTGACTCTAACTAATCTCAGCATTGTCTTCAAGATACTTACAAATATCCTGCTTTATTATCAGCTCTATCGTCTTTACAGGTATTGGTGTTAGTCTACCTGGTCAATAATTACTGGGATCCTCTCTTTTTTTTCCCCTTTCTTGAAGAGGGGGACCACATTTGGTCTTCTCCGGTCTTCTGGCACCTTCCCATTCTTCAGGATTTCTCAGTTAATAGACAGAGATCCCAACAGCTCTTCAGCCAGTTCCCTCAGTATTCTAAGGTGTGTTTTATCATGGCCTGAGGATTTGAAGGCATTCAAATTAGCTAGAAGATCATTTAGCATATCCTTACTGACCTGCACCCTCCCCTGTTGTGTTTGTTCCCCATCCATGCTACACAAATCACCATTTCCTTTGAATGTAAAGACAGACCCAAATACAAGTTGAGTTCCTCTGCTTTCTCTTAGCCATTTGTTAAGTAAGCAGTGAACCAGCCACCTTCTTTGTTTACCTCTTGCTGTTGCAGTATTTGAGGAAACCTTTCTTGCTGGATTGTGCTCCTCTTGCTAACGTTAGCTCACTCTCTGCTTTTGCCTTCCTGACCTCATTCCTATATTTCTGAGCTGAAGCTTTTTAGACTTCCTTGCTCATTAGCCCTTCCTTTTATTTCCATTAAGCACCCTTCTTTAGTCTCAGCTCCTTGTAAACTACTTATTCAACAACACTGGCTCCTTTAGAAATCTCCTAGTTGTTGTATTGTTTTCTCATTGGTTTTGTTTGAGAGTGTGCTATTCTTAATTTCCTTTTCAAAAAGTCCCAGCAACTATAACTCCTTTGCCTTTAAGGTTTTCTTCCCATGGCATTTTCTTTATTATTTCTTTTGGTTTATTAACCCAAGTTTTTTGTTAAAATCAAGAATTCTAACAATGCATGGTCACTTGCAGCCAAAGTTCCCACCATTATAATATCTTTGATCTACTCCTCTCTTCTAGTAGGAACCAAATCCTACTAGAACCTTTTGAAGGAGAAAATTATCATCAGCACAAGTCAAGACTTAATCTGAGTCTTATCTTTAGCAGAGATCTCTTCCAACAGATTTCTAGGTATTTGGAATCTCCCCTCAGAAACCCTTTTGGGTGGGGGGGTTGATGGGGAGTGCTTCAGTTTTAATAAAACCTCATCTACCTTTTCTAACTGGTAGAGAGCTGTATGTGAAAACCAGGACATTTTTAAGTTCATTTATGAGATTATTACAAGGAGGATCTTGAATTCTTCATCCAGTCAGAACATAAGATAGTTTTGAGATTTTAGGAAATGCTGATATTTTGCTAAAGACAGAGATGGTTCTTACCCACTGATCCACCACGCCCCCATTAAATTAAATATATATGTAGGCATATACATATATATGCCTTTCTATAATATTCTATAATATTCAGCTCCCGGACAGTTTAATAAGAAAAAAATGCTTATTATTTCTCTCGTATAGTGAATGTGTTAGGCTTTTAAGGATTTTCTAAGACAACCTTTCCCAGGGCTAACAGTTGTGATCTCAACATATCTGAAGGGCATGAGATTGGGAAAAGTAGTCTAAGAAGAGATTACTTGCATTTAGCTGAGAAAAGTATTCTGTTCCCTATATTACTTTTACCTAGCTTTGAAAACTGAGGGGCCTACAACACACTTCCTTTGGTTCAGTCTGTTTTATGCTCTTGTCTGATATTTTCAAGGGTTTTTAATCACAACACCAGCAGATTGATCAATGACAGATATGAGCAACAACTTTTGCATGCTAACAGAGCAGGATTTTTTATCTGTGATAATATTTCTCTCTTAAAAGGCCTCTGCACTGCTATGTATTAATTAAAATCTAAATACTAAATATTGATTGATGCGTTATCAGGCCATAGCAGTTGGGCTCTGCCACATTGATTTTTTGCTGTGATTTATTATCATATTTAAGAAAAATCATTTTGTGTGATTATACGAGGAAATAGACTTTAGTGAGGGTGTAATTCTTTTGTATCACTTTTGTTGGGTGGAGGACGGGCCAATTCCTCAATTGTAGCTAAGATTGCTGATATCCTTCATTGCTTCTTCTGTTCAGCCAGTGATGGCTAATGCTTTAAGTCTGCTTGGTCCTGTCATTAGGAATAATGGGCATCAGATTTACCTCTTTAATCACAACTAAGATTAACAGATGGTATGAACCTAACATCTTAAAATTATTTAGTTATTAGCAGCATGTACAGTACTTGTCCTTAACATGTTCCTAACATTTGATTTTCTTAACAGCTTAAGCCATAACCAAAGCTTCAAACATCATATTTGAATTTGCAACATCTTTAATTTTGGTCACTATCATAATTGCAATGTAATTATAGGTGTGTGCATGTACATTGGTGTGTTTGTATGTTGGAGTATGTGTGTGCATATATTAGCACAATACACAGAAAGAGGGAAGGAGAGAAAGGATAAAACAGAATAATAAACCCTATTATCTAGGCTGATAGGTATCATGTATATTTACATATTTCAATCCTTTTCACATATAAGTAGTCCTCGTTTAGCAACTGCCTCGTACAGTGACCGTTTGCAATTATGACAGTGATGAAAAAGTAACTTTGCAACCAGTCCTCACATTTACAACCTTTTCAGGTCTGTAAAGCAGAGGAAATCTGAAATAAGATCATAAGCACAATTGTGGTTTCACTTAGTGACCGCTTTGCTTAATGACCGGGTTGCCAGTCCCAATTCTGATAGCTAAATAAGGACTACCTGTACATGTGCTTCTTTGCATGCAACATGCACTGTCATTATGTCTTACTCATATCTGTCATCTGTTGGTACTGTGATTAGTATCATACATGAGCATAAAAGTAAATTCCAATGAACACCATGAAGTTTATTCCCAGGAATGTTCTTAGGAATCAGCCTATGGAGTAATGCCATTTCAGATGGGGAGAAAAGATCTAAAGCATGCTTCAATGTTCTCTGCTTAAGATGTATTCCAAATTCTGTTTCAAAATACATGAACAGCAACAGCACTATTACATTTTTAAAGAATTTGTTACTTTGATATTAATCTCACTTTCCAAAATATAAATGCTTTGGACAAAGAATTGTAAATGAAACACAGGATGACTAACTTCTCTAAACAATATTCCTCTACAGATATAAAAGGGAGAGGATGAAATGTTATACAGTACTTTTGGCTTCATTTTCTAAATGAACAAAGTTACATACCTGTAGAAGACCTTGCAATCATTCCAATTGCTCAGGGAAACTGTGATTTTCCCCAGTGGATACATTTGTTTGTTTATTGTTTGTTTGTTTGATTGATTGATTGATTGATTGATTGATTGATTTATATAGCCACCCTCTTACTTTTACATGATTCTAGGCAGCTATATCCCCATGTCTTAATCCTGCATGCTAACCATCACAGATTATTGGCTCCACTAGCTGCATAAATAATCTGTGTGTTAATACAAAACCCATATACTTAATTGTTTTTCTTGGAAGTCAACATTCTTAGGATCAGTGGCTCCTTTTCAATAATAGGCTTAGTAAATGAAATAATAACTTGAACAGAAAGAATCAAATATAGCAATAGCCTCCCATAGCACTTCAAAGTTCATATCTTTATAGCCCTCTTTAGTCATTTTAATCTAATGTAAGCCCAACGTAGGAGAAGAGGAAGAATGGCCTAACAAGTTATTCTTGTCCCTCATCAAGAAGCTTTTGAACTTTGGTGATGGAACCTAGATAGCCAAGGAAACAAACAAGTGGATCAAAAAAACCAAAGTAATCCAGAGTACTCATTTGAGCCGCAAATGATCAGGCTCACATTATTATATTTTGGACATCATAAGACTCAGCTCCCTTGAGAGACCCATTATGCTGGAAAAGATTGAAGGAGAGAAGATGACAACCAGCAGAAAGATGGATGGGCTCAACCGCAGCAAAAATAGGTGTGCCACTGGTAGACCTGATGGGTCAGTTTGAGGACAGATCATCCTGGAGAAGATCGGTCCATGTGGTTACTGAGAGTCAACACAAACTTGATGGCACATAATCCTGAAGCAAAGAATATTCTCTGTTTCTGGGGATCTCTCTATAATGTAGAACAGTGGAAAATCAGGATTCCAAATCAATGGGATTGTTGTGTAGTGGTTGGAGAACAGTGGTGATTCAGTTTCAAAACTCCATTTAATTTTGCATTTTGTTTAGGCCAGTCTCTATGTCTCAACCTAACCTAATTCACAAACTTTGTATGAACTTAATAAGGGGGAATGGAAAATACAATTGTATGTGATTTTTAGTAGCAATAAGAAATATAAATGCAATAAATAAATACTGTACGTTTTACCAATTCTGTACAATGCAAGGCAAGTCAGTAAAACTGCAGTCCTATGCAAGTAATCAGAAGCAACTACTTTTAAGTTCCTAAAGTATTCTGGTCCTTATGTTTTGGAGACTGATATGCTGCAGTAGTATTGTAAGCATTCTTCAGTAGAGCAAATATGTTTACTGAGTAAGTGTTAAACATTTAAATCCAAGATTTAATGCATTACAAGGAAATTGCTTAACCATTGTGTTAAATTTTATATGCAGGTTGTTTCTTGTCAATTCCAGTGATAAATCTGCAAGAAGAACTAAATAACAGTCATCAGTCAGAAGCACAAGCATATAAAAAAGGATCCATACCAAACGCCATCCAAATATCATGTACATCTTTTGAAGAGAACATGTCAGCCTACTGTCACCAAGAAATGTAGCACTAAACAGGCAAAAACGTGAAATTATCTAGATCAGGAAGAAAAAAACTATTAGAACTTTTGGGCAGAACCTAACAGATTCTCCCTTACGATCCCCATGAGACCCCATGTGCTCTCAAAATCCATCCAAACCAAATCTGGAGTACAGGCCACAGAGGAAGCAGAAAAAAGGAGAGTCCAGGGCACAAGAGGGCATTCAGTCATGTAATGTTGGATTCCTTTTTAGGACAGGCTAGTTCAACCCAAACCTACAAGTAGATTAGACAATCATGTGTGTCTAATACTGTTCACCATATCAGGGTGAACTGTCTACTTGCATCTGCTTTCTTTTATCTACCTTTTACCTATATATGGACTGATAATCTATATTGTTACGTTTCAGGGTTTTATTGCTTGTTATGGCAAAAGGTCTCACATTCATGTTTTACTTTGAGGCAGGTCAAATTAAGCAATATAGTAAGCTAGGGGTTCTCAAACTGTGGGTCATGACCTCCAGGAGGTCACAAGCAACTAAGAAAGGGGTCATAATTTTTTTGTTAAAGCTGATCAGACTTATGCACTGTCACAAGTCACTTTGTCTGTGCAAGCCTGCAGTGGCATAGCGAGGAACGAAGCCCAGAGTAAATTTTGAGGGAAGGCAAAACACATTGGGCTAATCATCATTCAAAACCATCCACCAATCACAACAGCTGTATTTATCCTTTATTGATTATTTAGTCTGAGTCATGGGTAGGGATCTCATAAATTCATTTAACACTTTAGAATATCACAGTATTGCAAAGTTTGAAGTCCCCTGCAATAAGTCATAAGAAAATAATGCAACACATAAATGCAATCTCCTATAGGCTTCTCAGCTGAGGCAATGTGCAAATTCAAGTTGTAACAAGAAGTACACAGAGATTTTATACACTGCTCTCTGGAAATATTGTATTTATTACGCTTAACAGCTGCTTTTAAAATGAGCATGAAGAGAAAAGGGAAAACAACAAGGACTTTAAAGGCTAACAAAACTACTCTACTTTATCAGATGAAGCATGCTTTACAACACTTTATGCCATAATAAATTTGTTCACCTTCCATAATATTCTTTCTTGTGTTTTTTGTTTTTGTTTTTTGGTGTACCAGACAAATACATCTATCCTTCTGTTGTTCCCAAAAGTTTTTGATACTAGAAAGTGTATTGATTTTGATTTGCTTCTAATTAGATTATTAGAACATAATTTAGAAACTCTTGGATACTGCAGAATCCACCCAACATTTGACTAAGAACTATCGGATGCACAAGGGTCATCCAGATCCCAGCTCTCTGGGACCACTCCTGATCCCCAAGATTGCCCTCTTGATCCATTCCTAGTAAGCTGGCATTTTTGGAGATCAAACTTTGGCAGCCTTGACAGAGGAGATGATCTTTCACAAACGTGAATGAATAAGAGGAAACAAACAATATGGAGATGTACAGTAAGCCTGCCATCACAATAATAGCTAAATTGTTAATTAGGACTACCCTGGGACCTAAAGTACATTAACCGCCCAGAATGGGGGGAGATGGGCGGTGATATAAGTTAGAAATATAAATAAATAAATAAACTGAACATTTTGAGAAATCTACCCTGTTTTTACTGATCTATTTTATGTTAAATGCCCTAAACATTTGCAGAGTGGATGGGAATTATAGGTATCAACAATAGATATTTAGATATGTTAACATTTGTCTGAGCCCATAGGTATAGCAGATACTCAGGAAACCGAATAAGAACTCCTAATTCATGCATTTGCTTGCAAATGTTTCAGTCTTTCAACTCCCATCACTACCCCCTCCCTAGCCCTTCAGGCCAGGTCTATTTTCCCACAGACCACTGTCTGAGTGCTCAATCTGCTCCCTTGCTGGCCTAATTCTAACCCTGTGTCACTCATGGCAGTCAATCAGTAGTGTTACAAGGTCAGCTGAGACATGGATTTCTAATAAGATTAAAGCTCATGAGTATGGTTTAGCCCTTTCCTTTTCGGAGGCAAAGGAGCTGCATTATTGCTGTGATCAAGATATTTGATTGTTTACGTGTACAGACCTGCCTGCATTCCATAATAACTCTGGTGTTCCTCAGGAATCCATTTGTTTTTCTCCCATGGCAGACTGAGTTAGTTCAAAAATGAATACAAAGAATGCTATGGTTGTGGAGCTGACTTCTACACTGTATGATCTTAAATATACTTGCCAGAATTTTGTATCAGTCTTTATATGGTCTGTGGCCCCCAAATCAGCATCCTACTCTCAAGGATCCCCCTTATCATTGCTAACTAGAATTTTCTTTTTAACTTTTTTCCAGACATGACACAGCAAAATTATATAGCATCGTGGCCCCTTAAAAGCTAATTGGTTATAGCATCACTTTGTGAATAATTAGCCCATGAAAGATTATCCCATAATAAATTTGTTAGTCTCTAAATTGTCACAATAAACTTTGTTCTTTCTTCTTAACTCTGGACACTGTAAATATGCCAAGGAAATGACACCACTACATATCAAAATGACCCATGTATTTATTACTCTGTAAGATTTAATGATGTTGTGAATTTTCATAGTTCTCTCACTTATCTCTTGCTTGATCCAGAATATGTAAGCTTTTCAGCTTTCACTCTTTAAAAATATGTACATTTTTTCAAAAATATTTTTTTAAATGCATATTAAGGGAACCTCATGATTTGTCTGATGTCATGAAGTTTCCTGCCATGATTGCCCACTCCTATTCAACATAAGGTCTAGGAGGCGGGCCTTCTCTGTGACAGCGCCCACTTTATGGAACATCTTGCCCCCAGAGTTGAGACAGATTTCCTCCCTCCCGACTTTTAGGAAAGAGCTGAAGACCTGGTTCTGCCGCCTGGCATGGGAAGGAGGAAGGGATAGTTCCTCATGGGGGTGGCTAATTCCCTAATTTTAACGTCCTTCTTTTAATGAATGCCTTCGTCCATCTGGATTTTATAATTACTTATTGTATTGTATTATTGTTGTTTTTATATATTTTTAGATTCTATTTTAATTTATTTATTGTGAACCGCCCAGAGTTCCCCATGTGGGGAGATGGGCGGTCATATAAATTAAATAAATAAATAATAAATAAATAAATAAATAAATAAATAAATAATGTAGTATAAATGATAAATAAACAAGTATTTAATAGGTGTGTTTATTCTTAACAAATACATGGATTGTTGCCTGCTGTGGGCATGTCTGACTGACTTATTTCCAATTTACATCAACAGCACCAGTTTCAAAACTTATGGATGATGAAGGCATGCAACTTCATCTTCTAGAAGATGGCATAATAGAGCCACTGTTGGATGCAGTATGCAAGCCTTATCAAACAAGATTTTGAAGCAATAGAAAACTAGGACAGACCATTTTTATGACCATTTGACGCATTGTTGTTAAATGATTAGATGAATATGTGATCTACTTAGTTGATACAGTATATATTAATTTAGTATATTAACATTTTAAGGTTTTTTTCGTTTAATTTTTTATTATTTTTATTTTCTTTTTGTTTGTTTTGGTATTATAGTTTCATAACAGATTCATTTATTGGAGATTACTACTTTCCTTTTAATTCATTTTAACTAAGTAATGCTGTTGATGCCTTGACCCAGTGCCTGGAGGCTGTGGGGGCCTCAATGGGGAACAACAGGTTTCAACTCAACCCTGGCAAGACTGAGTGGCTTTGGGGCCTTCTGGATCTGGGACTTTACTATCTTTGGTTCTGGATGGGGTTACACTATCCCAGACTGACCCCGTGTGCAATCTGGGGGTCCTTCTAGACTCACAACTCCTGCTTGAGGATCAGGTGGCAGTGGTGGCTAGGAGGGCCTTTGCATAGCTTTGTGTTGTGCACCAGTTGTGCCCTTTCCTGGAATATGAGGCTATACTCACATCATTGGTGACCATCCCCCTGGTGACCATCCCCCTGGTCACCTCCAGACTGGATTACTGTAATGTGCTCTACATGGGGCTGCCCTTGAAGAGTATCCGGAAGCTTCAACTGGTGCAGAGTGCAGCTGTGCAGATAGTTACGTGCGTCCCTAGAATGGCACATACTACACCTCTGTTCCGCAAGCTGCACTGGCTGCCGGTTTGTTTCTGGGTGCAATTCAAGTGCTGGTTTTGACCTTTAAAGCCCTACATGGCATGGGACCAGGTTATTTGAGGGACCACCTATTCCTGATAACATCTAACTGTCCCATCAATTCAAGTAGGAGTGGTATGCTGCAGGTCCCGTCTGCTAAAGAGTTCCATCTGATGGGACCCAGCATATGGGCCTTTTCTGCTGTGATCCCTGCCCTCTGGAACATCATTCCACCTGAGGTAAGTTTGGCCCCATCCCTGTCTGCCTTCTAGAAGGCCCTCAAAACCTGGTTTTTCCATCAACCTTGGGGATCCCATGGTGAGCCTGCAAGTTGGTTATATGTCAAATGACTGTTCTCCTGCATTCTTGGGTTTTTTTATGCTTTTTATTTATGTTTGTCTGTTTTATGGTTTTATTTGTTAATATGTTTGTATGCTGCCCAGAGTCACGTTTTGTATTACATACATAAATAAATAAATAAATTTGGTTTTCTATATTGTTTTCTCTTTATTTTTATTTTAAACATTGCAATAAAATTAAAAATGTAGAAAGGCAAGTCTATCTTCTAGGACAGAGCTTTCCAAACTGTGTGTCGCGACAGAAAAGTGTGTCGCCACACACAGCGTGATGTGTCGCCACACCACCCGGAAGTGGCGGCGCGCGCGTGCACTGCGGCCGCCACGCACGCGCGCGCCGCTGCACGCCCCCCGCGCCGCCGCACGCCCTCCACGCCGCCGCATGCCCCCCGTGCCGCCGCACGCCCCCCGCACCACCGCACGCCCCCGCGCCGCCACACGCCCCCCGCGCCGCCGCACGCCTCTCCCGCGCCGCCGCACGCCTCTCCCGTGCCGCCGCACGCCCCCCCGCGCCACCACCGTGCACGCGCGCTGCCGCACGCCCCCCCGCACCGTCGCCGTGCATGTGCGTGTCGCCACCACCGCTGGGTGTGTCGCCAGCGGCGGCACTTTGGAAAGACCTGTTCTAGGAGATGTCTTTTGTTTCTCTATCTACTCTTCTGAAACCAATCTTACAGATTTTTGAAGCAGTATAAAGTTGTGATCACAAATGTCAGTAAAATATGGGTTGCTATTCAAAAGCACCAACAATTCCTCTATCATACAACCCTCAACTGTCTGGGCAGAGAAGTGAGATCATTTGTATCCAATCTATATTATTAGACAGTTTCTTAGGAAATAATATACAAGGTAAAAAAAGTAAAGGTTCCCCCCGCACATTTGTGCAGTCGTGTCCGACTCTAGGGGCCGGTGCTCATCTCCGTTGGTTAGCCAAAGAGCCAGCATTTTCCGAAGACACTTCCACGGTCATGCAGCCGGCATGACATGTGCGGAACGCTGTTACCTACCCACCGAAGTGGTACCTATTAATCTACTTGCATTTGCATGCTTTCGAATTGCTAGGTTGGCAAGAGCTGGGGCTGGTACGGGAGCTTACTACATCACGCAGGGCTAGGGATTCAAACATCCGAACTTGCGATCTTCCAATCGACAAGCCTGGCATCTTACCCGCTGAGCCACCACGCCCCCTAAGTACATGACTACAAAGTCACTTTAATGGTTTTAAAAAAAAAATGATCGCTCAAATGCACTGAAAGCACACTAAAACTTTCAAGATGGCGGCCGCAAGTCAGCGCGGCCACTGACCGTTCCGGGAAAGCCGAAAAACCCACCGAAACCCACCGAAAAACCCCTAAAAATTCACCTTTGGGGTTTGGAGAGGTGCTGGTGCTGGTGCTGAGTGGCTTTCTCCGAGGGGAGTGCAGGGGCGAGATCGTGTGTCCGGGTTGGAGCTCCGTGAATCCGCACAAGGAAAGGAGCCCGGTGAGTTACCGAAGACGCCATAGCCCTCTGAGGTCTGTTGCGGGCCGGAGTTTGGGGGTTCGAGTTGGGCCGGAGCTGGGCCAGCTGGGCCGGAGCTAGGCCGGCGGAGCTGATAAAGGCCGGGAGCCCACCAAAGACCAGAACTGCAGGAGGCTGCCGGACGCGACTGGAGGCTAGAGACTGGAGGCTGTTGGTCATCGAGCTGGGCTGGCAGAGCTTGCAGAGTTTGCAGAGCTGAAGTCTGACGGAGGTTGCTGAGGGGCTCTGTTTTCGATCGCTGGAGGCGGAGACCGTCGGGGTCCGGACTAGGCCAGTGGAGTTGGTGGGGCCTAGTGGAGCCGGCGTGGTACGGAGAGATCCCGGTCTGTTGCAGCGGAGTCCTCAGATGAGCCCCCCCCCCCGCAGACAAGCTGGACTTTTCTTGGGCCGGTTCTAGAGAGGGCTGGAAGCCTTGATGTTACAACTGGCTGGAGTTGGAGGCGAACCCTGCGGCCCTGGAAGGTGCAGATGGGGCGGAGGCTGGAGCCCAGGAGACCAGGACATACGAAAAATAACATCAACATGGACTGACCCCTATGAAGACCTGGACAGCGTCCCATTTAATATAAGGTGGCAGAGGGTGTATAGGGGTCCCTTAGTATGAATGTGGACCCCCCACTGGGTGAGAGACGAGGTGGGGGGAACCAAGACTGTATGGTTTGGTAAGAGTACCCCCCTGAGTGAGAGTGAGGTGGGGTAGGAGTGATTGCTGGTGAGTGTTGGTACCTCTCCCTGACCAGTGAGAGAAGTCGAGGGAGAGGTACAGAGCGTGACTGGGGGTGGTGCAGGATCCTTACAGTGCCGAGAGCGTGAGCTGGTGCACTGGGGGGTCTTGTCACTACCCGATTTGTTGTGAGATTGGATGATGGGTGAATGGGATAAGGGACCCTTGATTAAGCCCAAGAATTCCAGAGGCCTGGGAGTGGAGGCTACTAGGCCAGAGTCGGGAATCTCTGGGGGCTGGGGGGCGGGCCATTTGATTCAGGTGGTGATGGGCAGGGGACGGTATGACGGGAACCGGAGGGCGAGCCATTACCGGGGAAGGCGCCCCCGGTGTTTGTTACCGGTGGTGCGTTCCGGCCCCCCGTGTTCATACCCAGGCCCTGGTAAGCAGATCCTCGTGGGCTCCGGTCTCCGACTGTTGCTGCTGAACGCCAGGTCGGTGAATAACAAGGCCCCCCTTATAAGTGATTTAATCACAGAGGATGGGGCTGACCTGGTGTGTATTACCGAGACCTGGCTGGGCCCAGAGGGGGGAGTAGCCCTCTCGGAAATGTGCCCAGCCGGGTTTCGGGTGTGGCATCAGCCGAGACACCGGGGCAGGGGAGGAGGGGTGGCAGTTGTCATCCAAGAGTCCCTTGTGGCCTTCAGGGGCGCTGCTCCACAAGTGGCCGGGTGTGAGACCCTGTTCTTCAAGTTGGGTTCACGAGAACAGTTGGGAGTGTTGCTGCTGTACCAGCCTCCCTGCTGCGTAGCGACCTCCCTGCCTGAGCTGCTCGAGGCTGTCTCGGGGTTGGCAGTGGAGTTCCCCAGACTCATGGTTCTGGGGGACTTCAATCTGCCGTCCCTGGGGCAGTCCTCGGAGGCGGCCCGGGAGTTCATGGCTACCATGGCAGCTATGGGCCTGTCTCAGATTATTCGTGACCCGACTCGTGACAGTGGTCTCACCCCGGACTTAGTTTTCTTGTCCGAGCAGTGGCAATGTGATCTGAGGGGAGAGTTACATCTTTCCCCATTGTCATGGTCAGACCACGCCCTGGTGACCCTGAGACTCTCTTCTGCTGCCCCACTCCGCAGGGAGGTGGGACCTACTCGATTGGTCCGCCCTCGGCGACTGATGGACCCAGTGAGGTTTCAGAAGGAGCTGGGGGTTATTCCCGAGGACTTGCTTCACGGTCCAGTGGAGGTCCTGGCCGCGGCCTGGAATAGGGAAGCGGCCAGGGCTCTGGATAAGATCGCGCCTGTGCGACCTCTCCGGCCCTGTTCGGCCCGCCACTCACCGTGGTTTACGGATGAGTTGAGGACCTTGAAGAGGGTTAAGAGACGTCTAGAGCGCCGCTGGAGAAAGACGAAGACTGAATCTGACCGGACACAATCTAGAGCCACAGTTAAGGCCTACCTTGTGGCGGTAAGAGCGGCGAAACGTGAATATTTCTCCGCTCTTATTGCGTCCGCAGAATGCCGCCCGACGGCCCTGTTTAAGATTACAAGATCACTTTTGGGTCAGGAGCAAGGGGAGACCCATTTACAGGGCCGATCGGAAGAGTTTTCTGAGCATCTGCAGGACAAAATCGCTCAGATTCATTCCAAGTTGGACTCCAAGCGTGAGACAAGATCTGGGGAGATGCCAGAGGCCCGTACTTGCCATGTTATCTGGGAGCAGTTTGATCCTGTTGGGCCTGATGAAGTAGACAGGATCCTCTGGACTGTAAACGCCACCACATGCCAACTTGACCCATGTCCCTCCTGGATGGTAAAATCAGCTAGTGAGGTGACATGTGGCTGGGTCCAGGCGATTATAAATTCATCCTTGAGTGAGGGGGTGTTCCCGGCTGCCTTTAAGGAGGCGCTGGTGCACCCCCTCCTCAAGAAACCATCCCTGGACCCTACCATCCTGGGCAATTTTCGCCCAGTCTCCCACCTTCCCTTTTTGGGAAAGGTGGTTGAGAAGGTGGTGGCGTTGCAACTCCAGAGGATTCTGGAGGAAACGGATTATCTGGACCCCTTCCAGTCAGGTTTCAGGCCGGGACATGGGACAGAGACTGCATTGGTCGCGCTTAGGATGATCTCTGGCGAGAGCGGGATGGAGGGAGTGCGTCCATCCTTGCTCTCTTAGATCTCTCAGCGGCTTTCGATACCGTCGACCACGGTATACTTTTGGGACGGCTCAAGGAGTTGGGGGCGGGCAGCGTGGTTCTGCGCTGGTTCGCCTCCTTCCTCCGGGGCCGTTCCCAGTCGGTGTTGATAGGAGAGGATAGAGCTGACCCAAGACCCCTGACTTGTGGGGTGCCTCAGGGGTCGGTTCTCTCTCCTCTCCTATTCAACATCTACATCAAGCCGCTGGGCGAGATCATCCGTCACCACGGGATGAGGTATCACCAATATGCTGATGATACCCAGGTATACATCTCCATCCCGGGTGAAGTAAGTGATGCGGTCAATGCCTTATCTCAGTGCCTGGAGGCTGTGGGGGTCTGGATGGGGAACAACAGGCTTCAACTGAACCCTGGTAAGACGGAGTGGCTGTGGATTGACGGCCCCCCTGGATCCGGGAAGTTGTCATCTTTGGTTCTGGGTGGAGTTGCACTACCCCACTCGGATCCAGTGCGGAATCTGGGGGTCCTCCTGGACTCGCGACTCCTGCTCGAAGAGCAGGTGGCAGTCGTGGCCAGGAGGGCCTTTGCACAGCTGCGAGTTGTGCGCCAGTTACGCCCTTTCCTGGATCGGGAGGCCCTCCGAACAGTCACTCACGCCCTTGTCATCTCCCGTATAGACTATTGTAATGCGCTCTACATGGGGCTACCCTTGAAGAGTATCCGGAAGCTTCAGCTGGTGCAGAATGCGGCGGCGCGAGCAGTTATGGGGGCCAAGAGATCGGCCCATGTAACACCTCTGCTTCGCGAGCTGCATTGGGTGCCAGTTTGCTTCCGGGTCCAATTCAAGGTGTTGGTGATCACCTTTAAAGCCCTACATGGCATAGGACCAGGGTACCTGAGGGACCGTCTCGTCCCAATAACGTCAGCCCGCCCCACCCGTGCATGCAGAGAGGGCATGCTTCGGACCCCCTCAACAAGAGAATTCCATCTAGCGGGGTCCAGGAGGCGTGCCTTCTCTGCGATAGCGCCCGCCCTATGGAATATCTTGCCCCCGGAGGTGAGACTGGCCCCCTCCCTCCTGACCTTTCGGAAGGCCCTTAAGACCTGGCTCTGCCACCTGGCCTGGGACAACGGAGGCGGGAGTGCCTCTTGGGGTTGGCTAGCCCCGTAGCAACACTATGCTACGTTCCCTACGTCCCCCATCTTGTATTTTATTTATTTATATTGTATTTTTTAAAATTATTGTATTGTTTTTAACTTTGATTGTTGTGACCCGCCCAGAGTCCCTTGTATGGGAGATGGGCGGGGAATAAATTGAATAAATAAAAAAATAAAAAAAAATAAAACCAGGGGCGCGGTGGCTCAGTGGGTTAAACCGCTGAGCCGTTAGACTGCCAACCATAAGGTTGGCAGTTCGAAACCGCGTGGCAAGGAGAGCTCTCGTGACTAGCCCCGGCTTCTGTCCACCCAAATTTTGAAAGCGGAAAGCAAGTAGATAAATTGGGTACCACTCACGTGGGTCAATTTGCTGGCGTCCATTTGGAGGGTCGTCCTCGAACCAAGAAGACCTGGCGAATCCCGACAATGGCGGCAGAGGACGACGGATCCTGAACAACAACTTCCTGGACGTCAGCAGCCAGCGCGGAGCGAGGCATTCTGGGGCATGTAGTCCAATGCCTACAGCTGAAGAGTCGGTTCCTTCACCTCCTCCCTATCACGCGGTAACATTGTGTAATATATATGATTGTATAATATATGAATTTACATGTATGTAAGCCGCCTAGAGCCCTCCATTAGGGAGGGGATAGGCGGGGTATAAATAAGATAATAAATAAAAAATAAATAAAACCATCAGCAATAAAGAAAGTTGCAAAAATGCAAAAATGTTTCCAAGTTCAACTTGTCTCAGTATTGAGGAGGGGAGGCTTAAATAGCCCCTATATGTACTAAGGGGCGTGGTGGCTCAGTGGGTAAGATGCCAGGCTTGTCGATCGGAAGATCGCAAGTTCGGAGGTTCGAATCCCTAGCCCTGCGTGCGGAGTGAGCTCCTGCACTAGCTCCAGCTCTTGCCAACCTAGCAATTCGGAAGCATGCAAATGCAAGTAGATGAATAGGTACCACTTCGGTGGGTAGGTAACAGCGTTCCGCGCATGTTGTGGAAGGGTCTTCAGACAACGCTGGCTCTTCGGCTAACAAACGGAGATGAGCACCGGCCCCTAGAGTCGGACACAACTGCACAAATGTGCAGGGGGAACCTTTACCTTTATATGTACTAAAGCATAATGGTGTGGCACCTTTCCTTTCACACTTAAAACCTTGTTTCTGTCAGATTTCTTATTGGGTTATATGAAATTGGAAATTGGGTTTCTCTACAAAGCAAAAGTGTTTTGGCAAATTGCATCTTTTACAAAGCAAAGCAAAGCAAAGTATTCTCATGGTGACGTGAATGCCAGGTGGCTGGACAACAGAGAAGCCTTGGCGTTGTTTACGTCCTCATGAGATAAGGAGCGAGAAGGTACCATTATTATGGCTAGCAATGGAAATCTTCCCATGAGAAGATATCCTCCTGATGTCCTTCCGCTGCGAAGACTTGCCAAGGCCCCCCTGAGCAAGCGAGGGAGGGGGGAAATCACGTGCTCGCTTAGATGTAGCACTGCCATCCAATAGCAGCACATGCTGTGTGCTTTGAGGCCTAGTGTGTGTAACAGCTAACTTCCAGCCAATCAGAATGCTAGAAGAACTGAATATACAACCATGCAAAATGGTGTTATGTCTTCTTGATTTCTAGTGTCTCTTAGCCATGTAGTTCTTCACGTGTTCACTTCCCGTGGACTGGGCAGAGTGAGCTATGCCTGGCTTTGGGTATAGGCCGTGGCAGGAACTCTGGCCCTGGGATCAATACACGGAACTCTGCTTATAAGTTCTAGTTTTGTTTTTCCTTTTACAATGATGTATCCTGTATATTCATCTTTTTCATTATTGCGATAATGTGATTGTATCTGCATTATTGCCTTATGCCTATCAGTAAACACTGTTGGCCCTAACAAGCTGCATTCTTGTCTGTTTATTCTCAAGCCTCGGTTTTTCCCCTTTAAGCCAGCATATACCCCATCAGGTTATGGTTGCCCAGAGAGAAATTTGCGTTTTCTTTGCTGCGTTGGACCTGGCTGTAAAAGGGAGTTTGTTTTTAGAGGCTGTTTTCAGAATAAACATGTTTTCTTTGAGTGGTCAGCAATGGCTGAACAGTGTCTGGTCAGTCTGCCGTTTGAGGCTTTAGATGGCACAAACTATCTGACCTGGTGTGTGGAGATGAAATCATTCTTTTTGCAAGAAGAAGATTTGTCGCAGTAAGTGGCAAATCCACTTCCAGAGATCCCTAGAGGATTCGGAGAGAATCTCTCTGAAGAAGTGCAAGCATGTTTGGACTGTGCTTATGGCATTTTTGCTTTTGGGACTCAAATCCTCTGAATGGAATTATTTCAGCTACTTCAGGACTGAGAAATGGGTGCTGAGCGGCTGTTGGAGCCCTCAATACAGAGTGGAACTCTGTTGCCCTTGGTGGTCTATTAAGACAGCTTTATGGTTTGAAGCTGCAACCGGTGAGACTGTGATGACCCACCTTGGTGAGTTCAAGACTTTGTTTGCTGCAGTTTTGAGTTCAAAACTTTGTTTGCTGCATTTGAACGAGAAGACATATTTTTTTTGGCACTGTGAAAAAGCATGCGTGATTTGTACAAGCCACTTCCAGAAGCTGCATTGCCAGTCATCTGTTCCTGTTCCTACGGATTTGCAAACAGCGTTCCAGCTGCAGTAAAACCTGGTATGGAATTTACATTTGCCGTGGTTTGCTGTGATTCTACAAGGCTCTTCCCTGCCCCGATGCCCAGCGGAGGCCTGGTTTACGAAGGGAGGGGAAGCCAGATGCCAGGAGTCAGCTGAACAACGAATCCAAGTCTTCCACTCTACCGGCTGCTGTTGTGTAAGCATTTTTACAGAGACTCTGTTTTTGAATTCGGCTCGCTGTAAAGTTTGTAAACATGGACGGTTATTGTTACAAATTTCAGCCTTGAGTTCAGCAAGTAATTTTAGCTGATATTTCTGTGTAAAAATGTGTATGTGTACACTTGTTGTTTTCCTCTCCTCAGTGTTCCAGCCCTGGTCAAGTCTGAATGTACTTGGTGCTGAATGTTTCATTGCGATATGAAACTGCATGTGGCTGAGTGTGTTAGAGACAAACCTGTAAAATCAAGTGTGTGAGATGCTGTGGAGATTGTGTGGACAGGACATTGTGTGTTTAATGTTCCCCACATCATGAATGCATCCATAAAGTTTTCACAAAGTACTGGGGTATCCTGGGATGGGAGAGTGTGTCTCAGATAGCCAAATGCATTCTGAGTTAGAACCCAGAAAATGTGTAAAAGTTTCTTGATTGTGTAAACTGTGTGTAAACAATCTAAAATCAGGACTGTGTCTGTTGCTAGGCAAAGTGACAGAGTGTTAACTAGACCATTTCAGTTGGTTCATAGAGACCTAGTTAGCCCCCATGTCCCAAGTAATGGTGGGGTGCGAGTTTCATGTTCCTTCTGGTTGATGATCATACCTGCTTGTGTTGTTGCTACTTGTTGAAGTCTAAAGCAAAGGTCTGTGCTCGCTTTGAAGTGTATGTAGCAATGGTAGGATGAAAATAAGGTCAGTTTCAGTCAGATTGTAGTGGAGTGTTCCTGAGCCATTTGTTTCAGAATTGGCTTTGTAGGAAAGTATTCTCCCAAAGACTTGCCAATGTTGGAACTCTAGCTGAGTGTTGGTGTTGTGAATACCATTAAAAAATAGCCTGCTGTTAGTTGCTCAGGTGCCACCCCATGTCTGGGGAGAGGCTGCCTTGATTGCAGTGTGGTTTCTAACTAACAGGTAGTAGAATTCAACTGTAAAAAAGAAATTGTTTTTCTTTGGTATGGCAAGCGCCCTTCACTGAAGTACCTGCATGTCTGTGAAACATTTGCATGTGTTCACAACCCCAGGTCACAGAGAAGGAAGAACCAAGGAAGCAGAGTGCTTCAGGTTGTTGGTTGTTGGTTGTTGATTAAAATCCAAGGCTTAACGGTGTTTCATTAAGCCATGGTCGAATCCAAATCTCCAGAAGTGCTTTTTAAGCAGCCTACTGGTTTGGGAAAGGTTGTATGCTAAGGTTGCAGAAGTGTTGCTGCATTGCTAGTGTAAACCCACTGTCCATGGTTCAGTAGATGAGCAAAAACCAGTTTAGGTTTCTTCTGTTCCCCAGTCTCCGAGTGTGAAAAGGGCCCCTCAGGTGAAGGAGTGGAAATTTCACCTGAGCAGTTGCAGGGCCTGGAGGGGGAGTCAGGTATTAGGAAAAGAGATGGTGATGAGGATGTACAGTGGTCATTCCTCATGGGTCCTCTTATTCCAGGGTGTGAAGCCTGACAGATTTGTGATTTAGCAGGTGACAGTGTGTCAAGTTACCTGAGAAAACCCAGTCTTTGCTAGATGTGTTGCTCCTGCCTTTGAGAGGCAAGGAGAACATTGGAACACAGCTGTGGATAGTCAGTCTGAGTTTTGGTGAAGTGTTAACAGTAACCAACCTATCCTTTGTTTTAGTAAGCTGTAGGTTCCAGATGAGTGTTCAGAAAGACATTTCTTTCTGATAATACTATGCAGTGTAAAGCCAGTGTTGCCCAGGGATTTATTTCACAAAAGGAGTTTGTGAACTGTGGATCTAATGTATGCACCCACAGCTAGGCCAGAATATTTACGTGTGGTGCGTTTTCTGGTTGCGTAGCGTGAAACAGGTGTCCATTTACATATTGTGATGTTGGCACAGCATATTTGAATGTAAATCTCCCTGAAACAGTGTGTGTAAGGCAAGCGTTGTGGCTCTACGTGTGTGGCAGTTCCCAAACAATTCATTGACTTAACAGGGTGCTTTATGGATTTTAAAGCAGGCCAGTCATTGATAGCATGGTGCAGATGCTAACTGAGATGTGAGAACAGTCACGTGCTGTTTTCTGTGGTACATAAGAAAGTGTAGAAGTTTGTGTAGGACTTCGTACTTATGTGAGTTGTTTTTCTGCTTAGAAACTGAAGTTTTCCACCTTGAATAAGAATTTGTCAGTCAGCTGAGGTAGTAAGTGCCAGCTGAGGAAGTTCAACACAAATTCAACCGTTTATCCTGGTGATGAAGTTACAAAAGCCCAGAACAGAGATAGTTCTTGAGAGTGTCAAATGACAGTGTGTTACAGAGTGTCATTTGTGTAAAGGAAAGTTTATCCTTAATTTGTTATACAGTATATCACTCTGCAGAAACGCAGTGGACATGCCCTGAATTAGCTTTGCCCAAGTAGGGTACCAAGCCTGAAAAATGGTGTAGCCATCTCTGTGAGGCTTGCAAAGGGTTGAAAAAGTCCTGAAAATCAAAACATTCCTTTGCTTCTACCAGCTAGCAGGATTGGAATTCCTTATCTATGCTGGCTGCGATTTTTTGCAAAGGAGGGGACAGAACATTTGCGGGCAATGTTTTTCTGTTTCTCTTTGCCTGTGTTTCTGTTCCTACATAAGTTGTATTATTATGTATTTGTATGTATCTGAATAAAACATTGCATGAAGTGTATATTGTGCATTATACATATGTGTAACAAGTGTTTTTAAACCATTTTCTAGTGTTTATACTATTGGTTGTAAAAACTGTAACTTGAATAGTGTGATTATTACATGCATTAACCTTTGTTGTTTCTGTTTCTGTACAAATGTATTTTAAAGCTTTGAACAACTTCCATCATTGTTTGCATTGTGTCGAAATCCAATGTGGAGGGGTGTCAGATTTCTTATTGGGTTATATGAAATTGGAAATTGGGTTTCTCTACAAAGCAAAAGTGTTTTGGCAAATTGCATCTTTTACAAAGCAAAGCAAAGCAAAGCATTCTCATGGTGACGTGAATGCCAGGTGGCTGGACAACAGAGAAGCCTTGGCGTTGTTTACGTCCTCATGAGATAAGGAGCGAGAAGGTACCATTATTATGGCTAGCAATGGAAATCTTCCCATGAGAAGATATCCTCCTGATGTCCTTCCGCTGCGAAGACTTGCCAAGGCCCCCCTGAGCAAGCGAGGGAGGGGGGAAATCACGTGCTCGCTTAGATGCAGCACTGCCATCCAATAGCAGCACATGCTGTGTGCTTTGAGGCCTAGTGTGTGTAACAGCTAACTTCCAGCCAATCAGAATGCTAGAAGAACTGAATATACAACCATGCAAAATGGTGTTATGTCTTCTTGATTTCTAGTGTCTCTTAGCCATGTAGTTCTTCACGTGTTCACTTCCCGTGGACTGGGCAGAGTGAGCTATGCCTGGCTTTGGGTATAGGCCGTGGCAGGAACTCTGGCCCTGGGATCAATACACGGAACTCTGCTTATAAGTTCTAGTTTTGTTTTTCCTTTTACAATGATGTATCCTGTATATTCATCTTTTTCATTATTGCGATAATGTGATTGTATCTGCATTATTGCCTTATGCCTATCAGTAAACACTGTTGGCCCTAACAAGCTGCATTCTTGTCTGTTTATTCTCAAGCCTCGGTTTTTCCCCTTTAAGCCAGCATATACCCCATCAGTTTCCATACAAGTGCAGTCAAATCTATGGTGATGAGGAAGATGAGGGTGATGAGAGCCATACTGTATTTCATAGATGGACTTAAGGACTAATAACCAACTGTAGACTCTCTTATCTTGGCTTAAAAACAAACATAATGTAGGCTGATTCAGTAGAGAAAATGTATCACACATGGAGGAATGGCTGGTGAAGATGACAGAATTTGTAGAATTGACTTATTTGATTTGGGAGAAGACAAGCACATTTATTAAGAAACCCTTTATGGACTTTTTGCTGAAAAGAGAACAAATGAATTGGTGACTTATGGATTTGATGATTAGAAAGGGCAGAATATGGGAAGAAGAGAATTATGATGTACTCTTAAAGAGGGGTAGAAGGTAAATTCATTTGTAACTGCTGTAAAGAAGATTGGAAACTGCCTCTTTATATGTTTTCTTTTCTTTTTCTCTTTTTACTTTCTTTTTTCACTTACTTATTTTATATCTTTATTCACTCTTTTTCTTTTCTATAAATTTATACTGTACGTTTGTCTTTTGTTATTGTAAAAAGTCTTTCAATAAAAAATATTTTTAAAAAAGAGAGAAAACGTATCACAGAGTGAAAAATGGGGAAAGAAAATGTTCAAAGGGTGGCTTCTAAAACCACAAAGTTGCTAAAAAAAACTTTAATACAGAGTTTCTATATCCTTAGAACTGATACAGAAATGTCTGCCTTTCCCATTGTAAGAATGATTGTAAACATGATAAGCCATGGTACAGATGCACTGAGCAATAAAAAGCAACAACATGCATTATACACAGGATATATAACACTTTTCCTACATTCTCCCCTCCTCTCAAAATCACACGTAGCTGGCCATCTGCTAAAACATCTGAGACATAGCAAATCTACATTACTGCTGCTGTCTATTCATTCATAATTGTCACCCACATCTCAAGAAATAGAACTGCTTCTCCTTTTCATATCTATCTGCCTTGCCTGTCAAAGCTGTACTAGATTACTTTTTTCCCCCTTCACTGTACTAAACTATGGTTTTCCAAATAAATTATTACACAATTCTTGGCTTTCAGCAGTAGCATGGCAGAATGGATAAACAATTCACACGGCTCAGCCTCCATTCTAAATCTTCATCAGACATTGTTTCTGCGGCTGCGCTCCTTTATCTTGAATATGTCATTCCTAATTTCCAGTCTCAGGTTCTTTTATAGTGATTCAAACTGCAGTATATGTGTCCATGAAAAACTGGCAATGCATAATGTTAACTATACTGTGGGTGAGATATGTGTAAGAAAGCTATAGAATGAGAATTCTGGCCATTTATCCACAAATAGAGCAAACTCTATTGCCCGTGAAAAGTGCTGAAAATGTGTTTGTGTGGTGGTGCTTTGTGAGGCCATTGTAATGTCTGCTTGATACTTACTAATTCATCATAATTACACAGAGATTCTTCAGGCCACTACTACACATTCCTGATGGCAATTTGTGTCAGTAGGCCAACTCTTCATCTAGTTAAACTAAACTGCATGCAAATCATGTCTTGTAATGTGTCATGTAAGCACCATGATGATGTTAACAATTACTTACATGATATATAACTATCTGGGGGGGGAAATCAGTATACAGAAGCACTGTAGTATTTGAACCAGTCATTAGAATCCAAGCCATTAGACTCATGCAAATCAATGCTGATTTGATCCAAAGTGGAGATTTAAATTTCAAAAAGTGCATAATTCATTTCAAGCGTGTACTTCAAGAATTGAGGGCAAAGTGTTGTAGTTTAAGTTTGCACTTCAAGTTTTAGTTTTTAAAAAATATATCTTATAAGGAAGAACCAAGACACCTGCAAACTGCTTCCTTGTTTGGCAGAGTGGGATGAAAATACTAAGAAAGATAGATTTTTAGATCTACCAACTAACCTTACAAAGTTTCAACTGTGTATTTGACCTTTCCTGGAAAAGACCCCAATTTCATCCTTGGCATCAGTGGAGTGTCAGTCCAAACATTGTACAATGACATCTGCAGAATTTTACTGCTTTCGTCAGAATAACAAAAGCAGTATTGCAGTGTCACACCACAAGTTCCATCCCTTTTGGGGGGATGTTCACCGTCATGATGCATATAAAAAAAGAAATGGATTTTGTTAATCTGTCCCCTCTTGCCCCCACCATGGACACTGCTGACAAGGTACATTAGCAACACTTGCATCTTCTGAACAGGACTTAAATGTGTCAGATGCTGACAGTACTATATGTAAATTAGAAAAGGCAGAACAAACCAGATTAGCAAAATGAGATACAATGCCACAGAAAGTGTAGGTCACAGAAAAGTAGATGGCACAGAGAAAATTGCAGTTGCCACTCCTGTATTCTTCAAAGCAATAAATGTGTGAACCAGCTTCTGAACTGTTAGTTTGCATCCATTCACCTACTATTACAAGCTTAAACCACCCTTAGAATTGATAATGAAGATATTGAAGTGGTAGATAGCTTCTGCCTTTTAGGATCAACCATCAACAGTAAAGGAATAAGCCATCAAGAAATACTCTGCAGACTGGCAGTTGGTAGAGCAGCCATGAAGGCCTTGGAAAAGATATTCAGATTTTGTGATGTTTCTGTACCTACAAAGATCAGAATCATGCAAACAGTGGTGTTCCCTGTAACACTCTATGGAAGAGAAAGTTCGACTTTGAGGAAGCAGGATCAAAAGAGTATTGACACTTTTGAGCTTTGGGGTTGGAGAAGACAGGTCATCATGAAACAAATCTATGTGGTCACTAAGAGTCAGCACTGACTAGATGGAACATAATTAATTGAAAGGGCTAAAGTATTGGTCTAGAACAGAGCTTTCCAAACTGTGTCGGGACACGTTAGTGTGTCGGCTGCAGTGTCTGGGTGTGTCACAGCTGCTGCTGCCTCCAAGCCCTGCCAGGATTCCACGCAGGTCCTAGTGCCTGCCTTATGCCTCCAAACCTGCCCTGCCAGGATTCTGCGCAGGTCCTAGTGCCTGCCTTGTGCCTTGCTGCCTCCAAACCTGCCCTGCCAGGATTCCGTGCAGGTCCTAGTGCCTGCCTTGTGCCCTGCTGTAAGAGTGTCGCGAAATGATGCCCTGATGTAAGAGTGTGTCGCGAAATGATGCCGTGCTGTAAGGGTGTGTCACCAACATGAAAAGTTTGGAAAGCTCTGGTCTAGAAGCAAGGAAACCCAAGATCTGAGGATGGCCTCAGCCATGAAGCTCAGGCGGGGGGGGGGGGACTTTGGACCAAGCACATTCTCTCAGCCCAACCTACCTCATGGTGTGTTGTTGTAGGGCAAAATAGGAGAAAGGAGTGCTACACACTAGTTTTTGCTCCTAAATAAAGCTCTAAATGTTACATACATACATACATACATACATACATACATACATACATACATACATACATACATACATGGAAATATAAGAGTACATACCAGATTTTTTGTCCTTTAGTCCCCAGTTGTGTTGCCAGGACCAGCAGAGAAATATACATTCCATTAGCACAAGAAAGAGCTAAGGTAAGGCTTGTTGCTGGTCACAAACTGAAAACTGAGAAAGTGAATGAAGCCCAAAGCCATATTAGCCTTGCCATCCCAGCCAGTTCTAATAGGCAGAACGTTTAAGTGGTACAACTCACTGGCTGCCTACCCACATCAGTGACAGAGAGCCCATCACACCACTATTCCATTACCCCCTGGATCCTCCAGATATGAAAATGAACTACAACATTGTACGTCTGTAACTCGGAAAATACAGTATATCAAATCTGTAGTATTCCCTACCCAGCTTGGCTATGCAGGTTGCTAATGCATTTGCCCAAAGCTCTCAGACTAAAATAGGTTCTCACATCTTCCTGAAGGCCCCATAGAGGAGGCAAGTATTCTAATCACACTTTTCAATTGCTCTAATTCTGATAATTATTACACTCACAGCCTACTTATTGCATGGGGTTTTTTTTTTAATTAAATGTCAAGGACTTAACATTAAGTATGAAGGTTATCTGAAGCCTGATTTAAAGGTAATGATTAGGTCTAATTTAAATATAATGCTGCCTAGTTTCATGTGGAAACATTCAATATACCCAGTGTCAGGTTTAAAAGGTATATATTCATGCAGGATGTCCCCCTAGCATCAGGAAATAGCTATGCTAATCCTATGCATATCATAACAACTTTTAAAGGTTTCAAATTGTGCATTAAATTAATTGTATGAGTTGCAACTACCCTCTTCTCTTTGAAATTCTAAATAAAGCCGTGCATAATACACTTTCTTTCCCATGGCACTTTTTCTATCAACATAGCCAGAGGTATCCACAGAGTATGGTTAAAAAAAAAGTCAAGGTGGAGGCCATGACAATGCAATAGAAACTCCACCTTTTTTTAATGTGCCATTGTGGCTGACATCTTGATTTTTTACCACACCCTGTTGTCACTCCTGAATATGACGTTCAAGGAATGCAGTGAGGAGTGGGAAAGAGAGAGGAAACATCAATAGCTCACATCTCTGATCTCTGATTGTCTTTTTGCCCCAACTAGCTATCAGATACCCATTTTTTTTCTCCAGAACGTTACATCCATTTGGTGCACTAAGGGAAAATCAAAATGGTACTTTCCTATGTTGCAAGATGATACTTCTACATTAAGGAGAATCCTATCACAAAAGAAACTAATCAGTGAGGATGCCTTGATCACACTGGAGCCAGCTCCGGAGGCTTTTACAGTCATAAGATATGAACAGACCAAAGCATACTGTATCTTTGATATAATAATATACAGATATTATTAGTAAATTTTGCCATCATGTAAATACAGACTCAATGAAATACAGATTATTTTTAAAATGCTTAAGAGCAGAAAAAGATTTTGATAGACTACTCTAAACGTAATCTTATTTTATTTTCATGAACAACAATATATTACACACAGTACCATCGTTTTTCCTTCTTCTCCATGTAGCATTACTCAGAATGTCCCCTTTTCTAACAATGCACAATTTTTTTATATAAATTTTATTGAATTTTGAAATACATATTAAAAGTTAGAACAAGAAATAAAGAAAGAAATACAAAGTAAGAAAAAAGTAAAAGAAAAGTGAAGTCAAGAAAAATAATAAACAAAAGAAATATAGAAAATAGATGGCCTCCAATCTGTCTTTGGTCTTTAAGTACAATATTTGCTTTAAATGTTGGTCTTTCATACAATACACAGGAACTTTTCTTTGTCATATACACTTCAATTTCTATAGTCCAATCTTCTGATCTTCATGTAGATTTCATCTTTCTAGCAATTCTCCAATAGTCCATCTGTAGTTTCCACTCCTTGAAGTAATATCAATTTAAATGTTCTTAACTGCATCAATTTAACATTTTTATTCATTCTTTCCATTTTTACATCCATATTTATATCCTTGATAGAATCCAATTAGTCTTAAAACATATATATAACAAGTAAAGGCCTTATTTTGTATCAACGGTATTTTATATTTTATTTTGATTCTAATAAAATAAAATATATTCTATTCATACATATCCATAAAAATAACCCTAGTTTAAACTTAGTCTATATTTAGACTATAATTATACCATATTCTACATCTTCCTACATATTTACCTATTTAACAATGCACAGTTTCAGTAACTATCCACCGTTCCATATCAATAATTGGAAATTCTACTTAGCTAAATCACTGATTAAAACCTTTTAAGTAACACTGTTTCATCAAAATCAAGGTATAATTTGTTTGTTTAAAGCACTTACATGGTCACCCAACCTGAACAATGAGACTCTGTGCAGTGTACAAAAAACTAATAACAAAAATGCCAAAAACAAAATAATAATGCCAACTAAAAACCAATATAACAGTTAGTTGGAAATCAGGGAGTCAAATTTAATAAATGTCACCAAACAGGAACTTGACACACCCTGACCCAAATACCCAAGGAAAGAGCCAAATTTTCTCTGCCTTTCTAAAGGCCTGCTGAGTCAGAACCAGCCACATATCAGGGGGGAAATCATTCTATAGAAAAGTTATACTTCCTGGATCTCTAAGATCACATCATTTCAAATAAGGTCTGTGCCATGTAGGGTGTCCTGACTTCGAGTGAAGGAACACGCTGAGACTTGGTGTAAAAGCTCTAGTGTTTTATTGTTCTACTCTGCTAGACAGAATCCAGCTAAAACAAAAATGAATTAGTGATGCTCAGAGAAAAAGCCCAAGAAACTAGGGCAGGGCCTTCTTTAGCCTCTTGGGAGGAAAGCAAAGCAATTCAGTACTGTGCATGCGTTTATCCCCCTGGAGGGAGCCCCCTCCTTCTTCACCAGTTATCTCCCTGACATGGGGCCTTGAATTACATCCAGAAGCCTATAGGAAGCTAGTGCAGCTTGCAAAATAGTGGTGTTACATGGACATACCGAGGAAGTCCATAATTATCGGTACCACTGCATTCTAGACCAACTGCAGCTTTTGGATGGTCTTCTAGGGCAACCCCATATAGAGCACATTGCAACAGTCCAACTGGGAGATGACTAAGGCATGAGTGACTGAGAGGAGGGCCTCCTGATTCAGGAATGGGTGCAAATGGAACACAAAATAAAGTTGTGCAAATGTCTCCATGGCCACCGCTGCCACCTACTCTTTGCTCAGTAGCTGAAAGTCCTGGAGGACTCCTGAACTGCACACTATACCTGAGTGGATTAGTGCAGCCCCATTCAGAATCAAGGATAGAACCTCTCTACCCCCATCCAAGCCTGCCTCAGGTCATTGACAAGTATGACCAAAGTTGACAGTCCCATTCTCATTGACAGCAAGTTTTTTTCCTTTTCTTCAGCATCAGTGGAATTGACATTGGGGGTTTTAATTGCTCTGACTAAAGTGTGATATAGGATGGATTCTAGAATAATGTTACATTTATACAAAGCTATTGGTGAACTCAAAAAAAGTATAAATCGTTTTTTCCAATATATTTTTTTCATATATTCCAAAGAAAAAGTGTAGCAGCGTTTTCATTTTAAAATTATTAAAAGTGTCCACCAATCATAAATTGGAGCCCAGATTGGTAATTCCAACAACAGCCTAGTTCAACTTTGAATGATTGGAACTTGCAGTGATCTGTAGTGTAAATCAGAAATTTGAAGCTCTTCATTCCTTTTACTAAGTTGGGGGATTCATAAAAGTTGTTAAATTCTTCACTTGTTGGCATATGTGGATTTTTTAAAAAGGCTGATATAGTAAAATTTACTGCAAGAGGAAAGTGTCAGTCTCCTTTAAATTTTCTTTCTGTTCACTTTCCCTTGAGAACAATCTGCTATTCACTCTCATTTCATGTAAACAACTTTTGAACTTTCTCATATCTTCGACTTTCACTGATTAAGTTCCTAGGGGGTGCCATAATCTACTGCGTGAGACATGGAGGAATTCAAGCAGATTTTCTCTGACTTCCATCGAGATTTTAAGCAAATTCTTTCTGATTCTTACCAACTTTTTATGCAAGGCATTCAGGACATTGTGGAAAATATGAGCTTTAAAATGTCTCATTTGGTTGAGGATGATGTGGATGAAATTGAGGAATTTAACAGTGACAGGAATGTCTCTTTGACTTCTGCTGAGATGCTGGATGAAGATTGGATAATTGAGTGGAAGAAATTAAAGGGACAGATTGAGTTGCAAGCCATAAGCGAAATGGATCTTCTGATGGAGTGCCTTGGAAAAGAAGGGGTTAATATGTACGGGAGTTTTCTTGAACAGAAGTCAGAGTTTTTGAGGGGGGCAGTTGGGCTGTTTGATTTCTTTAAGAAAAAAGCTCTGTGTGTAATGTGGAGATATGTAAATGCTTTGGTTCATTTTGAAGTGGGACAAGGGTTTAAGAATATTTATTTGGATTCCTTTAAGGGTTTGGCTGACTTCATTTATCTTTTACGATTTGGATTAAAATTATTAAGGTATAATAACAAAAAAAAGAATGATGTTTGCTTTTGGGTTTGACATGATTAAGATTGTTAAAATTGCCGTATTATCAAATATGTATAATGGTAGACAATTTATATGTCTATTTGTCTATGTCTATTTCTATTTATTTATAGACATATGTCTATGTCTATTTATATGGGACATGCCTCGGAGGCAGCTCGGGAGTTCATGACTACCATGGCAGCCATGGGCCTGTTCCAGATTATTCGAGACCCAACTCGAGACAGTGGACTCACCCCGGACTTAGTTTTCTTGTCAGAGCAGTGGCAGTATGCTCTGAGGGGAGAGTTACATCTTTCCCCTTTGTCATGGTCAGATCATGCCCTGGTGACCTTGAGATTCTCTTATGCCGCCCCACTCCGCAGGGAGGCAGGACCCAATCGATTGGTCCGCCCCCGGCAACTAATGGACCCAATAGGGTTTCAGAGGGAGCTGGGGGCTGTACCTCAGGATCTACTGCACGCTCCAGCGGAGGTCCTGGCCGCAGCCTGGAATAGGGAGGCGGCCGGGGCCTTAGACAGGATTGCGCCTATGCGGCCTCTCTTGCCACACTTGACCCAATACTCCCCTTGGTATACAGAGGAGTTGAGGGTCTTGAAGAGGGTTAAGAGACGCCTAGAGCGCCGCTGGAGAAAGACAAAGTCTGAATCTGACCGAACACAAGCTAGAGTCGCTGTTAAGACCTACCTTGTGGCGGTAAGAGCGGCAAAACGTCAATATTTCTCCGCTCTTATTGCGTCCGCAGAATGCCGCCCGACGACCCTGTTTAAGATAACAAGATCTCTGTTGGGTAAGGTGGAGTCTGTGACCCACCTACAGGGCCGTGCAGAAGAATTTTCTGAGCATCTGCAGGATAAAGTCGCTCAGATTCGGTCTAAGTTGGACTCCAAGCGTGTAGCACAGTCTGGGGAGATGCCGAGGGAACGTCTTTGCCCGGGTATCTGGGAACAGTTCGATCCTGTTGGACCTAAGGAAGTGGACAGGATCCTTCGGGTTGTAAGGGCCACCACATGTCATCTGGACCCATGCCCTTCCTGGCTGGTACAGGCAGCCCGGGAGGTGACATGTGGTTGGGTCCAGGTGATGGTTAATGCATCTCTGGGGGAGGGGGTGTTCCCAGCTGCTTTTAAAGGGGCTTTGGTGCACCCCCTCCTCAAGAAACCATCACTGGACCCTACTATATTGGACAATTTTCATCCTGTCTCCCACCTCCCCTTTTTAGGGAAGGTGGTTGAGCAAGCGGTGGCGTTGCAACTCCAGAGGATCCTGGATGATACGGATTATCTGGACCCCTTCCAGTCAGGTTTCAGGCCGGGATATGGGGTGGAAACTGCATTGGTCGCGCTTACAGATGATCTCTGGCGGGAGCGGGATGGAGGGAGTGCATCCATCCTAGCTCTTCTTGACCTCTCAGCGGCATTCGATACCATCGACCATGGTATCCTTTTGGGACGGCTCAGGGAGTTGGGGGTGGGAGGCGTAGTTCTGCGCTGGTTCACCTCCTTCCTCCAGGGCCGTTCCCAATCGTTGGTAATAGGAGAGGAAAGATCCGACCCTCGCCCCCTCATCTGTGGGGTACCGCAGGGTTCGGTTCTTTCCCCTCTCCTATTTAACATCTACATGAAACCGCTGGGTGAGATCATCCGTCACCATGGGATGAGATACCATCAATATGCAGACGATACTCAATTATATATTCCATCCCTGGTGAGATAAGTGATGCAGTGGCTACCCTTTCTCAGTGCCTGGAGGCTGTGGGGGTCTGGATGGGGAACAACAGGCTTCGACTGAACCCTGGTAAGACGGAGTGGCTGTGGATTGATGGCTCCCGTGGATCCAGGAAGTTGTCATCTCTAGTTCTGGATGGGGTTGCACTACCCCATTCAGACCAAGTGCGTAATTTGGGGGTTCTTCTGGACTCACGGCTCCTGCTCGAAGAGCAGGTGGTAGCCGTGGCCAGGAGGGCTTTTGCACAACTTCGTGTTGTGCGTCAGTTACGCCCTTTCCTGGATCGGGAAGCCCTCCGTACAGTCACTCATGCCCTGGTCATCTCCCATATAGACTATTGCAACGCGCTCTACATGGGGCTACCCTTGAGGAGTATCCGGAAGCTTCAATTGGTCCAGAATGCAGCTGCTCGCGCAGTTATTGGTGCGCCTAGATCAGCGCATGTGACACCTCTGCTGCGACAGCTGCACTGGGTGCCTGTGTGCTTCCGGGTCCAATTCAAGGTGTTGGTTATCACCTTTAAAGCCCTACATGGCATGGGGCCAGGTTACCTGAGGGACCGTCTCATCCCCATAACGTCGAACCGTCCCACTCGGTCATTCAGAGAGGGCATGCTGCGGATCCCGTCTGTAAAGGAATGTCACCTGACGGGGTCTAGGAGGCGTGCCTTCTCGGTAACGGCGCCCACCCTTTGGAATATGCTACCCCCGGAGGTGAGGCAGGCCTCATCGCTCCCGGCCTTCAGAAAGAACTTAAAGACCTGGTTCTGCCGCCTTGCGTGGGGGGAGGGGGGGAACAGTTCCTCTTGGGGATGGCTGGTGCCATAGGGCCCTTTTAAACATCCAAACATCATACCACCGCATCTTGGATTTTTATACTTAATTTTAATATATTAGAGTGTTTTATTGGGTTGTTTTAATTGTCGGATTTTAATTTTTGTGTTTTGTAAACCGCCCAGAGTTCCCTTGTGGGGAGATGGAGCGGTATATAAATTGAAACATACATACATAAATAAATAAATAAATAAATAAATAAATAAATAAATATGTTTTTTAGTTTGATATTTATTATAGTAGACAGAAATGTATAGAATAGTAGTAGGAAGGAAATAATCAAATGAATGTTATCTTTGGGGGGGAAGTTTATTAGTAGGTTTACATTTTTTTTCTTTTAATATAAGGGGAGGGAGCAATTGTATTTAGTGATTTTTATAATGTGCTAATGGTATGATTTATAGAAATAATGTGATCTTGGTTTAATATAGAGTAAGGGATTGATTATGGAAAATTGTTGTATATCCTTGCTGTTAAAAGTCGGAAGTCACCTCTTTTTGTAACTTAAAAAAAATTATTTTGTGCCAAAGGTATTTCATCTAACCTTAATATGATCACTTTTTTGAAGGGAAAGCTAACCGGGTCACTATCCCTGCTCCCATCCTGCAGTTGTGCTGACAACAAATAAAAGGCATACATCCAAATTTTCTGTGGAAAAGGAATCAGGATTAGGAAGTTGGAACCTGAATGGAAGGAAGAAGCCCAACATCTAGCTGAATCTGGGTTTTGTGAAAATGGTGTAAAGACATCCATTTATATGATATTGGATAGAATTAACTGCATATAAAGATTTTATTTATTAATTGTATCCAACCTTGTGATCTTCCTACCGTCATTTTGAAGTGAAACAGTTAGAAATAGGTTTATCATTAGTCTGCTGTTTATGAACACCTGGCCAAAGTTACATCAAAGTTCTGCAGAAATCAGAAAATGAATTGCAACTAATTGAAGCCATATTGTGTTTATTTATTTATTTATTTTATTTTATTTTTATCCCACCTTTATTATTTTTATAAATAACTCAAGGCGGCGAACATACCTAATACTCCTTCCTCCTCCTATTTTCCCCACAACAACCCTGTGAGGTGAGTTGGGCTGAGAGAGAATGACTGGCCCAAGGTCACCCAGCCGGCTTTCATGCCTAAGGCGGGACTAGAACTCTCAGTCTCCTGATTTGCCATTGGCTCCTTCCTAGGGCTAAGAGAGAGTGACTGGCCCAAGGTCACCCAGCCGGCTTTCATGCCTCAGGCAGGACTAGAACTCTCAGTCTCCTGGTTTCTAGCCTGGTGCCTTAACCACTAGACCAAACTGGCTCACTGGTTCATGACTGTTTCTCTGGATTGTTTCATATGTGGGCAACCACATAGCATAACTCATCAATGCATTCTTGGGGTTGCTTCTAAAAGCTATTTCATACATTAATCTAGAACCAGATGTTTCTAGAATTCACTAGATTAATCATCTATCAAAATATAATAGTATAGTACATTATGAAGTATAATATCTTGTAAAATATTCAATGCAATTTTGGCTATAAATTATTCAAAGTCAAATTTCTGTTCCATTATGAAGTTCAGGGCACTTAGAAGCTCCCTCCCCTCCACACACTTTTTTTTTAAAGCATCCTAAATCAGGGTAATTTTACATGGAGGAACAGGAACCCTCCCCGCTTCCTGTAGGCACTATGTCCAGTTAAAATTTAAAGGTAAAGGTTCCCCCCGCACATTGTGCAGTCGTGTCTGACTCTAGGGGCCGGTGCTCATCTCCGTTTGTTAGCCGAAGAGCCAGCGTTGTCTGAAGATGCTTCCACGGTCATGTGGCCGCATGACGCGCGCGGAACGCTGTTACCTACCCACCGAAGTATTAATCTACTTGCATTTGCATGCTTTTGAATTGCTAGGTTGGCAAGAGCTGGAGCTAGTGCGGGAGCTCACTCCGTCACGCGGGGCTAGGGATTCAAACCTCCGAACTTGCGATCTTCCGATCAACAAGACTGGCGTCTTACCCGCTGAGCCACCACGCCCCTTATGCCTACATAGCATAGGGCCAGATTATTTGCAGGACTACCTGTCTCCAATTATTTCTGCTCATCACACCAGAACTCGCAGGGTAGGCACGTTCCATTTTCCTTCTGTGAAACGATGTAAACTACTAAACCCCAGGAAATGTGCCTCTTCTGTCATGGCACCTGTACTGAGATTGAGATGGCTCTGACCATGTTAACCTTCCATAGGCCTTCGAAGGCTTGTCTTTTCCCTCAGGCATTGGGCAAGGAAAATGAAAACAAAAGCAAAATATTCCATAGTCCAACAGATGCTAAACAGTGGTCCTCTGGCACCACCTTTGGGACTGTCCTCCCAAGCCTCTTCCTGCCAACCTCATGGTTAAAAAGGTAAAGGTTCCCCCTGCACATTTTTGCAGTCGTGTCCGACTCTAGGGGCCGGTGCTCATCTCCATTGGTTAGCTGAAGAGCCAGCGTTGTCCGAAGACGCTTCCGCGGTCATGTGGCCGCATGACGCGCATGGAACGCTGTTACCTACCCACCGAAGTGGTACCTATTAATCTACTTGCATTTGCATGCTTTAGAATTGCTAGGTTGGCAAGAGCTGGGGCTAGTGTGGGAGCTCACTCCGTCACGCGGGGCTAGGGATTCGAAACTCCGAACTTGCGATCTTCCGATCGACAAGCCTGGCGTCTTACCCGCTGAGCCACCACGCCCCTCCAGTTAAAATTACCCCCCAGCTATTTCCACTATGGGAGAAGATAATTACACATACTTATGACATGCTTAGCTTAAATGTCTCTATTCAGTTTTCCCTTTTGGGAGAAAATCTTCTCCACTTTGTTTCTTTGTTTCTTTGTTTCATTTTTTCCCCCTCAAAAAAGTACTCAGTTCATTGCCTTGCCTTTTCCAGTCCTTGTGGCGAGTTACAATCTCTCAAGTTATCACCTTGCTGAATTATAAGAAAACATTGCAGCTGCCCTGTTTTGGGGGACTGGAGTAGAAGAGAAACCTGAAAGTAAAATGGTGCCTGGTTTTCATCCCACAACGTTCTATTGTTCTTCTTGTAATAAATTACTAGTTTACTGGGCTCACCGCTGTAAAATGTGGGCATATCTGTCTTAAGACATGGCGGGTGCTGCTGGTCGGGTGGAAATGCTCTTCTGTTGTTCTGTTCCTTAAGCATTATTACTTTCCTCAGAGACATTTGAGCTCCTTAGCTGCTTGTGTGTAGTGAGTGTTTGGAGCTCACACCTGGTTTCTGCCATAAAACTCAGCATGCATACATAATGAAGAGATAGTTGCATGACAAAGATCCTAAGACGTACTGTTAAGGAAGACTGTTCAACAGATGACAAATGACAGATTAAAATTCATCCCAAATGACATTGGGATCATAAAGGGAAGCAAAAATGAGGAAATACCTTTTGTATGTAGTTAATTTTCACTAGGATTCTATATTGGCTGGACTTCTCAGGAGGCTGACTGAGTTGGCCACCTTAGATTGTTAATTTTATTATGGAAAGGCAGCAAATTACTAGTTGTTTATTTTATTATTGTTACATTTTACTGCTGGCAATGAGAAGCAGTTATGGGATTATCTGCCTCAGGTGTCATTACAGCTACTTTATATCATGACCGGGGAAGGATGGCAGGATGCCCCTGGCTGCTACTGGTTTGGAAGCAACATTTCTTGCATTAGCCCAAGCAGAATGGTATGTTGCTTGCAATTGTATATGAAACTGCAAAATCTCAAGTACAGCTTCATCCTAGCAGCTTCTCTGCACCCAGCTTTGTGTTTTCTTATATTTTCAGAAGAGAAACATTAAAGCTGCGCAACATTTCATAAATAATTTAGGCAAGCTGCTTTGGAGCATAAGGGTCTGCAAATATAGCCCATCTACAACTCTTTAAAGCATCTATGTCTTTTTTTGGGATTATGTGGCTTTCTGTCCTCTGCTTTAAAGGGATGCTACTCTCCTACCCACATGGGCTCAAAAAACATGTGAAGCCTTGCATGAACCTAGTGCACAATATTGTCACAATACTGCCAACTTCATTTGACTGACAAAACTGGAAAAGTAGGCTGGCTGAACTTGATGAAGTGGTTAGACAGAAGATTCTCCATGAAGTGACAGTCTTGTAAAGCGCACCTCCCCACTTCCGGGGTGTTGGAGATTCTGGCAAATCCAGCATGCCTCATCAGCATATGGATGGCTGCTCTAGGATGCAACCTCTCCATGCTTTTTGAGGAAGCTGTTTGTAGCCACTCCCACTTCCTCTCTCTCTCTCTCTTCTCCTTGGACTGGGAGCAAGCACATGGCTGTGTGCTGCTCCATTCTAGGCCATGGATGGGCCTAGGATATTTTTCCCCCTTTCTACACACATCTCTTGCAGCAAGCAGGGCAAGAGGTATTAAGTTTAGGGAAACAAAGAAGAAATGGAATATCATTTGTACTGTACTGTACCTGCAATGAATAAACATAAGGACTCTTTTGTACTTACTTTTCATACCTGCCATGTCTAAGCGCGTGTTTCTTTATGCTTGCGTGGGCTAAAGGTGTAAGATTAACCTGTATCTCTCTAATATGCCCATGGACTCTGTTTTTTAAACAATATTCTTTTTCTGTACATGAGTTTTGCAGCTCTGCTCCATTTCAGTAGTTCTAACAGACTGCTGAATGGGCTTCACGGGGAAGAAATGGCAAACTGAAAGCAGAGCTGGCCGATGACTACGGTGGAATGACTGTGGCAGAATGAAAAGCCAGTGAGTAGACCAGCTCTTTCTAATTCCTCTCTAGACAAGGAAAGGACTTGAGATTGTGCACAAGTGCTCCATACAGCTGCTCCTTGTGAGGAAACCACAAGACAGCAGTCTCCAGTGGGTTTAGAGCTCTGGGAGACAAGAGAATAGCCATCTTGCTCAACCCACAGTCGGGGCCTTTAAGGACACTGGGTTCCCATACTTCCTTTTCTAATCACTTTTGGAAATTTCTTGTTAACTGCTTTTCAGCTATTAGGAACCTTTGGATCTACAAGTGTTACAGCACTGGGTGAGTTTCCTTCAATCCTTAGCAAAATAAGTTTTAAATACAAGTTTAAGGACTTTAAAAAAAATTATGGAATAAACAGGAAAAGGGTGGTTAAAACTTTGATTTTAGAAAGTTACAAACAGACTAAGGGTTCAGATCAATTTGAAATAAGATTTTGGAATTAATTATAAGAATCCTTCCCATGGGACAATGCTTTTGTTTTGAATTCTTTTTTAAAAAAACATGGTAGGATGGGACTTTGAAGGTTGGATGCTAGAGGGAACTAGAAGGAACTAAAGATTACAATTAAAGGAGAAGTTTTTATCTGACAAGATTGAGACTGATCTGAAAGTGGATTTAAAAATGACAGGCTACAAGAATGATATAGGAAAAAATGCTACACTGGACATACAAAAGAAACCAGCTGATGTCTTAATAATTAAAGGGGATATACAAATAACAAACCAAGAGAGTGACCTGGATAATCTTCCTATATTGGATTTACAAAAGAGGCTTGTTAAAGCTTTGAAGAATTTTGTGAGAAGGGACAAAGAAAAAATGAAAAGAAATCAAGTTTAAGACATTATTTGAAGAGACTAAAGATCAAGACTGTTAAAAGTAAAAGTAGAAATATAAAGTTGGTTTATTTGATCAAGGTTAAAATAGATATGTTGTTATCTCTGGCAAGCCTTAATGGACTTTTGCCGATCAGGACTGAAAAGACGAGGTTTTTAAGGATTTGTTTATAGACAAGACATGGAATATGGGATATGGGAGGAAGAGATCATTTGTTATATTTTAAGAGAAGGTGATAAGCTACTAAAATTGTTTATACTTGTTGTGATGAAGGGGAAAGTCATTTCTTTATATATTTCTTTTCTTTTTCTTTACTATATTCTTTTTTTCTTTTCTATTTTTTCTATCTTCTTTTTCTTTTCTGCACCCTCTATTTTTCTTTTTCTTTTTTCCTTTTTTATTTTGTATTAGTTGTTTATAATTGTAGTTGTAATTTTTAATAAAATTATTATTAAAAGAAAGTGCACTCTCAGATTGTACAGAGGAACATTAAGCCACTTCAGATATGATACCTGGATTTTATTTTGCTGTGCTAACCCAGAGGGCAAGTTTATTGACTTAATGGTGGGCACAACAAGCAGCAAAAATAATATATATCCCCAGATTTCATGAATTATCATCCCAGTGCCACATCTAGCCAGTATGGATTTGCTATCATAAATTAAATGATTGAATTTGGAGCTTGAAATTCCTATTTCACTTGCTGGGTTGAAAAGTTTAGATGTTGCTGTCTTGTGAATATGCATTAGATACTTGACAAATCTCGATAAAAGAGTTAAGAGCAGAGACATCACACTGACAACAAAAGTCCACATAGTTAAAGCAATGGTATTCCCTGTAGTAACCTATGGCTGTGAGAGCTGGACCATAAAGAAGGCTGAGCGAAGGAAGATAGATGCTTTTGAACTGTGGTGCTGGAGTCTGTAGCTTGAATCATGTCAACTGGATGACTCAAGCTACAGACAATTCCACCTGGATGACTGAGAACCTTCATAGACATGTGGTGTTGGAGGAAAATTCGGAGAGTGCCTTGGACTGCAAGAAGATCAAACCAGTCCATACTCCAGGAAATAAAGCCAGACTGCTCACTTGAGGGAATGATATTAAAGGCAAAACTGAAGTACTTTGGCCACATAATGAGAAGACAGGATACCCTGGAGAAGATGCTGATGCTAGGGAAAGTGGAAGGCAAAAGGAAGAGGGGCCGACCAAGGGCAAGATGGATGGAAGATATTCTGGAGGTGACGGACTCGACCTTGGGGGAGCTGGGGGTGGCGACGGCCGACAGGAAGCTCTGCCGTGGGCTGGTCCATGAAGTCACGAAGAGTCGGAAGTGACTGAATGAATAAACAAAAAAACTTGGGATGGAGAGTCTGTATTACTATGCGCTGTGGCTCCCATCTAGCTCTAATAATACTAGTTGCTTGATAGAAGAAATCCCACATGGGTGCACATTATTCCAGCCATACAACATCATATGTGTTCCTTGGGTTTAGTGGGAAATTCAAAAGATGCCTTACCATGCAGATGTATGTCTCATCCCATCAGCTGCATATGCACATCCATCATATGTCTGTGAAAAACATGTGGGATTTAGGTACAAATTAAATTGCATTGCAGCATTAAAAAATAAAATGGGAACAAAATAAAAACACTGCCAAGAACATATAGAACTCTGTGGCCAGCTTAATGTGCATACATAATTTTCTTCACAATAATTAGCTTCTTTGTATTATGCTTGTTGAGCACCAGAACATAGTCATTCAGTGCAATAGAAGAACCTATGTTCTGAGAGCCTGGAATTTCTATTGAAATTTGTTTCAAAAGAAATGCAGCAAATCCAGCAAAGCTATATTTGTCATAATAAAAATTACCTTAGCTTCAGAATGAAAATCATGCCTGACCTTTTGAAGTTAAATAATTTCCAGTGAGAAACAGATTAATTTAAACAATGTATTTCCATATGAAAAATTATCTCTCTTATTATTGACTTTCTCAAACTACAGCCTGTCATAAACTCCATGAATCAAAGGAAGCATTCTTCTTGTACTTTAAGAATGAGCATATGGCTGCTTGCGCCAACATCAAAAATAAAGAGCTTGCACTAATATAATAATCTTGACAAATCTAAATAAGAAGCTGAGCTACACGTCAGCCTTCCTTTCTTTGCAACTATTTTTTCTCACTGTCTACATCAGGGCTTTCCAAAGTTTTCCCGCGGCGACACACCAACCGCCCTTGGTGTGTCGCCACGGGAAAACCCGGAAGTTCCGCAGCCGCGGCAGCGCACAAAAAGCCGGAAGCGCTGCTGCCGCTTTCGATCTTTGCGCGCCGCCGCAGCTGCGGCACCTTCGGATTTTCATGTGTCGCCACGGGAAAACCCGGTGCGGGCGGGGGTGTGCATGGCGGCGGCAGCGGCGGCAGCCTCCGCTAAAATGCGGAAGCACCAATGGCGCGCCGCTGCCGCCGCTGCCGCCACCACCATGCACGCCCCCGCTGCCACTTCCGGGTTGTGTGGCGACACAGCCGACTGTGTGTGGCGACACACTTTTGTGTCGCGACGCACAGTTTGGAAAGCTCTGGTCTACATAATGCTGGTTTGTTTATTTACAAGAATCTACTGACATTCAGTAGACATTCAGTAGACATTCAGAGGGGCGTGGTGGCTCAGTGGGTAAGACGCCAGGCTTGTCAATCAGAAGATCGCAAGTTCGGAGGTTCGAATCCCTAGCCCTGCGTGCGGAGTGAGCTCCCGCACTAGCTCCAGCTCTTGCCAACCTAGCAATTCGAAAGCATGCAAATGCAAGTAGGTGAATAGGTACCACTTCGGTGGGTAGGTAACAGCGTTCCGCGCGCGTCATGCCGGCCACATGACCGTGGAAGCGTCTTCAGACAACGCTGGCTCTTCGGCTAACAAACGGAGATGAGCACCGGCCCCTAGAGTCGGACACGACTGCACAAATGTGCGGGGGGAACCTTTACCTTTACTGACATTCAACCCTTGCTAAACTTGTTAATCTTGCTTTTCTTGGTCTTTTCATACAAACCTTCATCCTCAGTTTAGCTTAGGATCAGGAGGGGGGGAGGTTGCACTGGTGATCCTGAGCAAATAAATCAAGACACATCATATGGTTTCTGCTAGGAAATTTTCCTATTGATAGATCAGTCAAAGGTGAGCAAGTGCCTAAGAAGAAAAAGGAAGGCACATGATTAGGAAGTTCTGATAGTTATACTTCAGACTTAATGGACCAACTTTTAGGACCAGGAGCCAGTAGATGTGGAGGAAGCTAGCATTAGCATCGGTGAGCAAAATAATCCAAGGGTTCTCATATTGTTACTGGCATTTCGATCTGCTGCTTTGCAAGGCAAAACACATAATGAAGTGAGTAGCATTGCTTCACTAAAAGGTTTTTTTTTATTTTATTTTATTTTAGTAATTAATTGATTATTTAATTTTTATCCCGCCTTTATTATTTTTATAAATAACTCAAGGCGGCGAGCATACCTAATACTCCATCCTCCTCCTATTTTCCCCACAACAACAGGCGGGACTAGAACTCAAAGTCTGCTGGTTGCTATCCCGTTGCCTTAACTACTAGACCAAACTGGCTCTTAACTTTGGGTTATCCCTGGCCATAGAGAAGTCCATGAACAAAATGCTGGAGGACAGATGAATAGAAATAGCATAGATGCACACCTCTTGCATATCTAAGATGGTTTTTCCTGGACAGGATTAACATAAATTTAGGTACCCTGTAGATTTGAATACGATCTGAGTGAAGTAAGAAAAAAAATATTTATTTATTTATTATTTAAATTTATATGAATAGGAAGTAACAGAAAAGTAAGGATCTTTTTAATGAATTCATGAAATATAAGAGATATTATTAGATACCACAGAAAAACAAGTATACACTAGCTGTGGTTTCCAAAGGGCTAAAGAGCTTCTAACCTACTTTATCTCCTATCTATAGCAATCTCCTTTAACTGACATGCCATCCTCAAATAGTTGAAAAGCTGTTACTTAGATGATGGAGCAAAATTGTTGTTTATTGGTCTAGAGGTTACAACTTACACAGTGCAAATTGTAATAAGGGATTTTAATTAAATATTAGGGGGAAAAAACAAACATATACTGTATTACAGAACACTGGAACAAAATGCTTTGGAAGATTTTAGCTGAATTTGAACTTTGGGCTACACTGAAGTTTTTAGTTGTATTCAAGATAGTAACCTTTCAGAATGTTAACAGTAGAGGATTTCTTTCATTGTCAGGGAATTGGATTTGATATTTTCCATTTCTATATTGGTTTCAAATCTAACATTTTAGGATTTTATGTTGAAGATGGCTTTATCTAAATGGCTTCACTCAAGTTATCATGGAATACTACAACTCTCTGCCACTTTCCAATCTTCCTGAAATACAGTATATTTTCCCCACACCCACACTGACCTGCTCCAAACTTGGGTTAATATCCTAAAATTGACCTACCACTTTAACACAATTTCAACTTTTATAATTGAGCTTGAACCTCAGGCTTCTAGTTCATTGTGACTATCCGATTTTAGATAATGTTGGCCTTCTTGTGTTTCTTACAGTTTTTAGAAAACATTTCCATCAAGTTATTAACATTTTCATTTTATAAAATTCTGTATTATAGTGAATCGAAAGCTGCCAATTTTGGTCCTAGAAAGTTCCTGGATTCACAGCCCCTCTGGCTGGCCTTTGTTCACATTACTAAGAAGGTCTGCATTCTCTATAGCATCGCTTTGTCTGGCAGCAGATTTTTAGCTGCTGCATCCTATTATGCCTTTTGTGTGGCAGATTAAAGAGCCATCTACCCTTGAGAGTCTCATCTGAGACATTATTTTATATGGAGGCTGTACTTCTAGCATGGAAATGTAAAATTCTTGATGCAGAGAAAGGCTATGCACGAGCTATAGCAACCTTATAAAATCAAAATAGCATGATGAATGCAAAAATTATATACCCATGCGCTCACACAAACAATGTTTTAAACCTGACTTGGATGACATTTAAGGTCACAAGAGGCAATCTTAGTGATACTGAAATCTTTTAATCTTATTTGCAGATTATTTCATCCGCAAGTTCCCAAGAGCTGAGAAAGGATTTCATTCCCATATCTTTATTATTTCATTGACTGTTGACAGTATACAGTGTACTGTAAGTTTCTATTCATTTTAAATCACTTTTCCCTCACTTGGGTAACTACAGATACTGAGATATGCAAATAAGATTAATAATCTTTGAAATATATTCTGATGAAATCTATTATCTTTGTTTCATTTCATTTGGACAGTATTAAAACCTCTGGAATGGGACGCACTCTGTGTTTTATTTTATTATTTTATTTTATTTTATTTTATTTTATTTTATTTTATTTTATTTTATTTTATTTTATTTTATTTTTTTATTTTTTATCCCGCCTTTATTATTTTTATAAATAACTCAAGGCAGCTAACATACCTAATACTCCTTCCTCCTCCTATTTTCCCCACAACAACAACTACCCTGTGAGGTGAGTTGGGCTGAGAGAGAGTGACTGGCCGAAAGTCACCCAGCCGGCTTTCATGCCTAAGGCGGGACTAGAACTCACAGCCTCCTGGTTTCTAGCCCAGCACCTATATCCCTAATAGCAATGCAGCATTGTTCTTTGTAACACTGGTAAAATAATTATTAATGTACTGAAACCCAAATACCAATGTACTGAAATGGAAGCATTTAGGATTAGAACTAAAAGTTGTCCAACTTCATTATAGGATAGAGCCGGAATGCTCTCCAATTCATAGGAATGCTCCTATTTTGATCCATTGTACACTTTATTGAGTTATTATTAGGCAGAGGGAAGCAGCCATCTTGGCAGACCCTCAGAATAGGGAGAAGGGGCAAGTTGTAGGAAGAAGATTTAGGTGTGATGTGTGACCTGATCTGTACTTCCTAAGCTAGACTGCTGTTTCATCATCAGTACCAAAGTGTGATGGTTCCGGGTGTTATGTCCCAATGAAAGCTCCTCATGCTAAGTTAAACGGAATGAACTTTATTAAGGAAACATACAAGCCCTAACATCGGTGAAGATCTGAATGCCCAGGTTTGGTAAACGATTTATTTTTATTGTGTTTCCCCCCTTTAGTTCAATGTGTATTGCCAGTGCTGTCAGTTTCCTTCTTGCGCCTCTCTTGTCTAGGCCGTAGGTGATTGGGTTGTCTGACATTGACAGGTGTTAACGATCGCTCTCCGGATAGCCGCATTCCTTTCTCTGTCTCCTGCAGCCGGTATCCCGATGTGTATTGTCTGGCGTACGTGTTGGGGTGGAAGGTTCCGATGGGGGACCTTACACAAAGTAAGATTCAACTAATAATCTGGTCGAATTTTGTATGACCTTTCCACAGAAAACAACAAGTACTAGTCCAATATTTTGCTTAACACATGTCTGGTGATAAAAGATTATAGACAATCAACAACAAAAGCAAGTTGAATACTATGGGAAGTTGTAATTTCAAGTCAGAGGCATGATCTTCCAAACATTGGACAACTCCAAGAGTAGAAAGCTACCTACTCCTACAAGCTATAGAGTAGAAACAAATCTGTGTATTTCGAAGTTCAGGGACATTGACATCAAATTCAAATCTAATTCTTCAGGAAAAAACAGACATTGTGTTTGGTTAATATGCATTTCTATTATACTTTGAGAGCCTTGGTGTAGTGGTTAAGGTACCAGGCTAGAAACCAGGAGGCCATGAGTTCTAGTCCTGCCTTAGGCACAAAGCCAGCTGGGTGACCTTGGGCCAGTCACTCTCTCTCAGCCCTAGGAAGGAGACAATAGGAAACCACTTCTGAAAAACCTTGCCAAGAAAACTGCAGGGGCTAGTCCAGGAGTTGTCAGGAGTCAAAAACTGACTCAAAGGCACATACACAAAAAATTACACTTTGTAGCTGCTGGTAGTTTTCTTGTACCTTAGGTAAGCACTTATAGAAGGCCATGGCATCCTGAACAATTGTTGAGTTGGTTTCCCAGATGGTCTGAGCCGCTTGCCTAGATGTTAAACACCAATGATAGGCAATGAATGGCCTTAAGCCTTCAGGAAGTCCTTGGCCTATTTCATGAACCTCTTGCCCTAATTTCAAAAAACCCCTGTGAGCAGTCTCACCTCATCTTCCACTGTGGGCTTACAGATGAACAGAGGTATGGGACAAAGATGTCAGAAGGAAAAAATAATTCCCCCCCTCAAAAAATAAGATGCCCAAAAGGTGAATGGTTGGTCCTCCCCATGTTTTGCTCTGGCAGCATTTAATAAGAGGATTGTCTACTCCTATTCTATATTATTGAGTTAAATACATTGCTCAAATAGCTGTCCTTTTTAACAAAGAGGTCCATTTTCTGCTCCTCTTTAGTTGAAGCTACCATTGGAATGTGAAACTTTCTTGATACTGCCATGTTCCCTTCAACATCATTATCTGAAGTTAATATTCAACTGAGCAAAGCTCATATTCTGTCCTGAAAAAAAAAATGTAATATCTTACATTTTATCGGAATATATTTGAACATGTGTGAATAATTTGAAATATTTCATTATAATTAAGAAACTCAAAGGTCAGCGTTTGGTTGCCTCATCGTATTAATTTTTTTTCCCTAACATAGCACTTCATGAATTTCCTCAAAAATCTTGTACTACTGTAAGCAGGGCTGTTGGAGCAAACAGAATTATTTGCCAGAATGAGGATAACACTGTCAATATAATGTTGCTGAATTACATGGACCAGCCCTGGATAACTCCTCATAGTATTAGATCCCCACCTATCATTTTATGAGTAGGAAAAATACACTAAATAGTCAAAGGAGAGTAGATGATATGCATTGTATTCTAGCACTTTGAAGAAACCATGCAATGGCTATTTAGACTTCACGTTGTTTTAATTTACCTCCACTGTCATTTGTGCAGGGGAACCATTCATGTCTCACGGTGACATTACGATCCCACGGAAGCTGTTTCATGGCTAAAGAGGCACAATGTAATTCTGATGCTGTTGTAGAGAAAATGGACTTCAGGACACTTTTAAGATCCAGAGGCAGTGACACACTGATAAACTGCAGAATGTCCTGCCATTTCATATTATGGGTGGACAAAAGATTGACAGAAGGGGCCAGATGGGATTATGAACAACCTCCTTATACTGCTGGGGGGGGGGGAAATTAACTGAATTTTGTAGATTTAATATGTGGAGTTTGGATTCCCATTCTTGTTATGAGGTATATAAGAACACTGATGATGTTACCAAGTTGGGTAATAAAACATCATGCAAGCAAACAACCGAGCTCAGAGAGCACCAAGGACTCCACAGTTCAACCCTAAGCTACATATATTCTCTTCTATATAAGAACAAATAGAATTATGCCCCAGTACTTAATTTTTTACTACACATGTGGATACTTTTTAAAACTAAAATGTACAAATCTGTCAGGGTCAGGCCAAGAACCACGCTGAGTTGATGTTTTCCAACTCTAGTTCTTTATTGTTCTCACCATATAGACAGAATCTTGCCAGACTAAAACTACCTAACTAACCTAAGGGTAAATAGCCCCGTAGAGGCCCTAGGGTAGAGCTACCGTGAACCTCTTATTTATTTTATTTATTTATTATTTAAATTTCTATCACCGCCCATCTCCCCCCCCCAAGGAGGGACTCTGGGCGGTTAGTCTTAACTTTCCCAGCAACAGAGTGCGGGCTGCGAAGGTGCTTATCTGCCTGGAATGTGTTCCCTCCCTGGGAACCAGCGGCAGAGCTGGAATCCACCACAAAATCTGACTGCAATCATTCAGTGCTTCAGTATTCTCCAAATTATTTTGTTCGTATGTTTGCTGTCACGACCTACATGTTCATTAATTCTGGATAACAGTGACCACAATATTCTAATCTTACTATCTTCCAAGAATATTACTTCAGAAGGAATTGATTTCAGTTATATCCTTCCTCAAAATGTTAGTTCTGTTGTTCCTACATTGAAAATACTAAAGTCAAAAATAACTTTTTTCCTATTTTGCTAATTAAGTTGTCAGAAATTTACCAACACTAGTACATCCACAAAAACTGAATACTGACTACTCTTGGCCATATTTTAATATTGCCAGTTAAGAGTAAGGTGTCCACATAGGATAAGGATAATTTTTTTTAACTTTCACTTTCATTTTTAATTGTTTAACTATTTTGATAAGTGGGGTGAGGAATTAAGTAATTTTCTTCTCATTATGAGTGTCTCAGGAACATGGATCCTCTGGCCTAAGGCCTTTATTGACATGTCTATGGAGACTTTTATACAGAGCCTCAGTGGGAATATCCAGGGAAATTTGTTCTATGTGTACAGATTGTTGTCTCTGCTTTCAGAAATAATTATCAAAAACATGGATACTGCTCTCTCTGGAACCAAAGGATTTCTTACCTTCTTCTTAAAAAATTATCCCCAAGCAAATAAGTTTAACATTCCCATTCAATGTATAGTCGAAGGCTTTCACGGCCGGAATCCGATGGGCACAGAAAGAATCTTCTAGCTGTGCTTCTATCCTCTGAAGATGCCAGCCACAGTGACTGGCAAAACATTAGGAACCAAAACTGCCAGAACACGGCCACACAGCCCGAAAAACTCACAACAACCATTCCCATTCAACTCTATCTAATCCTTTTTTTGTTATCAAAATAAAACTTTTCCTTATTCCTCATAACAAAAGTTAATTAAATTCAATATAACAACAGAATTTTCTTGGGATACATTTAGAATTAGCTATTAATAGATTGTTTGCCTTTGGCCCATGGTGCTGTTAGAAAGTAATTATCAGAATGCTGAACCAATGCCATTTTAGAAAAGAAGTTATTGCTTTGCCATTACACAAAAGTGAAAACATCATGTTGGCAGATAAGGAAGGAATGAGAAGAAACCCTTATGCTTCAGGCAACAGAGATAAGATGTGCCAATTAGAAAGTGAGAAATCAGGCTATTCCTTATTCGGAGAGTTAAATTTGAGAATTCTAGAATTAGGCATGTACAAATTAGTTGCTTGTATGGGACTATAAAAGAGTGCTGCACCCATTGCTAGGGGCCTGGGCTTTTGCCTTGTGTGCTAATAAACTTTTGAACTCAGAATTATGCTGTCTGGTGTTTTGACCTGAGCAAGGAACAAATCATAGGGAAGAAATTCTTCCAACAGTGCTAAAAAGATTTCATAATTTTGGGATAAAATAGAAATATGGGTCCATATTCAAAAAACTTTCTTTACCTTTTTTAGAATCAGAACTACTCTGCTGTTACTACAGTAAATTCTAATACCACAATTTTTATACATTCATTAAATAATCCATAAAGTGTTTAAAGAATGCAACCAGTGATGTTTTATAGAATTTGGGAGTTAAATTATGCAGCCAGACAAACAATTTGTTTTTAAAGAAATGGTTCACCTCAAATATATTGGGATACATATATATACACTGTATATATATATACACTGTACATATATATATATATACACTGTACATATATATACACTGTATATACACACACATAGTGTGCGTGTGTGTACTGTGTGTGAGTGTGTATGTGTGCGTGTGTATGTGTATATATATATATATATATATATTCACACACACACACACATACACACACTGTATGTATATATATATATATATATATATATATATGTATGTATGTATGTATATGTATGTGTATACTCTGTGTGTGTGTGTGTGTGTGTGTGTGTGTGTGTATATATATAATTTTTATTTTGGTTAATCTGAATTTTTTTAAAAAAAGAAAAGGCAGCTTTAATAGAATTTCTGAATTTTTTTCTCAACATTCCCAATTGTCTTTAGGTAGAAAACTAATGTACTAACAGTTTAAGCTCAGCTATCAATAATAAAGTATATTTCCTATGGTGAATTATCAACAGATATACAAGAACATTGTCTACCACTGTTCCAATATTTCAGATTAATCATATGAACAAACTCCTAGCTAATAACAGCAGTTATAAAATACAAGAAACGTGAACCTTGGATAACAAATAAGTCATTTTTAAATTAAAATATATGTTTTATTCTTATACAAAGGGTGGCGCGGTGGCGTAATGGTTAAGACTACTGACTGTTGAATGAAAGGATGGCAGGTCGGCAGGTCGAGACCCGGAAGCACCGCGTAACGGGGTGAGCTCCCGTTCTTGCCCAGCTCCTGCCAACCTAGCAGTTCGAAAACACGAAAAAATGCAAGTAGATAAATAGGTACCACTCTGGTGGGAAGGTAACAGCGCTCCTTGTGCCTCAGCGTTTAGTCATGCTGGCCACATGACCACGGAAGCGTCTATGAACAATGCTGGCTCCCTCGGCCGAGAATCGGAAATGAGTGCCACCCCCCTAGAGCCGGATACGACTAGAAGGGGAAACCTTACCTTATGTCTATGAAGGTTCTCAGTCATCCAGGTGGAATTGTCTGTAGCTTGAATCATGTCAACTGGATTTCTATTTTCTTAGTAGAAACGTTTCGCTCCTTATCCAAGGAGCTTCTTCAGTCTGAGCAAAGTTGGTAAGGGAATCCTAAATATGTTCCTAGGTAGCTGTGTGACCTTACACCTGGGGCTAGGTCATGGTTATATTGAGATGTAATTTTTAAGTCCTTTTATCATCTAAAGGAGGGTCGTTAAAATCACCATGCTGCTGTTGAGCTTCTGAAATGGTCTTAATCTTCCTAGGCACAGAAGACAAAACGGGGAGGAAGATGGGGGAGAGTTTGTGCCTGAGGCCCCCACCTCTATTCAAGGAAGGATTTTCCAAGTTGGCATAAATGGATTCCTTGACCCCTCTCTCAAACCACCTATCTTCTCTGTCTAAAATGTGAACATTAATGTCCTCAAATGAGTGTCCTTTTTCTTTTAGATGAAGATAAACTGCTGACTCTGGTCCTGTGGTGTTATTTCTCCTGTGTTGGGCCATCCTCCTGTACAACGGTTGTTTGGTTTCTCCAATGTAGAGTTCAGAGCACTCCTCACTGCACTGGATTGCATACACTACATTGCTTTCCTTGTGTTTTGGAGTTTGATCTTTGGGGTGTACAAGCCTCTGTCTCAGTGTGTTGGTGGGTTTGAAATATACAGGTATGTGGTGTTTGCCAAATATCCGTTTTATCTTTTCAGACACGCCAGCCATGTAGGGAATGACCAGGTTCTTTCGTTTACTCTGAGTCTCAGCCCTATCTGTCGCTGTTTTAGGTCTGGTAGATTTAGATTTGGTGAAGGCCCAATTTGGATATCCAGCCCTGAAGGCCTGTGGATATCCAAATTGGGCCTTCACCAAATCTAAATCTACCAGACCTAAAACAGCGACAGATAGGGCTGAGACTCAGAGTAAACGAAAGAACCTGGTCATTCCCTACATGGCTGGCGTGTCTGAAAAGATAAAACGGATATTTGGCAAACACCACATACCTGTATATTTCAAACCCACCAACACACTGAGACAGAGGCTTGTACACCCCAAAGATCAAACTCCAAAACACAAGAAAAGCAATGTAGTTTATGCAATCCAGTGCAGTGAGGAGTGCTCTGAACTCTACATTGGAGAAACCAAACAACCTATGTACAGGAGGATGGCCCAACACAGGAGAAATAACACCACAGGACCAGAGTCAGCAGTTTATCTTCATCTAAAAGAAAAAGGACACTCATTTGAGGACATTAATGTTCACATTTTAGACAGAGAAGATAGGTGGTTTGAGAGAGGGGTCAAGGAATCCATTTATGCCAACTTGGAAAATCCTTCCTTGAATAGAGGTGGGGGCCTCAGGCACAAACTCTCCCCCATCTTCCTCCCCATTTTGTCTTCTGTGCCTAGGAAGATTAAGACCATTTCAGAAGCTCAACAGCAGCATGGTGATTTTAACGACCCTCCTTTAGATGATAAAAGGACTTAAAAATTACATCTCAATATAACCATGACCTAGCCCCAGGTGTAAGGTCACACAGCTACCTAGGAACATATTTAGGATTCCCTTACCAACTTTGCTCAGACTGAAGAAGCTCCTTGGATAAGGAGCGAAACGTTTCTACTAAGAAAATAGAAATCCAGTTGACATGATTCAAGCTACAGACAAACCTTACTTTATATTCTTATACAAACACAGATTTTAAATGTTAAAATATTTAATGTTAATATGCTATTAAATTTTAATATTCCATTAAAGATAGAGCAATGTGTTCAACAAATATGTGATAGAAAGGAAAAGTTTTAAGTAGTCAGTTAATCATTGAGTCTAAAGGAAAATGTACATATCTTGTTTAAGTTAAATTAAACAAAATATCATAACTGAACTATTTCTGCTTACAATGTCAAGGCCCTAAGGCAGATTTTCTTAATTTAAATATATCCAAATAGCTTATTCTGGAATAACACATGAATCATCATCTATTACAGGAATTTTCAAATTTTTCAGGCTATACATTTAATGCTATATTTAAATAAAGCATTAATTTCACTGCATTTCCAACAACATAAATGTAATGTGGTCATTTCTAAAATATTATTTCTCGTTGGAAAAGATGTAATCTAAAAATCTATTGACATTTTTGGTTTTTCTTAATTTCTTTTTAATTGGTTAAGTAAAACATGCAAACCAAAAAGCAAAAACAAACAGAAAGTACAAATATACATAGACATACATAGAAGATTTGGATAAAGTGTCTTAGCTTGCCTTGCTGTGATATTTTGTATGTAAGGGAACCATTCCTGCTTGAATTTGGTTAGACCTCTGCTGTGAATTTATACACTCATTTTTTCTGTTGCCGCGTATTCTTCAATTTTAGTCTCCCAATCCCGTATTATAATCCCGTATAATTTTTATTATAATAAGATTTTACATAGGTTTAAAAAACTACAGAAACATAAAAGAAAAAGTAGGAAAAGAAAGAAAATATAAAAGAGTAAAAGAAAAAGAGAAAAATAACAAAAGAGAAAGAAAAAGAAAAAGAAAGATATCTAAAGAAGTGCCTTCTGATCTTCTTTGCAGCACTTACAAACATAATAATGTCCATCTCCACCTTCCCAAAGTACATATCATGGTTCCCTTCTTCCCATAAACAAATGTTTTTAATCAATAAATCCCAAAATCACCAGTTCATTTTTATCCATGTTCAACAAAAAGTCCATAAAGGGTTTCCAGTCTTTTAGAAAAGTAATTGTAGTTCCTGCCTTAATCAAGCAAGTCAATTTAGCCATTTCTGTGAACAAAGCCATCTTCACGATCCAATCCTCCATTATGGGTATTTCTGTATTCTATCTATCATCTATCTACTGTATCTACATCTACATCTACATCTACATCATCTACATCAGAGCTTTCCAAACTGTGTGTGGCGACACAAAAGTGTGTCGCCACACACAGCGTGGTGTGTCACCACACCACCCGGAAGCGGCGGTGTGCGCGTGTATGGCAGCAGCGGCAGCCGCCACCACCACCGTACACACACGCACCACTGCGCACACCCCCGCGCCACTGCACGCCCCCCTGCACCGTTACCGTGCACGTGCGCCGCCGCACGGCCCCCCATGCCGCCGCCGTGCATATGCGCCCCCCCGCGCCACCGCCGTGCACGTGCGCCCCCGCGCGCCGCCGCCGTGCGCGCGCGTGCCACCGGCACGCTGCCACCGCCACTCATGTGTCACCAGCGGCGGCACTTTGGAAAGCCCTGATCTACATCATCTACATCCACATCCACATCCACATCCACATCCACATCCACATCTATCTATCCCTGGTTCAAACCTGGAAGGTTTTTCTTTTTCAAATGTTTCTTTCTCTGAACTACCTATTTTTCTACTGTGCCATTTAGATAGATAGATAGATAGATAGATAGATAGATAGATAGATAGATAGATAGATAGATAGATAGATAGATAGATAGATAGATGATAGATGAGAGAGAGAGATGTACCATTTCATCATTTTTCCAGTCTCTCAAGTGAAAAGCAGGGAAAGTGAAGTGAGGGAGCATTCCTGCCTCTGTGAAATAGCCCGTCAAAGTGCAGGGGTTGGCCCAAAAGAAAATGAAAGTCCAAAAATATTTGTTGGCCCACACTGGTGGTAGGGCAACCTGAGAGTGCAAAGAAACCCAATGTAAGGAGTTGCACATTGCTTCCTGCTTAAACCTTCACAAGGTGCTGTGTGTCTCTGGCTATGCCCTACTAATTGCACTACACTGAAGCTATAATTCCCAGTCAGTAAGTTCTTCTTTATAACCAACTCCTGCCTCTTTAGGCCACCAAACAGCTCATCTTGAAAAATGCCACAACCACTTTATAAGTTCAGATGCAAGCCTGGCCCTACAACACCACTTGGAAGTCATGAAAAATACTTTTTGTTGTAGTTCTGCTGTAAGTTCCACTCAGGATATTGCAGGAAAACTCCTACTGTACCTAAACAGTAATTTTATGACAACTGGCATAAAAGAAATCAAATATACCCTAGGCCCATATATATGGCTATCTTACATCAGTTGATATTCTTAACTATCATGGCTTCTCCCAAATAATCACTGAAACTGTAGTTTGGTAAGAGTGCTGAGAATTCTTTATTAGAAATCTCTCTCTTGTCAAGTTACATTTACCAGAGTTCCCTGATGCACGGGGATGAAGAATTAATTACAAAGGCTGTGCAAACTATGTTGAGAGATGCATCAGAAAACAAATGAACTGCTCCTCTGAAGGCAATGCATTGAGCATTGAGAAGGCTGCATCACTTAAAGGTTCAGTAGGGCTGCTTCAAAGCCCTTTTCCAGTCTTCTAAGCATGCACCAAAGTGGACCTTGCAAATTCTGGCTGAAAGGACTTCTGTACGTGCGTGCACACATGGCAAAGGGCCTTAGAGCTGCCATGCCCTATCCTTGAGAGATGTAGTCATCTCAATGCTGCAAACCGCTTGCTTTATAAGGTGCCCCTTCCAATTGGTCTGCCCAACCTTTAAGTAGATCTGTGGAGAAAAGGACCATTTTAATGACTTACATTTGTAATTTGTACTGTATATTATTCAAGAAAGAGAGAAAGAGGACTTTCTACTTTTCTGGGAGACAGAGAAAAAGACTCACGTTTATAATTAGAAGTTTATCATAGGGGAAAGGATTCAGAACATGTCCTCAAAACTAGGTCTTCTTCTAACACCTTTTGTCTTAGACCACCAGCACTCACAAACTTGGTGAGTTGCAGGCATCATCTATATTTCACTATCTGGCTGATTACTGAGAACTGAACTCAGCAGCTTTGCATATGTGTAGTTGATTTAGAAACCAATCAAACCTTTAGTAGCATGTTTGGATATACACAATTCACTTCATATAATCACAAAGGAACTGCAGTGCCATATGGATTTGATCCACCCAAATGTATCTGCTGGGCATGCATTCTGGCCATAATAGAGCGTGTTTGAATATACACGCTCTAAAACATAGAGATACATGGAGTGTATTCAGGGAGGGAATTCTGACTGGCCCACCATATTCATCCAAGGAGAAACATCTTAAGAATTTGATTCTTATGTACATGTATGACCACTTCATAGAATTGCTAATGTATGGTACATCTGGTAGGTATCTTGGAGAAGGTCTCCCTATACACTAGGTATGGATAAATATGTGAAGTGGGATTATATGTGCCTTTGTACAGAATCCCGCAAGCTTGATCACACCGTTCTTGTCTGCCCAGTCTGGAAGCTACTTCTTGATCTGATACTTTGTTCAGCAAAAGAAATACATGACATTTAAATCTATGTATTAAATGTATATTGAAGAGGAGAGCTAAATATATTTGTATAGGCATGCACATGTTATTACAATGTAATACTTTCATTTAGCTAAAGATATTTATCCATCTAACATATTGCAATGGAAATAAACATATTTTAAAAATTAAATAAACACATATTAGAAATATATGTATTAAATTATGGTAGCTCGATATGAGTATCATTCTGAAAGCAAAAATAAAACTAGAGTCTGATTCAATGGGGCAAAGCTTAGTTTGCTCTGCAAATTCATTCTCTGTGCAAGGAGACAGAAATTGGACAGAATGTTTGACTGAACAATTGATTTTCATCTCAATAACAGTGAAGATTTGGCTAATAATGGCCAACCCACACTATCAGAATATTATTGCACAGATTTAAGTAAATGCTCACCATCCAAAGGTGACACTTCATAAATTTTGCCTGTGTTTTTTTTTAAGCCCACAGCCTTTTATACATTTTGCTGACAGAAAAACAGAAAGTCAATACTTTTGCTGCCATATTGCTTTACCTTGAATGAAAGTGTTGTCAGGTGACATTAGCAAAAGCACAGAGTACACATACACTCCGTAATGTGCACAATTGCATGGTTGTATCATGAACAGTTCAAATTTTGTTTAACAAAATACATTTTGACTCTGTCAGCTACTAGAAGCCTGAAAAAATAGAAGTGGGTGTCACAAGTAAATTCCCTCCAACTTCGATATTTATTTCAGCAGTATGAATGGGGTAAAGCATTTTCAAATTGTTTACGAACACCTAAATAAATAAATAAATAAATAAATAAATAAATAAATATTTTGGAACAGCTGTCACCAAACTTTGGATTGATCTATAATTTAGTATATACTAAAATGGTACTCAAAATTAATATTTTCCTGGCTAGATTAGGAAAAGGTAAAAAAGGTAAAGGTTCCTCCCACACATTTGTGCAGTCGTGTCCGACTCTAGGGGCCGGTGCTCATCTCCGTTTGTTAGCCGAAGAGCCAGCGTTGTCCGAAGACGCTTCCACGGTCATGTGGCCGGCATGACGCACGCGGAACGCTGTTACCTACCCACCGAAGTGGTACCTATTCATCTACTTGCATTTGCATGCTTTTGAATTGCTAGGTTGGCAAGAGCTGAGGCTAGTGCGGGAGCTCACTCCGTCACACGGGGCTAGGGATTTGAACCTCCCAACTTGCGATCTTCCGATCGACAAGCCTGGCGTCTTACCCACTGAGCCACCATGCTCTCTTAATCCTTCATTCAACAGTACAATAAACAACAGGGCTAACGCAAAAGAGCTTAGCATGAATGTGAATCAGGTCACAATAAAAAAAGGTAAAGGTTCCCCCCGCACATTTGTGCAGTCGTAGTCCGACTCTAGGGGCCGGTGCTCATCTCCGTTTGTTAGCCGAAGATCCAGCGTTGTCCATAGACGCTTCCACGGTCATGTGGCCGCATCACGCGCGTGGAACACTGTTACCTTCCCACCAAAGTGGTACCTATTCATCTACTTGCATTTGCATGCTTTTGAATTGCTAGGTTGGCAAGAGCTGAGGCTAGTGCGGGAGCTCACTCCGCACGCAGGACTAGGGATTCGAACCTCCGAACTTGCGATCTTCCAATCAAAAAGCCTGGCATCTTACCCGCTGAAAAGAGCTCTAATCATTTCATCCAAATAGTATCCTTATTGTATTCTTTGCAGTTAGAGGTCCAAATTTATTGTCATGTTCTAATCATTGTTCTGTGCTCGTTTTTTCATTTTTTTTGTTTCTGCCAAGTAAGACTGTTCTTCTCTCCAGATCACCTTAATAGTTTAAAAGTTTCAGAGTGCTGGTGTGATGTGGCTGTTATATTTTTACAATCATACTTATCTAAAATGGTACATATCCTCTAAGGGGTTTTGGAGGTTCTAATCCTCAAAGTTACTTTGTATTTTGCCTATTAGAACATTGTAAATGTTGACACCAAATAACAAATCCTTCAGGGCCCCATCTCCACAATGGCATTAGCCAGATTCCAATCCCAGGACTCTGCCTCCTTGCCCTACATGCAGAACACCTGCAATATAATCTCAGTTTGCCACCTTATTTTCTACTTGTTACTGGTTGGGTTCATACATCATGCTAAGTCATAGACGGCTTGATTTAAGGTATTGTGCAAATTCATCTATTGTTGTTTGTAAATCAAGATTTCTTGCTTAGCATGTTGGTGAGCTCAGTCAATTGCAATTGATTCAATAAACCATGGTTAAGCAATGTTTGGTTTAGTATCAGATATAAACCCATCTTACAAAACTGTCCTCTCAGTCTTGCACTATTTCAGTATCCATATAAGAAACTATATTTTTAATCCTCTCCCATTCTTTAAAAAAAAATCCCTGAAAAACGTTCATATCAGAGGATATATTTTATTTTATATCTTCACTTTCTTTTCATTCTTTATAACATTAGCATTTTAAAGAAGCTTCTTTAGACCTATAGATTGTTATGAAGAATTGCTGAAGCACTGCTGTTTTAGATATTTTAACAGGATGGATATTCCCTGAAAGTACAATGACTATATTCTTCCAATCCAAAATGTTTCACTAACTTTAAAATGCTCATTTTAGAGCACATTCATACAGCTCACTTTATGTATTATAGTTATACTTACCTATGAATCAAACATTTGTGAAAATTCCATAGACTCTAATAAATGCCAAAACACATTAAACATTAGTTATATTTTCCATATTATACACTACATTAACATATTTAAGCAATGTTTATCCAGATGTTCACACACACCCCAAAAGAAAGCAGAGAGGCCTCTGGAGTAGTTATTGTGAAGGTGGTTTGGGTGACTGTTAGACAAAATAGGATTTGCAGCAAAACTTTGCACTGTAAATTTCTTCCATTCAAAATTGTCAATTCTTTTTTTCCACACATCTCCATTTTGTGAGTCCCGCTCCTAACAATTCTATGCTCACTGAACATGCTTAGTCCTTATTAGTTATTTGCCTTTTTAAACATTTTTTTAACATTTTGAGTATTTCCTCAACAGGATATTGTTTTGTATATTTGTATTGTTGCAGCAGGATACTAATTGTTCTATTGCCACAACAATACTATTCTATTTTGGCCACAGAAAGACTGGCCTTTTGTACATGAGAGTTGTTATTAATACATGGAATACAATGGCTTCTATTGTATACATGCTCCAATATAAATCTTGAAATCAGTGCGCCATTTTGTTTCCCTTTTTTGAAATGTTTAGTTTTTGATCCAGAATTAGCTCTCGATATAGCACACAAATACATGGTCACTAAAAGGTGTGCAGAATACGGACACAATACTAAATACCTACAAATCAGAAGTTTGGTCTTAGGGTCAACTAGGATGGGAGATAGGAAGAAAAAAAGGATTCTCATCAAGGTGCTGCCTGTAAATAAACAGAATAATCTACTTTGCAAGTAGGTGACCTATATGTCTGGACATCACTGATTATTTATTTAACTATAAATAATCAAATCAATCAAATTATATTGTGTCATTTGATGAGATGATGTTCACACTACTGATTGTTGTTGTTGTTTTTACCAGATAAGGTGAATTGATTCTAATCTACATTACCTTTGTTCGTCATGAACTCCTACACCTTACCTCTGTCCAAGGGAAACATGAATGTATTTTTGCAAAATTCAATAGCACACAGCATTGGCTCATAGTACTGAGATGCTCTGTTGAGTAAAGGGAGCAGCCACCACCACTTGATTAGCAAAGCTTTGTCAATGTGTTAGCAGTTCAAGTGTCAGAAGACTTTTCAGTTCCCACTCACAAACAAGGAGCACTGAGGGACTTGCAGAATTCTGTGTGCGCGCACATGTGCACATATCTCGGTCCGTGAGTATATGTGCTTTAATTGAGTGTGTATCTGTATCAAAATACAAGGATGACACATTACATCCATTTAGACACAGACATTCTTAAAGTTACACATTCCAATGTTTATAAATCCATGTGTATGGAACTTTCTTTAGTAAAACCCTTTCTCTGTGTATATTGTAAATGTAGATCCCAAATTCTTATTCACAGAAGATGCAGTTTTTTTAAAAAAAAAAAGTGTAAATCTGGAAAAATACCTGCTGAGAACATCAATGAGCAAAGCATTGGCAGGTTTACTTCTAATAAAATATGTGCCTGTGTGTGTGTGTGTGTGTGTGTGTGTGTGTGTGTGTGTGTGTGAGAGAGAGAGAGAGAGAGAGAGAGAGAGAGAGAGAGAGAGAGAGAGAGAGAGAGAGAGCAGTAGCTGTAAGATTGCAGTTTTGTGTAAAGACAACGGAAGGAGTGTGTGTGAAAAAGGGAATCCTGCCACCTTCGGTGTATGCTTCTGTAGATGACTGAATGACAAAAGGGAACTTCTGTATGCCTGTAAAATCGGGTATGTTTGATATGGAGGATCAAACCCCAAACTAAATTCCCTGAAATGCTGAAAAAATTGTCCCAAGTCTGTTAGTTAAAAGTTTAGGGGTCTGAAAGGAGAATTGTAATTTGAAGGGTATTTTTGGTTCCGAGATTGTATATTCCTATTCTAGCCCACTAATCCTTCTAATTTTTCATAATAGGACTGGGTACTTTTCTCAGTCTCCTGTTTTTCAAACAAAATACCTTAACCCTATTTATTATAGGAAATTAGGAGTGATAAAACCTCAGCTGCTTGGAGAGTTTGGATTTCTTTTATCTGATCTTTGTGGTTCCCTTTTGATCCTTGAAGCTACACATGTAAGTCAGTCCCTACTGAACCCCAAGGGGCTTCCTTTGACACCTCTTCCTCTGGCCATCCCCTATCTCAGAGAGATGGATGCTGTCCAAGCTACTGCCGCCACCACCTTGCTGTTTCCTTCCTGGCTCCTGTTCCAGGTCTAAGCGCTGCCATCTTTGTGACCCAGAACCACGGGCAGCGGCAACGAACACCGGGAGCCCTTTCTGGTGTAAGGGCAGTCCAGCGTGTGCCCGCCCGTCTTCTACCCCGGCGCCCGATCCTGCAAGTTCTTCCTTATTCCCCGCCTGAAAACGCCCCGATTTGCCTTCTATGCGGTCTTTGCGCCAGCAGGAAAAGAGGAGGAGGTGTAAAAGTTGGCCGGGACGTCGGTGGCGGTCGCGGGGTGATCGACAGAGGGGGCGGTGTGCGCCACCAGGCGAGGGGTGGGAAGGCAACTCCAGGCGGGGAATCGGGCGGGGGAGCAACGGGGGGAGACGGCGAGGGAAGGCTGGAGAAGGAAGCCGAGAAGGCGGCCTGCGAGCCCAGAGTTGAAGCGCGTCCTCTGTCTGAAAACTGGATTCCCTGGAAGGGGCGGGGGGAGGAAAGGCGGCGGAAGGCAGGCTGGCAGGCAGGAAGAGCCGGCTGCGTTTGGAGGCGCTTCGGAGCACTGCAGGCGGATTCAAATCTCTCCCGCTTTGAACGGGATTTGTTTCCAGTAATCCATAAGATCGCAGCCTCTCCTCCGCTCCTCCGCTTTAAGTCACCCTACTTTCCTGCCATGAAGAAAACCACATCTGTTTAAGAGACGACTTGCTAGCCAAATAATAATAATAATAATAATAATAATAATAATAATAATAATAATACAGTAACTAAATTCAGCAGTAAGAGTGCTCCTAAGAAATCGCTCCGTTGGGAAGAAGACACATCCCACGACTTTACGCTCGAAAGAGATGGGCGGGGCCAGACCTGGAGCTGGGCCAATAATTTCTCATTCTAAGTGTTTGAGAAGAGAGTCCCTTGGCGGCTGGCTTTCTAGTCTTTTTCTAGAATGCAAAAGCTGGCTGAAACTCGGGGCAGCTGGCCCGGGCGAAGTAAACTTACTGGATCTGATCTTCGTCACTTTCCCACCCGTTCACAGGTTCGTCTCCCGAGGCCACCGCCTGGAAATGGCTATGGAGCGTTGTTAATGCAAAATTAACTACCCCATTAAATATGATCCACGTACACCGAGCGCGGCAGAAGCGTTATCTCCCTCTCACTCGCACCAAGGGTCCACGTGTCTATCTCCACTTTCTGGTACACCCGCTTATAGTTGACCTAACGCCACCTCTGCCTGAGAAAAAAACAAAAGAAAACAAAAAACCCGCAGGAAACGCTGAACGAGCTGCGGCGCGTGTGTACGCGGGCGGGCGGTCGAGGCGCGTACCCGCGCTCGTGGGGACGTGTAATGTAAGGGTGTAAAAGACACACGTGGATTTGGCTGTCCGACTTTTCTGCCCACCACTCGGCATATGTGCTACGCACACTGTAAACTAGATTCGCCTTTGACCTTCTCATCGCCTAGGCTTCCTACCTCTCACATATTTGAGATTATTGATGGATTTATATAAATGGACCCCACGTTGAACGGGAATAGAGAATCTTTTCAAACCGTATTTCTTTCTCTTCAAAAAAAAAAACCCTAAACTATTTAGCTGTAAATAAAACATGCCTTGTTTCTATGCAGAACGTCCTGCATCTATGCTGTCCAGGAGGAAATATGCTATTTTATTATAAGGAGTTTCTCAACGTATCCTCCTAAATATGTGACGGGGGGCGTTGTTTTTTCCTGACTTTCCTAACCGATCTCCCCTTCCCCCCCCCCATGATTTTTTTCTTTTTAAAAAATGAAAGACCTTCTCGTTTGCCTAATATTTTGGGATTTGGGTCAGACGACGGGCAGCCGCCTCCTCCTCCTCCTCGCCCCCATCCACCCACGTCCCCGCCCTTTTCTTTTCATCATCAGCAAATAAAGATTAGGAGAGCAGATTATAGAGAGCATTTTCCGTCCTCGGCTGATCTTTATTCCAGAGCTTTTGTGATGATATTGATGATGATGATCATGGCCAAGTGGACAGGTTGATTTTTGTGTTTGGAGCTAGTTATAAAGAATCAATATTATATCAAGGGGCAACTTTCGTGATAAAGGACTTTAACCACTCTGGCTATTCATCATAAGTCTGTAGCAAGCAGATAGGTCAAAAGAAATTATATTGCACTAAAGAGTGTGTCTTCTTATCTCTCCCATACCAGGGGAATAAGGGACAAGCCGATCGATACAGTAGCTGCCGTATACTTCTTGCAATTATCAATAGCTGATTTCGTCTTTTGAGGCCTGTGCATCTATTAATACCAGCTAATAAGAATCTTCTAAAAACGCATTTGCAACAAAATAGAAGCAGAGTTTTCCTACCGAAGGGCGCGGGTCATACAGTTACTGAACTATAACTTATAACTTGCAAACAGATGCACATACAAACGTATGTGTTTGAAGGGGAGGGAGCGAAGGAAGCAAATCGCATGTCTCTCTCTCTCTCTGTGTGTGTGTGTGTGTGTGTGTGTGTGTGTGTGAGAGAGAGAGAGAGAGAGAGAGAGAGAGAGAGAGAGAGAGAGAGAGAGAGAGAGAGAGAGAGAGAGAATATGCTAACGTAATAGATTATGTGTGTATGGAAACAGAAAAACACTTCTCAGGGATCATTTCGCGTGATGCACGTTAGTATTTGTCTGGCTTGACACACAACTACGTAGCATATCCTGAGAGTGCAGGGATAAATCCTCACCCCTAGATACACTAACTGTGTGCAATTCTTTTTATTTATTTGTAATTATTATTTGTGGCATGCGAATATGTGCCAGATCATAATGGCTTGGAAAGCAATTCCACTTGGGAATCCTTTTGCACTGAATTCCAGGTAAATATGCTTATTGTGGATTCAGGTGTCACGATTATGCCAGAATTAAGAATCAGGGTCTCCCCCTCCAAACAAAAGTTCCCCAGACCCTCTACTCCTTACGGCTTGATCTATTTATGGTGGAATCTGCAAACAACACATTTTTCTTCTATACCTGGAAGGAAAAGCACAAATGCCTAGTAACTAAGTATTTCGGGAGAAGTGTACAGTAGCCCTTTTCTTCTTACAGGGGGTTGCGCTCGGTTTCCGTAAAGATTCTTTAATATTCTGGAAAGGGAAATTGTCCAGGCCGGCACTGAAGGGGCGAAAGTAAGATTTTGGAAAGCCTGAATGCCGAACAGGCTGCATCCACCTAACGACAGGCATAACTGCTTTTCTGCCTAGGCGATTTGCTACTCTTTTCCCTTCCCCAAAATCGTAACAGAAAGGAAACATCTTTATAATTGACATTTGACATGCTGTTTGGATTAAGCTGTGGTAGACCAAGCAGAGATTCCCCTTTGATGGAAACATTTATCATCCTGATTGCTCCGGAGTGGAAGGTGGTGTTATCAATTACCCCTTCTTCCCCATAATAATATTAATCTGGTAATATCTCCGCTCAAGGGTGGACGGGTTTGCCGTCGGATTTTAAAGGAGCCCCGCGGAGTTTCGGAAGGTCAGCCTGTGCGCCAGCGCGCGCGCGCTCCAAGGAGGTTTCCGAAATGCAAAGTTTTCCGAAGAAGAATAAAGGAAAAGATGGGAGGCCCGGAAAAGAGGCAGAATCTGGAGGGGGTTTGGAGGAAGACCAAAAAAAAACCGAGCGCCCAAAGCAAATTCTCACAATGGAGAAGCAGGCTCCCTTCGCCCACCCCTGTAAGAATCAAAACCGGCATTTTTTCAAAAAAAGTCCCCGAGTCCAGAGGATGTCTCCGGGAACTGTCAAACCCACTTTCGGTACACGCGAGTCTCTCTCGGAAGGCGTTGGGTTTTTCAGCCAGAGTCTCGCGTTAGATACCTAGTTATGCATATACACACGGGAGATTAAACTCTTTAGCCGTTTTCCTCTTGAGAAATCAATCTTGCAGATCGGCTCCCTCCCCCCCCCCCGACGCCGCCGACGCCGCCGCCCTTCGCCCACCCCGCTTCCCAGTGGCACAAATAAACGGAAACTGCTTAATTGTGCGCCCCATTAATGTTATAATAAAATACTGCCCTAATTGGAAAAATATTATTATTAAGCAGACAAAATGATTACGTGTCTCCTTTTCAGATGGAAACACCATTGCAGAAAGAAGGACAATTAACAGATTAGATTTAATTGCAGGGGGAGGGGGAGAATCAAGTTTGGGTTTGATGAGGATTCCTCCTCCCCCCCCCCCCCCGTACCATTAAGTATTAAGATATTGCGTTTCCATAGCCCCCCTCGAGGGGTGAGGAATATGGATGCAAATGATATCTACACGTGCATGCTTCCTGGTTGGGTTTTACAGATTAGTCAGCCTCTTTTTCTGTGTCGAGGCTGGTGCTGTAATCTGCGTGCAGATGTTCAGTTAATCTACCGTCTAAAGTAGGTTTGTACTTAGGAAAACATTTCGCTTCTTTTATTTCGGCTTAAAAATTAAAAGCAAAGGCTGTAGAAAAGTTTCTGCACGGCAAAATGCAGACGTTTGGGTGTGCTTGCGCGCGCGTGTACAGGCAGAGGAACGGACTGGAAGGCTGTTAAGATTATAAAAGTTTTAATTCTTGGCAGCCTAATGTGGTTTTCTCCTGCAAGTACACTCTTCATACCCACTAGCGAGTAAACGTCGTTGGATCCGGGGATATTTACTCTCGAGTAAATACGCAGAGGATTGCGCTGTAAATCAGCCTTTCAAGTTTGAAGCCACCGGATTTGGCACGTTTCGCTCTCCAGCAAGATCTGAGAAAGTTTTCGGGAGGGGACGGCGGGCAAGCAAGTGTGACTTACAGAGGATGGCTGATCCTGCAGATAAAAGACTTTCCTCTGGAGGCGGCCCACCCCCCACCAAATCCGAGGAAGGGGGAAGGGGTGTTGTTTTGTCTTCCCGCCCCCAAGCGAGTTCAAAACTTCAGAAGTCCTTAAACGCACAGAATGCCCTTTCTTCTCACCTTCCCCCTCTCCGGAAAAAACAAACGAACAAACAGATTTCGTGTGCTTTAAAGCGAACCCCTCAAAATATAAGAGTTACAATCTGAAACTATGCAAATGTCGCTCACGCAAATCTGATCATTATTCCTTTTAAAGGTCAATTGGAGATTATACATTCTGAAATGGACCTTTCCCCGTTTCCCTTTCTAATTATTAATTTCTTTTAAAAATCCTTTCCATTTCTCTCAAAATCGGAGTGGAATTTGTTTTCAAGAAAGCAAAACAAGAGTCGTCCGCGCCACTCATTGGAGAAAGGAGGCGGGTTTCCTTAAATCCAAACAAGAGCAGCCTTTGTGACTGGAGGGAAACTCTCGAGACCGTAAGAAATGACCTGGCCAGGTTGAAACGGGCATATATTTCCGTTCTGATAGGGCGACTGGGAACACCAGATCTGTTGCCCCAGGAGGCATAAGGTATCTCGAGGCACGCGCTAAGGCGAGGTTCAGTTCTCTTCCTCCGAATGGATGTCATTGACTCCAAGGGGCCTTCCTTCCCCGTAAATGGGCTTAAGGTCCCAGCCAAACGAAAGAGCCAGCCCCCCCTTTCCGCCCTCTTCAGGGTGGTCGACAGAAACACCAGCCCGGCTTGAATTCCCCATTCCCAGCCGAGAAGGCTTTGCAGCAGAGCCTGTTGCCCGCCTTCACCTGGATGCCGTTTCACACGCCGGGACTGAAAGGGACTGTGGGTGGGACAACGCCCGCCCCAGGCCCCTCGCCCTGAGTTGGAGACCCCTCTTTCCTCTCCCAGCTTCGTGGGAAATCGCATCTCTTTCTGCCCCCCACCTGAGGAGAAAGGATGCTGGGGATGACCCAGCCGAGAGGGCTCGACGTTGGGCTTCCTTGACCCTGATCTGCGGAACCAAAAGTTAAAAAACAAACAAACGACAGAACAGGGGAAAGTGAAAGAGAAAGTCAAGATAAGTGGGTTACACGCCCCAAATTGCCACGCGGTGTGAAAAGAAGAAGAAAGGCTGTTTGGGGTCTTACTTTCTTGGTGGAGAGAGCCAAGAATTGGATCCAAGGGGCGGGAGGAATAGGTGTGCTTTAGCGTTTTCAGATTTGGAGGTCAAAAGCACGAAATACTGAGTTAATCTGAAAATGTGCGTGTCTACGGGTTTTTTTAAAGGAAGAAAGGGAAAAGCAGCGTCGTAGCAGAAACCAGGTCGCTCGAACCGAGAAGCTCAACTTTATGCTGTTTTCCTACAAAAGGCTGGAGGGCAGAGGCATGAAAAGCCGGGTAACGCCGCTGAATCTGATGAACCCAATAGGCTATATCATAGCCTCAATAGGCGGGAGTTTATCCAGGGAGCCCAACGTCCCAGGCAGAGGCCAGCCTTGGATGCTCTGAAGGGCCAGCGGCAGATTGGGTGAAAGCAAAAATAAAATAAAACGGGGAGGGGGGAGTAAAGGCAAAGCCAAAGGTAGCTGAGGAAACCCCTCTCCACGAATCCCCGTCCGCTCCTTTCAGCGCCTCCTTTCCCGTAAGGAGGGCGCTTGCTGCCTGACCTCCGCCGGGCTTCCCGAAGACGAGAGGCTGAGAAAGTCCACCGCCTTCATTCGCGGAAAAGGTTCGCCGGAGGTGGAGCGATATCAAAACCAAGCAAGCAAGCGAAATTAAGCGCTGGTTGCAAAACACTGATACGGGGGGGGGGGGGGGGTCGGTGCACAAGTGGAGAAGAAAAACCCTAAACATGCGGCTGGGGGGGGGGGAGGTGATGCACCGTAGCTTTTGTTGCGAGCGCGCAGGGAAGACGACGACGCAGGCGAGCAGCTCAGTGGGTGTAGCAGCGGCGCAGCCCGGTACCGGAGGGGTGTCTTCCTTCCGCGTTACTTTTCCCTGAAAGGCGGAGGAGAGAAAAAAGAAAACAACTTGTGGCGGAATTTCAAATTCCCCCTTTGGGGGATCTGGATGGCAGAAGCGATTCAAACTAATCCAGCCCCATTCGCCTCTTTGCCCCGGACAGCCACCAAAACAGAGCGGGGAGCGGGGGAGGGGAGGGAAGGGAAGGGGATCCAGGCCTAGGAAGGATCGGAAGTTAGGGCAGGGAATCCCTCCCTCTTCAAAGAGAGCGAGTGTAGCGACTGGCCTCAAAAGCCACGGGTGGGCGAGGGTTTCTTGAGGGGCGCTCTCTGTGGCGGCTGGGCGGCAGCGGCAGCAGCGAAGGGTGGAGACGGAGGAGGAGCCGCCGCTCGAGCCCCGCCGCTCTCAAACTTGAAAGTTTCTGGTGCCGAAATCAGCGACGCCCTGGCTGCGCGCATTCCTCCTTTCCCAGCGCGAGGGGAGGCATCGATTGGCGAGCGCCCGTGTGCCAAGCCGGCCTCACACCCAATCGAGGCTGCGGGAGCGGCGAAGAGGAGAAGGAAAGCGGAGGGGGCGAGGAGGAGGAAGGGGCGGCGGCGGCGGCGAGGGATACCCTCCTCCGCCCAGCAGCACAACAATCAACACCTTCGCCCGCCCGCCAGCACCCACCCACTCTTCCAAGGCTCGCTGGGGGTCGTCGTCGGTGTTTTCTTAATATTTTGCCGGGGACCCGGGATTGTCTCTTTCCAAACAAAAGCGAGGTCCTTGGCACGGGAGGCGCAGCAACTCAAGAGAAGGAAGACAAGAACAAGTCTGGAGGAGTGGCACCTAAGCGAGGGGGGGGGGGGGCGCGGAGAAACCCCGCCACCTGTCTCAGAGCGAGAGAAGTGGGTGGGAAAGGGACAGAAAACTTCCTACCCCTGGACAACAGGAAGTGACCAGTCGCAGCTACAGCGGCACGAACGAGGCGGCTCTCGACGAGAGAGAGGCTGTTACACAAAGGAGGAGGACGTTCGAACGCAAGAAGTGAAAGACGGAGAAGTGCCCAAAGTCTCCGAGTTTGGCTGTTTACTTTTCCCCCTCCTCCTCCTCCTCCTCCTCCTCCCCCCAAGAGAAACAGAAGCCGTTTCCGGGCCAGGCATGAAGGAAAAACTACAGGAGAACAGGACATGAAGATTTAGGCAGCGAAAGAAAAGAGATAAGGAGGGAAAATAAATATATATCAAGGACATTTAGAGGCGCCGCGGAGAAACTTAAGTGCGATGCAGAATAACTTCTGGGTAAAGAGGAACCTGGAAAAAAGACAAAGAGTGATGTAATTTCAAAAAAAAAAAAAAAAAAAGCGAGGAAAACAAGGGAGCAGAGCTACCCAAAGCAAACCGCGGAGATCCTGCCCTTCTCCCAGCAGTGAAGCTTGTGCACCTATGTTGTGTAAAGTCAATGCACACGCAGAGAGTGGTCCCCCTGGACTGCGCGCGTGTGTTTTGCTGCCGCCTGAGTCCCCTCGGTTGCTGCTGCCGTTGCAGTCGGTGCCTCTCGCAGGAGGCGCTGCTGGTGCCGGGCAGACGCAGCATTTGGCCGACTGAAGCGTCTAATTGCTGAACGCCCTCCCGCATTTACATATGCAGCCCGAGTCCACTGGAGCCGGGCCAATCCGCGCTTGCCCCCAGCATCATTAATCGCCATGCATTATTCACAATCATAATTACTGAACCCATGCGCGAGCCGCGCAGCCGCCCTATCTTGCAGCGCGCTCAGCACAGCCCCGCGCATACCCCGCCCGGCTGATCCGCCGTCGCCGCTTGGCTTGCTTGTGAATTTATTTATTCAATTTCTCTCTGCACTCCCCCCCCCGCGCTAATTTGTTGCTGGTGAAATAAGGAGGGGGTGGTCCGACGCCACCAACACTTTTCCTCGCAACCAAATCTTTTCCCACCTACCTACCCACCCCACCCCCTCCCCGCAGCGCTCCACCTCTCGCCGATGTCTCTGCAAAAAGCAGGCACAAGAAGACACCTCAGCTAGCAGTATGTCTCGACGAAAGCAAGCTAAGCCCCAGCATCTCAAATCCGACGAGGAGCTACCAGCTGAGGTGCTTCCCGAACAAGGTAAGACAGGCGGGACTGGGTGGCTGCAGTCGGGTGCGTACGTGCGTCTGTGTGTGGTGGGTGTTTTCTAATCCTGGGATCTGGTGGGTTTTCCTATCTGGAGAGAGTTGAGCAGCCCAGAGACGGTCCCCCTGGGAAGAGGTAGGAGAAACTCGGGTGGGAGTAAAGTTAAGTGGCTCAGCCTAAGTTTTTTGCCTCCCCCCTCCCTTTCTGAGCAAGTGTTCTCTTCCCACGAAGTCCCTACTGGCAAACTCGGCGTGCACCTGAGTGCTTGAATTATGGCTGGACATTAGAGGGGAGAGTTAGATCCTCCCCGCTCTCAGGAGTTGGGGAGTAGGGGTGAAGTACGTACTACAAAATCGCCCCCCCCCCGCGCGCCGCTGTTATCGCCGACGCTCGGAGCCAAGCCTTGATTTGCTGCCTTCCCCCCCCCCCCCCCCATCTGCATTTATTCCCCAGTGTTTTACTTTCGACTGAAGCCACCGCTTTCTTTCCTTCCTCACCCGCTGTCGTACCCGTTCCCCGGCTGCTTGTCTCCTTTTCCGGCAAAGCAGAAAGTTGCCAGAAGAGTTGAGGAAGGGGACCCAAGCGGCGAAATCCTTTCTGGAGCTTTACAGTCGTGTCAGCCCCCCCACCCCGGAAGCGGCCCTGATGGAGGCGGCGGCTTCCCTGCCCCCTTGACAACAAATAAGCCCCGCGAGGCGCTCCCTCCTTCGGCCTGTCGCGCGTCCGAGGGGAAAAATCTCTCTCGCGATTCGCTCCTGCTTTTACTCTGAAGTCACCCCCGCCAGCGGGCTTTACTGCTTGGCCGGCTAGATTCAGGATTACAGCTTTAGTGTAATTCCTGAGGTAACAGAGGGGGAAGGGCTTCTGGGGGGCTTCCTCAGCGTCTTCCCTCCCAGGCTCAGCAAAGATTGCGCAGGATCAGTTATTTGAAGGAAGGGTTTGCTCTGGTCCGCCGAATTTTTGGAAATAGGCCTGGAGTTGGGGGGGGGGTGTTTCTAAAGGCAAGGGTGTGTCCCATAAATAAGTAGAGGTGGCCAGATGTTCAAAGGCAAAAGTTGTCTCTTCTGAATGTTAGGGAGGGAATATGGGTGACGCTTGGGAATAATTGTCAGGGCCTGGGGTGGATAAATTGTCTGCCCTGGGGCACAGCTTAACTTGCCTTACGCCTGTTTTCCTTTGCCACCACAATTGCCATGAAGATGTTCTTGGTTTTCTTAGGATTTGAGGTGGATTATAAAACCTGATATTCGTTCTGCACTCATTGAAAAGATAAAACAGAATTTATTTGGGCCCCTTGAGGCCAAGAGAGCCTCCAGGCGTGCTCACGGTGCTTATAAAACAAGTTGTGTCTGGTTTCAAAATGATTTAGCTGCAGTTGGCCAAAGGGTTTTTGAGCTGTCGTTACAAAACAATTTGGAATAATTCTAAGCTCCATTATATGCATGTGACAGTAAAATTTACCATTCAGTTTTTTCCTTTACCTCAGATTGCATTTTTTTTTCAATTATGAAGGCAGAATGAAGTATTTCATTCTTTCTTCATACAGTTATCACTTACATTTCTGTGCTGATCAGGATAGTGATAAGAAGGTAATCATTGTGAGAATGATTCTGTTCCTTCTAAACAGCACTTTCTAGCTTAATTGCTTTCATTTAAAAAAAAACTCCAAGCAAAATTAGACACTTAAATGTTTCAGAAAAAATACTTCACTGGGGAAAAGGGGCTTGTGGGGAAAGAGAACTAAGCCACAAAAGAGTTTTAGCTGTTTTAAATCATCACTACAACCCTGCAGATTGAATTGACTTCCTAAGATAAATGCATTTGCTACATTGGCAATTATTGCCAATAATTGGCAATACATTGGCAATTATTCAGAACTTCTAATTTCTTCCATCTCTTTTTTTTAAATAAGAAAGTTCCTGAAAAGATGGAAAAGGTTGACAACTGCTGATTTGAACAGCTTCTTGGATAATGGTAATAATACAAAGGCAGTGAAACAAGTTTTGTGAAGTATAGTTGAAACCAAAACAAGAGATTCCTTAGTTTAATATATATATATATTAAAGCCTTAGGAGTAGTTCAGTAAAAACAGGGCATTTATCTTTAGTAAAAGAAAAAAAATTCCAATCCATGGTGGATTGATAGATTGCTTGGTTAAGAATGTATACAATACTCTGAATACTTTAAAAGTTAACAAGGAAAAACCTCTGTGCCTCATTATGGCACTTCTGGTGAGTTAATAAATTGAAGAAAATTGTTCAACTAGGAGGGTTTTTTGTTTTGCTTAGTGAGTCTTATCTATGTAGCCATGTCACCCAAGATTAGAACAGGAGATATGCTAAAAAGAAACGCTTGCATATGGTGTGTAGATTAAGAACAAAGAATCTTTTTGTCATGGAAATGGTTTTCTCCCTCTTTTTTTCTTTTTTGGGGTTTTGTTTTGTTTACTTCATCACATAGAATTTCTCACACTTGGTTTGTTTTGTATTGCCCTCAATGACTACATGATCAAATGAATGGATTTATTTCTGGCGAATGAGAAAGACAGTCTTCCCATCAAAAGGACTACATTGCATCCCAGTGAGGAATTTTAAAGCGTTATTATTGTGGTCGCTGAATAGCTCAAAATCGGCTTTAACAGCAGCCTTAAAATGCAACAATGTAAATACTTCTCTATTTTAGAGAGTTGTGATCAAAATGTGCTATGCTCCTCTTTAATAAATGTATGTCAGTATATAAAATGTAATATTTCTGTTGATGATTAGTTACATGCAGAGTCCTGCTTGCATGTTGCACTTCCAATTTCAGAACCCTGATATACCAAAATCACATCAGAAGCTGAATTACTTAAGTACTCAACATTTGGATCTGACCAAGTACAAATATTCTGCCTGTAAAAAGATTTAACTAGTTGTGTGTATTCTAGAATAAGATGATATTGTAATTCAGACATCAGGCCTTTCCATTTCACTTTACAATTGTAAGCAATGCCACTGTTCCTGATCTTAGTTCAGCAACAGGCCCAAAACAACCTTTTAGTATATAAAACAGGCAAAAAATGTTTTTCAGAGATAACCACCATATTAATCTTAGTTCTCTTCAGTATTTTAACTCCTCAGTCTCTTAAAGAATTCCTCAGGTTATTACCATATATAGCAAATGTACACATTTTATTATACATGAGAAACACATTTTGTGCTGTATTCTAAGGATATAATTCATTAAGAAAAGCTGTTAAGAGTAAGTGTTCTTTTTTTCTTTACAGATAGAATGTTACACAGTAGCAGAAAGAAACATGACAGTTTGACAGACTGAAAGATAAACATCAGGCTATATTTAAAGTTATATGAAGACCAGTAAATTTAGGTAGCAGCCTTACAATACAGGTTTTAGAAATACAATAAATAATTTGGAACTATAGAGCAATAGGGCCTTTTTTTTCATAAAGCAGAACACTCCCAGAGATCCCAAAACTACTCAGAATAGCATAGGCTACTATGTTGAAATGTTTGTTGTTGGAGAGATAGCTCCTGCTTTTGGTAATTTGGAAAATGAATGCTTACATGCAGTGATTAATTAGAATCTGCATAGTAGTTGATGCTGACAAGTCATGAACAAAAGGTATTTATGCACAAAACATTTAAAAGGATGCCATATTGAAAGAAATGGTCATTATAAAGAGTGGCAAAATATCTGAAGGAATTGTTATAAATCCCAAGATAGTTAATTTGCTATTCTATATGCTAAACGAGTTAATCTCAAGTATCAGAAGAATTTACATCTCCCTTTAAACATTTCTCTAAATCAACAGATTACTAGTGCTATAGAACAGTCTTGTTTTGTTACAACAATTGGAAACACTGCATTCACTTAGGAACCAGATGCATTCACCAATTTCTTGGGGGAGGGGTGCCACATAGCACTTTCAAGTGGATAATAATTGAATAGAAATTAGCTATAAAATTGCTAAAAGGGATTTCTAGAATGCAATTTGTACAGATTAAAGTAACATGGTTTTTTGTTTGGTTTCAGTTTAAAGTGGACCAGCTCTTAGAAGAATGACATGTGGTTTTAAAATAATTGTAAAATGCATTTATATTGTACTAAGGATTTTTGTCACATATTAAATGTCTTTGTTTTAAAAACCTGTTCACCAGAATTGTTATATTTGTACTATCTATCTTTCCAAACTCCAGTTGCTTACATCAATTTTTTTTATTCCAGTTCATTGTTCAGTTATTTTGTGGATTTGTTCCTTTGAATGTATCCTTAAAAACATTCCTGTTTACTCTGAAGTAAGTTCATTTAAATTCAGTGGGCTTATTCCTATATAAGTAGATATAAGATAGCAGGGTTAAACTTAATGTCCATAAAAATCAAATAGATAAGTAAAATGCGTTGCTTTCTATCATACTGTAACCTACAATACTCTTAAGAACATTAGAGATGACAGGAAACATTTAATTAAACATTAAATTTTGTGACTTTTAGCAAATTGTATTTTAAAATAATAAGGCCCTTTTTCAGTTTTAAAACAGTCCTTTAAAATATTTGATTTATTATTAGTGTGATGGAAGAGAATTAGTCTATATTATTGTGTACAGCTGTATAGTAATTGTTTGCATCATATTTTATATACTATTCAAACCAAAGGATGGTTTAATAGAACGTTAATTAAAATTTGCTTATTTTAGTATACAAATGCAAAAACAAGTTAGTATGATTTTTTTGTGCTATTACTCTTGGAAGGAGGAAAGAATGTATGTACTGCCATAAATAAAAGCATTACAAACATTACCATTAATTATCTGTATATAATTAATATCAGCTGAATATTCATGTTCTTAAACATAAATATTGATTACTTACCTCTTTCTAAAAATATTTTTAAATACTCTGTTGAAGTTTAATAATTTTAAAATCAGGAACAATGCAAATAAAAAGAAGCTTTCGGGTTTTTTGCATGATTTATTGACAGTGCCAAACCAGTAGTGGAGTATCTAGAGAATATTCATTGGTAAGAACAAGATCTATTAAATTTTGCAAATAATGAAAAAGACTGCTGTGATTGATATAAGTAAATAGCTTCTTACATAGTCTGAAGAAATAGAAGCTGAAAAATTAAACACACTGAAATGATACATTTTGTATCCAAAATGGTTGTAAGCATTAGAAATATGAACAAAATATCTAGATAAATAAAAGTAACTTTTTTTTCACAATACTGTAAATTATAATCTGTAGATCCAAAATTATATTCACAATACTGCAAATTTATAGTATAGTTATATTTCTCTACAGTTAAAATTATTCCTTTCACTTTACAGCATTATTGTAGAACACATTTTTATAGGTCATGTATATATATGTGAAAAGTGAAAAAGTAATACGCACAGTCTTTATAAACTTGTTTGAAAGCAGTCCCTTTGAAATCTATTGATTTTTATTCAGAGCAAATTCAGGATTGTTATCAAAATCATGACAAATCATGGCATGCGTGTATTATCCAAAATACGAAATATAAATACTTTTGAGAGCATTTTCTATTTTAATCGCATATAGGAAATGGCAGCATTTATGCAGTCAGGCAGTCTTGTAAAAAGTTTTGACTGTTAACTGAGAAAATAAGAATATCAATAGAAGCTGAAAGCCCACTTTTATGACGACAACAACAGAATGTCTGTATATTTAGAAAAGTAATGCATGTGTGTTACTTTTAGTGTTTGAGACCAAACTGTTTGTTTCCTGGATCTAAGTGTTGAGTGTACTAGAGAGTTTTTGTTTGTTTTCAGTGAAAAGGTAGGGTTGCTGGAGTGCCAACAAGCTTCCAATCAACTTTCCCTGAGGGTGGATAGTTAGAAGTGCTTTGACAAGGTTTGCTGATTTAACCTTTGCCTGTTTTGCCCTGCCAGGGGTGGCCACTAGATGTCAAGCTCATAATACAATTAGTACATCTGTGCAGTTGACCTTGGCAGCATGGCTTACCACTTGTTGTCTTAAGTGTTAACACCAAATCTGAGTGTTATCTAGAGATGCTTATGAGATTTTATATATTTTGTACAGCTTATCAAATGCCCATCTAGTTCAACTCACATGTTGGCAATGCTAATAAAAGAGTGGAGGTTGTAGTTTCACACGGTATTTCATTGCTTAATTAATCCTACAGTGTCATTTACTTTGGTTATCAAAAGGACAGTGGTTGGTCATTATCTAAGACGGTCTTCCTCACTATTTATGTGCATTAATATTTCATTGCATTTGCTTTATTAGTGATAACAATTTATCTATTCAGAATATTGGTTTGTGAGAAATTTCATAATATCCAAATGCTGGATTTTCAGTCTTGGTCTTATAGCACATACATATGCAAATAGCTCTCCTGCTTTCAGTGAGTCAGTGCTCTATAGAAAATTCCATAGTATCAAATCTGCATATATCTTCTCCTAGTCTTCAGCCTGTAAATGAGCCTGGTGGTTTATGTCTTTGAAAATGGGAGGTTACATGAAAATGTAGCAGTCTCTTATATTATTTAGATTCCTGTTTCACCGCAAGATACATGAAATAGTCAAAGGTTACTACTGCATTAGCTCCCAATAAAATCTTGTATCACTGTAGTCTGAACACTGAACACCAACCAATTTACATAGGACATTGGTGTATAACTGAACATCTGAGATTTCAGTAAAACAGATAATTACATTTTAATATGTGATGCACTGATACATTTTATCAGCAGACAAATGTAGAGTGCTTGATCTGTTCTTAATCTGAATTCACAAAGCCTTAACAGTTGGTTAAATGTTGCATATGCTTTCAGCAGAAGGCACATGGTGACTATGCCACAGGTGGCTGTTAACTTAAATTGTGAAATTTAGGCCACTAAATAGATCAAAAGAAGTATATCAGGTCAATGCAACTTTTGCATAGCAAGAGTGCCCTCCACTGTTTGCATTCATATTGTCAGCTTATGAGGCCTGTGGAAAAAGGATAGAAATTTTGCTATTGCACTTGAAATTTCTTCTACATTGTTAAACACAGTAGGGGTCTCTATTTGTCTCCTCCTGTTTCACAGCTTGGGCTCTGTGTGTGATAATTCATCTTTCTTTATGGGATTCAAAGTTATCATAAAAAAATGTAAAAGAATTAATTCAGAGAAAAAGGAGAGGGGGGAGAATGAAAGTAAAAAGTAATATTGTTTTCAGTATATACATTAGTTATTCGATGAAAGAACTGCATACTGAAAGTTAAATCGCTATTTGTAACACTAGTTTTTAATAAGGAAAATTATGTTTGACAACATATTAGGGAAAATTTATCATTGTGCAAACTGAATATGTTAAAATCTGTTGGGATTTACTTTAGTAGTTATCAGTAATCTGAAACATAATTGAATAATTTGCCAGTGCCCATATTAAAATAAGTTAATGCAAGATCTTTTTACACTGTTTGTGTCATTGTAGAAATAAAGGCATTCAGAGTTGCAGTTTTCATTGCACATGTTCCTCAAATTGGCTAATTGGGCCATTGGAGGAAAATGAATGTATTTGGAGATCGGTGTTGGGATTTTCTGTCCTGACATGCTGAATGAATGTATTTGTGCATAGTCATTTGGTGTGGAATAGGTTTAAAGTATAATTTTGTTGTTGATGATGATGATGATAGCAAGATGCAGCCAGCTAATCTTGCCAGGTGAGCAAGGTTGCAATCCTGTGTAGACTTATTTGGAAAGAAAGTCCATTGAACCTAATGGAGCTTAATTCTGCATAGATACCTCTTACCTCTTTGTCTTATTATTTTGTTAAACTGTGCCTATCTTGCAGTGGATGCAATCATTTAAAAAGCATATAAAGAAAACAGTTTCTTTAAAGAAAATGTAATGGTCCAAGTAATAATTTAAAAGGATCTCATTTTAAAAAGTAACAATGATATAATGAAATAGAGAAAGTGCTTACTGAGACTAGAATAGTTTTTTATATCCTATATGTTTGAAAGCTGTTTTGCACAGCCAGAGATATTTAGGGGGGCATCCTTGCAAATTTAAGAATTTTGATTCTGTTCATCTATTTATCTTAAAGATGTTTCATTAATAATTAAATGGAATAGAGGTCAGTTACATTACCATTGGGCCTTCTTCTCTCTAATGGATAACATGTACTACTTACTGTACAGTGGAAAGAAATGCATATTGTTCTCATAAAAATATTAAGACAGGATGTATTAAAGCTCTTTGTGTATGTGTGTATGTGTGTGGGTAGAGATACATAAAAACTGGCACTGCTGTAAACTGAGCATCTTCGCTGATGCTAACCAAAGATATTCCCTTTTCTGTTTCTTTCAGTCTGTCTTTTCCCTCTCACTTTGCAAAGGGGAATATGTTTCATACAGGAATGTAATGAGAAGAAACCGTAAAGACAATTCAGTAGCTATCCACAATAGTATTGTTCCACTAATGCATTTGGAATTACAGGAGTGTCAATTTTCACTCTTGTCCCTTACATACAATAAAATCCACAGTCCAGGTATCGTCAGTTATTATTGGCTTCAATCCAAATATTTTGATTAAATTATTTTGGAATGTCAGACATGAGCACAGATGACATGAGCACAGATTCTCCCCACATCAACCTATTGAATTTCTCACATAGATCCAAGCCAGGGGATGGCATCATGAAAAAAGCCATGAGTAACTTGATGATCTAAAGAAGAAAACTTATTTGAGATATTTTATATTGTTATTACCTTATTTTTCAACTTATGTTAAAGGTTGAAAAGTTTGGCCCCAAAGTTGAAGCAGATTCCATACATTTCTGTGGAACATGATTCCAATAATTGGTTTATAATCGTAGTAACTTTCTCATAATTTATAATTCCTATTCACATTCAATTTTATGTTTATAAAGAATATACACTTTAAAAAATGATAATTTCTTTAATGAGAATATATAAGTCATTTTCTTTAAAATGAGAGTTGGAATTCTTAATATGATCAGACTTTAAGCCCTTCATGAAGAGGTATATTAAGTGTTTTTTTTAAAAAAAGGTTGTTCTATTTCAATCAAAAGAGGGAATTCTGTTTAAAAAGCAACGTAAATGCCCAATTTGTGGGAATGTTTAGTTAAATAATAAAAAAGAAAGAGCAAATTAACTGAAAAGCTGATTTATTACATATTTTACTTACTATTACTTCTTTTCATTTTTGTTTTTTAAATTAATTTATCCTTTTTATACAAAACTGCATATGAAAATATTTTTACACACTTCTAAAGGTGTGTACAGGTATGAATAAATTTGCATATTAAATCTTTAATAAGGAATTCTATTAACCTTTTATGAAACATATATGTGTAAGAATCTTGAGGACAACAACTTAACGTTTCTCCATTCCAAAAGGGTTGAACAATAGTTGTTAATAAGTTATCATGAAACATTAGAAATATTTTCAGTTATTTTATTAGTAAATGAAATTTTAAGAAAACTATTCCCAGCTAAAATATATATGTTTTTAATAGGCTAAAATGTTTCTCAGTTTTTAAGAGGCAGCTTTGATTTTCATGTCAATGCACTGAAATCTAAAATGCAAGGACAGTTTCAGTCATGAAAAAATCTTCAATATCATAAAAATTAGTTTGATTTCCCCCATTATTTTTATATGCACATGATAGACTTGAGACCAAGCTGCCTGGGAGAACCAATGATAAAGTACTATATATATATATATATATATATATATATATATATGAATGAATTTTAGTTCTGGAATCATAAAATAATTCATTTTAAAACTGCAGTATATATCATTTCCTAATACTGATTCCCTAACATTTCTCTACAAAATGTTGGTAAGTACATATATATATCCTATTTTATCCTTAGAGCATTACTGAAAAAAAAAGTCATTTCCCACTGTGCATCATGATCAAATAAGATTTAAGCACAGATTTCCTTTATCCAGACCTAGTTCCCTGCACCATTTTGGCTCTCGTATGCTGTCCTTTGGGATTTCAATCCTAAATATGCTTAGTAGTAACTAACATATATGTTTTAAATTGTGTTATCAATATGAACTGAAATCCTGTTCAATATAAAAATCATTTAAAACCTTTATATACATGAAGATTTCTATCCTAACTGCCTAATGCATTTTTTTTGCATTTAAAATTAGTACAAAACATCATGCTTGATTTACGCTTATAGTTTATAACCCAACTGTAATTTGAACTCCCAGATGTACCACCAGACCATGTTTGGAAAGCTTTGTTTGCTGTAACATTGTCATACATGCCTAGCACTTGAGTATCTATGGCCAGTGTCTTTCTGAGGAAGAGCAGTAGCCTTTACATGTGGAACAGGAGGCCATAACTGTGGCTTGTCCATCAGACATCATCATATTAGCAGAAAGAACACACAAAGTAATACTTCATTTCTTATTTTTGTAATATAAAAGATGCCAGGTCACCACAGCTTATTTAGAGTAAGCTACTTCAAGGACACTGATTTAAATTTTAGCAACAATAACTCTGCCAAAATAATTCATAAACAGGTAAATTGATGAGGAAGATAGACTGAAGTCCACAACAGTTATTGCGCTTGTTCTCCTATATTCTGATTATAGAAGATAAAAGGAAATATGTATGTGAAACATGAAGGTGCACACAAATAATTACAAATATTATACCACAGAAATATATGAGGATATTTTGAATGGCCAAGTGATACACTCCAGAGCATGTGGATTAGTTTTTCACTACTGGTTTCTTCTTTCCTTGAAGAAAGCCTTG